>OZ035837.1:39006910-39051910 GCA_964034765.1 Knipowitschia caucasica | reverse complement strand
GTTATTAAAGTCTAGTTGTATTCATTTTACTGGTGTATTTGTTAGTCTGTTTACAGAATTATTAGAATAGCTCAAATTAATCAATGATTTTTTTCAAGCGGTTCTGGATTATTTTGTTTGAGAGCCGTTGTCATTGCTCTTTAAAGCCTCTGGAGTCAAATTTGGGGTTTTGTCTTTCAGAAAACTATCCGACCGATGGGAAGTCCGAGTCCGTGTCTAACCTGCAGCCCCAGCCCTCCTCCAGCTCCCTGCACTCCAGCTCCCCGGGGCCCAAACGCTCCGGAAACACTCTGAAGAAACTGTTCAGTCCAGTCCGGCGCCTCAGCAGCAGCTCCGTCAAGAAGTCGCCCAACAACAAAACCAAGAAGACCGGTGAGAGCAACGTTCTGCGGGAAAGAGTTTACTTTAGTTTAGTTTTTATTAGAAGGGAGAATGTACAGAGACATGTTTACTTCATTAAAATACATGGATACAGTAAAGTACAATCCAATAGAAATACCATCACAATACACACACTCTGATACACACACACACACATTTCTCTGATACAGACACACACACACACACTTACGTCTTATACCTGTTTATTAAACACACACATACATAAGATATGTTTCAACACATTCAGTGCATTTCAAATCTCATCCTACAAGGTTCACATCAGTGTCCTGTAAAAACATGTTTAGTTTATCTCTTTGTTGATTCGATGTCATTTTATTCTAAAGCCTTTTGGTCGTTTTGAGTGTTGTAAAGATCTGTAGAAATAAAACTAATGGATTGTTGTTTCCTCGTTTAGGAATCGGCAACGAGGGCTTCGAGCACCGGTCGCACCTGGCGCTCCAGGATGACATCATCAATGAGGTAAGCGGACGCACTCGAGCAGAACGAGAGCTTTACAGAAGTCGACGTCGCGGAAAAAACGCTGTGTCTTTTCTTTGTTGGAAGTTTGAAGTTTCCAAAACTGTGGAAACTTTGCCGTGTCAGGATTTTGTTGTTTAAACTGTGGTTGTGTCCTTAGGCAAGACACTTCCCCCACATTAGAATGAGTCTGGTGTGTGTGTGAGTGGTTGGTGGTGGTGGGAGGGGCTTCTGTCAGTGTGCCCCAGGGCAGCTGTGGCTACAGTAGTTTATCACCATCGTGTTTGGAGAGAGAGAACAATGTGAAGAGAATTTGAGAATCTGAAAAAGCTCTGTTTAAAACAGATTTATTATTGATATTAAACTATTGATTTGAAGCAACATGAATCCTTTAAATGTTTTAGTGTCACTTTCACAGAGAAGGACAATAAATGTATTTGCTGTCACTGTTCCCACACACACTGCATTTTAGCTGAACTTAATTACATATTTTATCATTTTAATACATTTAATTCTGTATCCAGTGTGTTTTTATGTTCACTATGTTTATGGTCAGTTTTTGAAATGTCATTTATTTCGAGCAAATAAGTGGGCATCAAAATGTGTAGTGCAAATTAATCACAAGCAACTTAGGTACATTACAGATTATAACAAAAAGAGTAAATGATACAAAACAATTTAGATACAAATGAGAAAATTAGACAGGTGCTTTATTGATCCTTGTTGGAGATCTGCAGGTGTCCGGGAGCAGGATAAAAACATGAATCCTACCGAGGACTCACTGCCGTTTCCAGAACATTGAAAAATAAAAAAATAAACATTTACCAAATAAAACCACTGCTGTATTCCCATAAACTCTGATCTCGACTCCTTCTTTGTTGGAGAAATGACTGAATCCGTCTCTTTTATAGACTGTGGCGAGTAAAGAAGTTTCTCTGGCAAAGTCTGGGATGCAGAGCGGAGGAGAAGAGGATCAGGATGAAGAGGCAGCCACTCCTCTTCCTCCTCGCATGGAGATCATGAATGGGCCCGATGACAAGGTGACACACGACACACACACACGACAAACACGCACGACAAACACGCACGACAAACACACACACGACAAACACACACGACAAACACGCACGACAAACACACACACGACAAACACACACGACAAACACGCACGACAAACACACGCACGACAAACACACACGACAAACACGCACGACAAACACACGCACAACAAACGCACACGACAAACACACGCGACAAACGCACACGACAAACACACACGCGACAAACGCACGCGACAAACGCACACAACAAACGCACACAACAAACGCACACGACAAACGCACACGACAAACGCACACGACACACACACACGACACACACACACGACAAACACACACGACAAACGCACGCGACAAACGCACACGCGACAAACGCACGCGACAAACGCACACAACAAACACACACGACAAACACACACGACACACACACGCGACAAACGCACACAACAAACGCACACAACAAACGCACACGACAAACGCACACGACAAACGCACACGACACACACACACGACACACACACACGACAAACACACACGACAACGCACGCGACAAACGCACCGCAACGCACACAACCACGCACGCACACGCGACAAACGCACGCGACAAACGCACACACACACACAACAACACACACGACAACCACACAACGCACACGACACGCACGCGACAACGCACGCACAAACGCACACACAACAACACAACACACAAACGCACACACACACGACAAACGCACCGACAAACGGCACGCGACAACGCACGCGACAAACGCACACGGCAAACGCACGCGACAAACACACACGACAAACGCACACGACAAACACACACGACACACACACACGACAAACACACACGACAAACGCACGCGACAAACGCACACGCGACAAACGCACGCGACAAACGCACACAACAAACACACACGACAAACGCACACGACAAACGCACGCGACAAACGCACACAACAAACGCACGCGACAAACACACGCGACAAACGCACGCGACAAACACACACGCGACAAACGCACGCGACAAACGCACACAACAAACACACACGACAAACGCACACGACAAACGCACGCGACAAACGCACGCGACAAACGCACACGGCAAACGCACGCGACAAACACACACGACAAACGCACACACACGACACACGACAAACGCACACGACAAACGCACACGACAAACACACACGACAAACACACACGACACACACACACGACAAACGCACACAACAAACGCACATGACACACGCACACGAAACGCACACAAACGCACACGCACACGACAAACGCACACGACAAACGCACACACAACAAACGCACATGACAAACGCACACGACAAACGCACACGACAACGCACACGACAAACGCACACGACAAACGCACACGCACGCACGACAAACGCACACGACACAAACGCACACGACAAACACACACACAACAAACACACACGACACACGCACACGACAAACGCACACGACAAACGCACACGACAAACGCACACGACAAACGCACACGACAAACGCACACACAACAAACACACACGACACACGCACACGACAAACGCACACGACAAACGCACACAACAAACACACACGACACACGCACACGACAAACGCACACGACAAACACACACGACAAACACACACGACAAACACACACGACAAACACACACGACAAACACACACGACACACACACACGACAAACACACACACAACAAACACACACAACAAACAAACACACACAACAAACACACACGACAAACACACACGACAAACACACACGACACACACACACGACAAACACACACGACACACACACACGACAAACGCACGCGACAAACACACACGACAAACACACACACAACAAACACACACAACAAACACACACGACAAACACGCACGACATCAACAAAAACAATAATTACCATAAATAAATAAGCCTTGTTACATTAATGTCTCTTTAATCTCCCTTTAAAGAAGCTATACCCTTTATTTCTAATGAGTTCATAAAAATGCTTATTACTACAGACAAGTTGTATTAAAATCTGTTATTTAATGTAAAACTTGAGCTCATTGATTCAGCTGTGGATGAACTCAGTAAAAAGTGCTGAGTAGAGACTTAGCGTGACGCCCGCTCTCCTCCAATCACAGAACGAGGCTGCGTCCTTTAGCCTCTACAGCTAAACACAGTAGCATGTTAGCATAAGTGGCTATAACTCCTCTGGCTGTAACTGCAGACACAGCAAAACAGCCCAAACCACACAACAGTGAGGAAGAGAAGAGGGACTAAAGCCACAACATGATCAAAGAAATCAGGCCCATTTCATCAGTGATTGTTGTACAGCTTAAGTTGTGCTAATGCTAATGTTAGCATATGTCTCAGATCGCAAATAAAACTAGAATGGCTCCGTGGGAGGAGAGCGTAGGGGAAATGAGCGAGTTGGGGGCGGGGCTAAACATTAAAACCTGCAGAAACGGGTATAGCTCCTTTAATGTCCCTTTAATCTCCTTCCTGTGCTGCTAATGCTAATCTTGGGTGCTACGAGTGCTAGTGACTGTCTCTGTCTTTCCCTGTCGTTCTCTCTCTCCTCTGTCCTAACCCCTCCCCCCCCGCTGGTCCGTCTGTGCCCCCCCCCCGCAGCCCCCCCTGCAGCCGCCCCTGCAGCCCCCGGTGGAGGTCCCCAGTGCTGCAGAGCTGGTTAGCGCTATAGAAAAACTGATTAAAACCAAAATGGTGAGTTTTTATTCTGTTGGTGGCGTTAGGTCCAGGCCCCGCTCTGCTCTGATGTGGTTCGTCTCGGTTACTAATCTTTCACTCTTTTCTGTCCTTTTGCCTCAAAATGTTTAAATATCACAGTGTTAAAATGTTTATATTGATGGAACACTTTTGGAGTTGATGTGCATATGATTTTTTATTATTATTGTATTTTTATTCAATTTTAGGAATACATTTTAGCCCCGGTCCCTCCCACATTATCCCCAAGAGGAGAGATATTATGACATTTAACACAAAATACATTTATAAGAAGAATATAAAAAGTGAGAGAGAATAATTATGATAATAAAATAGAAATTAGAAATAAAATAAAAATTAATAAAAAAGATAAAAGCAGTTGATAATAAATAATAAATTTGGTAATGTATGCATGATTTTGTCCTGTTGTTATTCTTCATTCATAATATTCACCAGATCTATACAGCATTACAATAAACACATAATCACCAACATTGATTTAACTACTGTAAAAACCAACAAACAAATATAAATGTTTTTACACCTAAAATTTTTAAAGATGCACCAATACCAGTTTTTCCACGGACAAAAGGTAAATGGCCTTTCATGCTCCTGGCATCAAAACAAATGTAAAAGTCTAGGATCATTGTCTGAAATGATGATATAATCCATGAACCCTAAAACAGACTTTGTAAATAAAATACTTTTTTTTTCCCCCCACAGCCGTTGGAGTCGGGAACATACCCTGGGTTCGAGTCCCTGTCCCCTACAGAACAGACCACACCAGTCCAGCCTCGGAACCCTGAGCTGGAGCAGAGGGCGAAGGCTCTGAGGGGCCGCATGTGAGAAAAACACGGACTAATGCTAATGCTAATGCTAACACTACTTCAGCTCCTACTAACGGCCATTTTAACGTGTCATAGGTACGCGCTGAATGAGATGATTCAGTCGGAAAAAGACTATGTCCAGTATCTTGGAATTATAGTGGAGGTAAATGTGATCTTTGGTTCAATGCTACTTTTTACCAAGATAATGACATAACAATGAAAACAGATTTGTATTGTGCTATCAAGCTAACAGTACGGCTGTTCCCACTCCGCAGGGCTTCATGAAAAGGATAAAGGAGAAAGGGGTTCCCGAAAATATGGAAGGAAAAGACAAGATTGTTTTTGGGAATATCCAACAAATCTACGAGTGGCATAGAGAGTGAGCTTTAAACACACAAAACAACTTTTTTTAACTCATAAACTGCATACATATGATTCTTATAGTGCTCTCTCCATGTCCTAGTCATTTTAGTGCAAATTAGATAAAAATCACTCTTTTGAGCTTACAACCTGTGTGTGTGACGTCAGTTGGTGTGTGTGTGATGTCAGTTGGTGTGTGTGTGATGTCAGTTGGTGTGTGTGTGTGACGTCAGTTGGTGTGTGTGTGACGTCAGTTGGTGTGTGTGTGACGTCAGTTGGTGTGTGTGACGTCAGTTGGTGTGTGTGTGACGTCAGTTGGTGTGTGTGTGACGTCAGTTGGTGTGTGTGTGTGATGTCAGTTGGTGTGTGTGACGTCAGTTGGTGTGTGTGTGACGTCAGTTGGTGTGTGTGTGACGTCAGTTGGTGTGTGTGTGACGTCAGTTGGTGTGTGTGTGATGTCAGTTGGTGTGTGTGTGACGTCAGTTGGTGTGTGTGATGTCAGTTGGTGTGTGTGTGACGTCAGTTGGTGTGTGTGTGACGTCAGTTGGTGTGTGTGTGACGTCAGTTGGTGTGTGTGTGACGTCAGTTGGTGTGTGTGTGACGTCAGTTGGTGTGTGTGTGACGTCAGTTGGTGTGTGTGTGTGACGTCAGTTGGTGTGTGTGTGTGTGTGATGTCAGTTGGTGTGTGTGTGACGTCAGTTGGTGTGTGTGTGACGTCAGTTGGTGTGTGTGACGTCAGTTGGTGTGTGTGTGACGTCAGTTGGTGTGTGTGTGACGTCAGTTGGTGTGTGTGTGACGTCAGTTGGTGTGTGTGTGTGATGTCAGTTGGTGTGTGTGACGTCAGTTGGTGTGTGTGTGACGTCAGTTGGTGTGTGTGTGATGTCAGTTGGTGTGTGTGTGACGTCAGTTGGTGTGTGTGTGACGTCAGTTGGTGTGTGTGTGACGTCAGTTGGTGTGTGTGTGACGTCAGTTGGTGTGTGTGTGACGTCAGTTGGTGTGTGTGTGACGTCAGTTGGTGTGTGTGTGACGTCAGTTGGTGTGTGTGTGACGTCAGTTGGTGTTTGTGTGTGACGTCAGTTGGTGTGTGTGTGTGTGTGATGTCAGTTGGTGTGTGTGTGACGTCAGTTGGTGTGTGTGTGACGTCAGTTGGTGTGTGTGTGATGTCAGTTGGTGTGTGTGTGATGTCAGTTGGTGTGTGTGTGATGTCAGTTGGTGTGTGTGTGACGTCAGTTGGTGTGTATAATGTCAGTTGGTGTGTGTGTGATGTCAGTTGGTGTGTGTGTGACGTCAGTTGGTGTGTGTGTGACGTCAGTTGGTGTGTGTGTGACGTCAGTTGGTGTGTGTGATGTCAGTTGGTGTGTGTGTGATGTCAGTTGGTGTGTGTGTGACGTCAGTTGGTGTGTGTGTGACGTCAGTTGGTGTGTGTGATGTCAGTTGGTGTGTGTGTGACGTCAGTTGGTGTGTGTGTGACGTCAGTTGGTGTGTGTGTGACGTCAGTTGGTGTGTGTGTGACGTCAGTTGGTGTGTGTGTGACGTCAGTTGGTGTGTGTGTGACGTCAGTTGGTGTGTGATGTCAGTTGGTGTGTGTGTGACGTCAGTTGGTGTGTGTGTGACGTCAGTTGGTGTGTGTGTGACGTCAGTTGGTGTGTGTGAGACGTCAGTTGGTGTGTGTGTGTGACGTCAATTGGTGTGTGTGTGACGTCAGTTGGTGTGTGTGTGACGTCAGTTGGTGTGTGTGTGATGTCAGTTGGTGTGTGTGTGACGTCAGTTGGTGTGTGTGACGTCAGTTGGTGTGTGTGTGTGACGTCAGTTGGTGTGTGTGTGTGACGTCAGTTGATGTGTGTGTGTGACGTCAGTTGGTGTGTGTGTGACGTCAGTTGGTGTGTGTGTGTGATGTCAGTTGGTGTGTGTGTGTGACGTCAGTTGGTGTGTGTGTGACGTCAGTTGGTGTGTGTGTGTGATGTCAGTTGGTGTGTGTGTGTGACGTCAGTTGGTGTGTGTGTGTGACGTCAGTTGGTGTGTGTGTGTGACGTCAGTTGGTGTGTGTCTGACGTCAGTTGGTGTGTGTGTGACGTCAGTTGGTGTGTGTGACGTCAAAGTTGGTGTGTGTGTGACGTCAGTTGGTGTGTGTGTGACGTCAGTTGGTGTGTGTGTGGCGTCAGTTGGTGTGTGTGTGTGACGTCAGTTGGTGTGTGTCTGACGTCAGTTGGTGTGTGTGTGACGTCAGTTGGTGTGTGTGTGACGTCAGTTGGTGTGTGTCTGACGTCAGTTGGTGTGTGTGTGACGTCAGTTGGTGTGTGTGTGATGTCAGTTGGTGTGTGTGATGTCAGTTGGTGTGTGTGTGATGTCAGTTGGTGTGTGTGTGTGACGTCAGTTGGTGTGTGTGTGTGACGTCAGTTGGTGTGTGTGTGTGTGACGTCAGTTGGTGTGTGTGTGTGACGTCAGTTGGTGTGTGTGTGTGACGTCAGTTGGTGTGTGTGTGACGTCAGTTGGTGTGTGTGTGACGTCAGTTGGTGTGTGTGTGACGTCAGTTGGTGTGTGTGTGACGTCAGTTGGTGTGTGTGTGACGTCAGTTGGTGTGTGTGTGACGTCAGTTGGTGTGTGTGACGTCAGTTGGTGTGTGTGACGTCAGTTGGTGTGTGTGACGTCAGTTGGTGTGTGTGTGTGACGTCAGTTGGTGTGTGTGTGACGTCAGTTGGTGTGTGTGACGTCAGTTGGTGTGTGTGTGATGTCAGTTGGTGTGTGTGATGTCAGTTGGTGTGTGTGACGTCAGTTGGTGTGTGTGTGACGTCAGTTGGTGTGTGTGACGTCAGTCTGAGTCTGATATAAACCGATCCAAGTCTCACACACACACAGCAGCAGGTTGGAGTATTCTGGCGACATCTAGTGGATTAATATTAAATTACACCAGTTGAAACCACTGCTGCTGAGATAATTGTGTGTCTTAGGTTCAGGTGTGTAGCTTTACAATTATCTTAGTGTGTAAACAAAGGAATGAGACTTTCTGGTGTAAACTGTTGCTTTAAGCAGAAATGGCAACTGTTTTTTTGTGTGACAAGTGAGCTGTCAATCACAGCCCAGACCACGCCCACCTCTAAGCCTTCTTCTTGTCCCCTGGTCCTCGGCAACGCTCTCTTTAAATGTTCATGTGGGCGGAGTCAGGCTAGGCACGGTTGTTTAGATCTTTTAAAGTTAAAAAACCTTTGATAAGTCTTCAGTGTTGTCACACAAAGGTCAGGGTCATGTCCTGTTTAAAAACTCGCCTTCTCAGTTTATGATTGAAAAGTGTTTTTGAGCAGACATCACCTTCAAAGAGCATCTTTTCCAAATGAATCACTTTTTTCTAATTCATCGATAAAGCTTGTGTTCAAATACAAATCCATTGTTTTCTGTAGCTACTTTGTGGGAGAGTTGGAGAAATGTCTGGAGGACCATGATTATCTTGCGGAGCTCTTCATCAAACATGTGAGTACTATTTTTGTCCATGTTGTGTTACTGCAAAGAGAAGTGTGTGCTGATGGTTGTGTTGTGTTGTCCTGGTGCAGGAGCGGAGACTTCACATGTACGTCATCTACTGCCAGAACAAACCCAAGTCAGAGTACATCGTAGCAGAATATGATTCATACTTTAATGTAAGTTCAGTCGTGTGTCTACGCTCTAACTTTCAGTCCTAAATGTGTCGATATTAAAATGATCCTAATCTACAGGGAATTCAGCAAGACATCCAGATGAAGTCTGGCATTGGGGAATATCTCATTAAACCTATTCAAAGAATCACCAAATATCACTTGATACTAAAGGTACGCCCTGTTGTCTCTTGTTCTCGTCGTGAAGGACTTTAATATAACTGTTTCATATTTCTAGGAATTTCTGATGTACAGCTTAAAGGCAGGACTGGACTGTGACCAAATTGAGGTAAAATATACTTTATCACCGCTGCTGTTGCTGTTGCAAGACTTTTTGTTGTGTTTTTGTTTATCTGACGAGGCTTCTCTGTCTGCAGAAAGCTGTCGACATCATGTCCCAGGTTCCTAAACTCTGCAATGACATGATGAATTTGGGCCGATTACAAGGTTATGAGGTAAAGCTCTTTCATTGAACAAACCTTACAGTAAAATAAAACCTGTTTGACCATGACGTCTCTCTTCAGGGTAAACTGACCAGTCAGGGCAAGCTGCTGCAGCAGGAAACCTTCTTTGTGACGGAGCAGGACGGAGGAGTTCTGTCTCGAGCCAAAGAGCGCCGGGTTTTCCTCTTTGAGCAGATCGTCATCTTCAGTGAGCTGCTCCGGAACACACCCGGGTACCTGTTCAAAAAGAGCATAAAGGTACTGTTTGTGCTCAGTATGGATCAGTATGGATCAGTATGGATCAGTATGGATCAGTATGGATCAGTATGGATCAGTATGGATCAGTATGGATCAGTATGGATTAGTATGGATTAGTATGGATTAGTATGGATTAGTATGGATTAGTATGGATCAGTATGGATTAGTATGGATTAGTATGGATTAGTATGGATTAGTATGGATTAGTATGGATTAGTATGGATTAGTATGGATCAGTATGGATCAGTATGGATCAGTATGGATTAGTATGGATTAGTATGGATTAGTATGGATTAGTATGGATTAGTATGGATTAGTATGGATCAGTATGGATCAGTATGGATCAGGGGGCGGGTCCCGGATCAAAAATGTCCAAAATGACGTTCGCTGACATCCAATCCACTTTATCTATACAGCACGTTTCATACACACAGGTTCCAAAGTGCTGCACAGTACCACCCGGGCCTGTGGGGGTGGACCTAGAATAAGAATTAGCCAATGCTAACAGATAGCATCTTCTTCACTCTTGAAAACAGCTTTACAGGATGTTTGTGCAAAAGTGGCTCTTGGTCCAAAAGTGGCTCTTGGTCCTCTTGGTTCCAGATGTTGTTGATGCTGATTAGAAGTATATGTTTTTGGACCAGTCTAGTTTAGTCGCTGTGGACTTTTGAATGCACTCGTTAAATGAACGGGGCTCGTGCAGCTGGCGTAAATGTGTTTTTTCACATGTTCCAGTCCCTGCGGCCATTTTGAAACTGCCCATAGACTGTGAAAGTGATGTCATATTAGTTTGAAGGGCGGACATAGGCGTGACTAGGTCTATTAATATTTCCAGTCTATGATATGGATGGAAATTACATTTGCCTCATTCATGCACATTTTTACAAAGCATAGGAAAAGGAGAGTAAGTAAAAACACAGGACATATAGAGTGGGTTTTTTGGGTTTTGATCCCGCTTTGGTCCCAAGTACTCAAACTTTGGAACAGTAATTATATAAGGACAAAACATTGCTGTCCTAGAGACAGTCTAAACTCACTTTTGGTCTTTTTAATCACAACATCTTGAATCTCATCACAATTATTGAAATGAGTGAGTTTGTGTTTTGTGGTTACATGCAAGCGTCTTTTCGTTTACTGTTTTGTCACACCTCAGCGTCCCTGGGTTTACGTGTGATCTAATGGGGTCCAGATTCATGAGGTCCTGGTGTTTGTGTTCCTCAGGTCTCCTACTTGGGCCTGGAGGAGAGTGTGGATAACGACCCGTGTAAGTTTGTGCTGGTGTCTCGAGGGACGTCTGAGCACTTCACTCTTCAGGCGGCCAACGTCGAAATCAAACAAGTCTGGCTCCAGCACATAAAAGAGCGGCTGGAATATCAAAGCAACTTGTTAAATGGTATGAATAATTTCTATACAACGTGACGCTATGAGTTGGGCGACAGTAGCTCAGTTGGTAGAGCATTGGCCTTAAGGCCAGAAGGTCGTGGGTTCAATTCCCACCTCTGCACCTTCTCCATTGACTCCCACTGATGACTGCTGTCGTTGTGTCCTTGGGCAAGACACTTAACCCCACTTTGCCCAAAGCCCCCACTGAAAGATCAAGGCTATGCTCACACTCAGAGAGCAGCCGTCCTCCTGTGGACTCACCACCTGCAGAGGGTCAGTGAGGGGCTGGTGCTATGAGACTTGGGTGGCATCTCTGACTGCCACCCCCCTGACCCAGAAATGGATTAAAGGGTAGAAAATGGATGGATGGATGACGCTATGAACGCTGATGTATGTGCACGAGCTGAACGATATCAGTGTGTTTCTTTAGGATGAAAGTGCAATGATTTCTGTTTTACACCAAAGGGGTCCAAAAGCCAAACCTCAGGGTCACACTCAGCTCTGTGAACACGGTGATCATGGAAAGGCAACATTTCTGTGATTAAAGACTAAAGACTTATATTTAAGGCTTTGAAAGTTCTTTTAATTAGACAAGAAACTAATAAAGCTAGTACTGCTTTATTACCTGGAGAAGTGAATCCCAAGTGTGAGTCAAGGTGAAAGCCCCCTCGTCTCTGTTGATGGTCCGTGCGCCCCGCTTCCTGGAACCACGGACCATCAACGGAGATGAGGGGGGCTTTCACCTTTGCTCACACTTGGGATTCACTTGTCCAGAGACCACAGGGGGGCGCTGTGGTCAGTCTGAGGGCTCTGTGAGACCTGTCAGACTGACCGCATCCAGCAACAACAGCTGATCAGAGACACACCGTCTGTGTCTCTGATGAAGGCGGAAGTGAACCGCCCAAACATGTGGGAATTAAGCAGGACAAGCTTTCTTTACTTTTTCTTATTAAATGAACCTAAGATAAGGAAATGGTATAACAGGATAGTATATCTTAGAAAAATAAAACAACAGACTAATTCTATATAACCATACTATATAAACTAATAAATAGTATAAATGTAATGATATGAATATAACACGTGGTTTAATAATTAACACACATCAGTTTTGTTGTCAGTCGTCTCTCTGCCTGTACCATGCACCACACCAGCCATGACAGCGCACCCTGCAGGACACGTGAGTAATGGCTCTTCAGAACAGAAGACCATATCATTTTAAGGCCTGCCTTATAAATGCATCGACCTCATACTTGACCAGGTCCGGTGGGTAGTGACATCTCAGTGCATCTCGGGATGTGACCTCACAAAAGAACCTGTGTTTTTAATGCATTCAACACAAGCATACACATTACCTATAAGTAATGTAATAATGTAAAAATCATATTGACAAAGTTAAGCCAACAATAAAAACAACATTCAGTGATGGTACATGGCTCTGAAGTATGTTTTGTTTATGTCCCTTATTGTGTTGTGCGTTGATTATTGTCTACTGTGTTGTATGTCTATTATTATCATTGATATTATTGGTTATTTTTATAGTATGGTATTAAAATTATATTCTAGTAGATACAACATTATTTAGCTGATTGATATTGAATCATAATTTCACTATATAATAATATAATATAAAAGTGAGCGATTATTTGACTAGAGCACAAATATACATATATACATACATATA
Organism: Knipowitschia caucasica; assembly: GCA_964034765.1. Lineage (NCBI taxonomy): Eukaryota > Metazoa > Chordata > Actinopteri > Gobiiformes > Gobiidae > Knipowitschia > Knipowitschia caucasica. The sequence goes on along the minus strand of OZ035837.1, from coordinate 39,038,675 downwards.
AACAGATGGATAGATGGATACTTTATTGTTCCACCGTAGGAGAAATTTAAGATAAATGACATAATATGTAGTAGGAAATGTGTATATAAAACTACCGCTGGTTTTGCTTTTGTTATATTTCCCTGTAAATGGCGACAACCATATATTTGAGGACTTAATGGGGGTGGGAGTAAATAAGCTTGTCTTCATCCCACTCCCTTCCAAGCTGTTTATTTATTTTTATTTTTTTCCTTTTCTATTGATGTGTTAATATTGTATAGCATCGTAATGTATTTCTTTTTATCTTGTGTTGTATTGTACCGGCTTGGAATAAACTAAACTAAACTAAACCTTCAAAGCCTTAAACACAAGAAAAACTTTTTGCATTTATTACTAAAGACTTATTGTTTTGTTATTCGTTTCTCTAGACTTTTAGATGTTTGCCCCGTAGGCGCCACGGTTGACTTATCTCAACAATATGTAGCTCTGTTAAAAACGGCCAATTGTGTCAAAATTCCTTCAAACTCCTGCCACACATTATTTTGCAGTGTTTTACTATATTTCCCAGACCCTTGAGTGTGGTGCAGTGAGTTCTGTTTGTGTGTTCATGTCCTAGAGATCTAAAAAAACATGTGTATTTCATGAAAATCCATGATTGCCACGCCCATATGATGTCATGATATGCAAATTAGATGGTTACATTTAATTCCTACATAAACTTTTGGCCATTCTTATCATTTCTTTAACTTACATAAAGCCTCTATCTCTTCTCACTTTTAAATTATTATGAAGTTACGGTAAGATGTCAACATTTAGCCTCAGGAAGTAACCTCTGGCGCCTAAAGGTTTAAATGTCTTGATTTGTTTGGTTGTTTTTGTCACATAAAGATGCAGTAATCTTATATAAATAGTTTCTCGTGTCCTGGAAGTCTTATACGCCAAGATGTGCATGATGGAACCTTTATTAAAGTAATTACTGGTTTAACATAAAAGCAAAAAACAAAGTATAATGACCGAGACATTTCTAGACACATTTTCTCCACTTTTCTAAGGTATTAAACCTCAGAAAAGCCTTCATCATTATTGTTGGAAAATGTTTAACCCTTTTATGTTTTCTCCTTGAAGAAAGCAATGTATAAAAAATGATATTGATAATCCAAAATGTAGGAACATAATTATTGTTTTTTGGTTACCCCTAGAATTTATAATATAGGCTTCTACAAAATGGTTGCGATGCGCTTGATGGTAAAGTGTCTAACGCCCTGTTTATACTGAGACGCTGCGCAGACGTTTCCAGGCTATTAACAGAAACGACCTGGCTCCTAATGCAAATTTCTCAGCGTTCACATGAGGTTAAAAAACGATGTAGTTCTAGCGCCCGGCCAGTAGTGGGCAGATAAACTTTACAACACGACACACGACCCCGAGCCCCGTGCCCAGCCCCCCTCTCGGCAGTGTACTCACTTCCTGTGCCAGACCCTCAGAACGCACCAACATCATTCTGCATTTTAACAGCAGCTGTGAAAATGGAAACTGAACCTAGAGCTTCGCGTGGTCTCGTTTGGACGAACGAAGGAGTAGAATTATCCTCTGTCCCGTGCTGGAAGCCCACGAAGCTAGTTTGTGTGGGCAGCGCCATTGTTGTTGATGTTTGTTCTCCGCTACTGCGCATGTCCAAATTTACGTGAGGGAGCAGCGCTGAGGTGGGGGTCAGAGCAGAGGGGGGTTTCACACCTTTCCCCTCTCGCGGGTGTTAAAGAGCCCCCGCTGTGCAGCGTTTCTGAGGCTGAGTTTACACGGAGACAATGTGGCAGTAAAACAGTATAGTTGGATGTCGGTTGCTACCAACCGTTCATACGAAGACAGTGTTCCAGGTGAAAACGTAAGTGTTCAGATCCAGCCTCAGAGTGGGACAACTCAGAAACGCTGCACAGGGGGGGCTCTTTCACACCCGCGAGAGGGGAATAGGTGTGAAATCCCCCTCTGCTCTGACCCCCACCTCCTGCTGCTCTGACCCCCACCTCCTGCTGCTCTGACCCCCACCTCCTGCTGCTCTGACCCCACCTCCTGCTGCTCTGACCCCCACCTCCTGCTGCTCTGACCCTCACCTCCTGCTGCTCTGACCCCCACCTCCTGCTGCTCTGACCCCCACCTCCTGCTGCTCTGACCCCCACCTCCTGCTGCTCTGACCCCCACCTCCTGCTGCTCTGACCCTCACCTCCTGCTGCTCTGACCCCCACCTCCGCGCTGCTCTGACCCCCACCTCCTGCGCTGCTCTGACCCCCACCTCCTGCTGCTCTGACCCCACCTCCTGCTGCTCTGACCCACCTCCTGCTGCTCTGACCCCCACCTCCGCGCTGCTCTGACCCCCACCTCCTGCTGCTCTGACCCCCACCTCCTGCCCTCTCTGCTGCTCTGACCCCACCTCCTGCTGCTCTGACCCCCACCTCCGCGCTGCTCTGACCCCCACCTCCTGCTGCTCTGACCCCCACCTCCTGCTGCTCTGACCCCCACCTCCTGCTGCTCTGACCCCCACCTCCTGCTGCTCTGACCCTCACCTCCTGCTGCTCTGACCCTCACCTCCTGCTGCTCTGACCCCCACCTCCTGCTGCTCTGACCCCCACCTCCTGCTGCTCTGACCCTCACCTCCTGCTGCTCTGACCCTCACCTCCTGCTGCTCTGACCCTCACCTCTGCTCTGACCCTCACCTCCTGCTGCTCTGACCCTCACCTCCTGCTGCTCTGACCCTCACCTCCTGCTGCTCTGACCCTCACCTCCTGCTGCTCTGACCCTCACCTCCTGCTGCTCTGACCCTCACCTCCTGCTGCTCTGACCCCACCTCCTGCTGCTCTGACCCCCACCTCCTGCTGCTCTGACCCCCACCTCCTGCTGCTCTGACCCCCACCTCCTGCTGCTCTGACCCCCACCTCCTGCTGCTCTGACCCCCACCTCCTGCTGCTCTGACCCCCACCTCCTGCTGCTCTGACCCCCACCTCCTGCTGCTCTGACCCCCACCTCCTGCTGCTCTGACCCCCACCTCCTGCTGCTCTGACCCCCACCTCCTGCTGCTCTGACCCCCACCTCCTGCTGCTCTGACCCCCACCTCCTGCTGCTGCTCTGACCCCCCCTCCTGCTGCTCTGACCCCCACCTCCTGCTGCTCTGACCCCCACCTCCTGCTGCTCTGACCCCCACCTCCTGCTGCTCTGACCCCACCTCCTGCTGCTCTGACCCCCACCTCCTGCTGCTCTGACCCCCACCTCCTGCTGCTCTGACCCCCACCTCCTGCTGCTCTGACCCCCACCTCCTGCTGCTCTGACCCCCACCTCCTGCTGCTCTGACCCCCACCTCCTGCTGCTCTGACCCCCACCTCCTGCTGCTCTGACCCCCACCTCCTGCTGCTCTGACCCCCACCTCCTGCTGCTCTGACCCCCACCTCCTGCTGCTCTGACCCCACCTCCTGCTGCTCTGACCCCACCTCCTGCTGCTCTGACCCCCACCTCCTGCTGCTCTGACCCTCACCTCCTGCTGCTCTGACCCTCACCTCCTGCTGCTCTGACCCTCACCTCCTGCTGCTCTGACCCCCACCTCCTGCTGCTCTGACCCCCACCTCCTGCTGCTCTGACCCTCACCTCCTGCTGCTCTGACCCTCACCTCCTGCTGCTCTGACCCTCACCTCCTGCTGCTCTGACCCTCACCTCCTGCTGCTCTGACCCTCACCTCCTGCTGCTCTGACCCCCACCTCCTGCTGCTCTGACCCCCACCTCCTGCTGCTCTGACCCTCACCTCCTGCTGCTCTGACCCCCACCTCCTGCTGCTCTGACCCTCACCTCCTGCTGCTCTGACCCTCACCTCCTGCTGCTCTGACCCTCACCTCCTGCTGCTCTGACCCCCACCTCCTGCTGCTCTGACCCTCACCTCCTGCTGCTCTGACCCTCACCTCCTGCTGCTCTGACCCCCACCTCCTGCTGCTCTGACCCCCACCTCCTGCTGCTCTGACCCTCACCTCCTGCTGCTCTGACCCCCACCTCCTGCTGCTCTGACCCTCACCTCCTGCTGCTCTGACCCCCACCTCCTGCTGCTCTGACCCTCACCTCCTGCTGCTCTGACCCTCACCTCCTGCTGCTCTGACCCCCGCCTCAGCGCTGCTCCCTCACGTAAATTTGGACATGCGCAGTAGTGGAGAACAAACATCAACAACAATGGCGCTGCCCACACAAACTAGCTTCGTGGGCTTCCAGCACGGGACAGAGGATAATTCTACTCCTTCGTTCGTCCAAACGAGACCACGCGAAGCTCTAGGTTCAGTTTCCATTTTCACAGCTGCTGTTAAAATGCAGAATGATGTTGGTGCGTTCTGAGGGTCTGGCACAGGAAGTGAGTACACTGCCGAGAGGGGGCTGGGCACGGGGCTGGGGGTCGTGTGTCGTGTTGTAAAGTTTCTCTGCCCACTACTGGCCGGGCGCTAGAACTACATCGTTTTTCAACCTCATGTGAACGCTGAGAAATTTGCATTAGGAGCCAGGTCGTTTCTGTTAATAGCCTGGAAACGTCTGCGCAGCGTCTCAGTATAAACAGGGCCTGAGTTGTCCCACTCTGCAGGCTGGATCTGAACACTTACGTTTTCACCCCCCTGGAACACTGTCTTCGTATGAACGGTTGGTAGCAACCGACATCCAACTATACCGTTTTACTGCCACATTGTCTCCGTGTAAACTCAGCCTAAAACAAAGTGATAGAGACAGTTTCAGTTTCAAGTCGATACAGTAATCCACCAAATAGTTAAAGAAACCATTAAAAGGTTGGAGAGCTGTTGTGAAGATAGAAAAAAAAGATAATTTCTGTGTCTTCCGCTGCAGCCCTACAGTTTCCCATGACGTACCAGAACGAGACCAAGGGCTCCTCACTGAACAGAAACCGATCCACGTCCAGCACTCAGCCAGGACCCCACAGCCGGCCCTCCTCTGCCGTGGACATGGACCGCAGCAAGAGCCAGATCAAAGTGTCCACCTCTAACGGAGGCTCCTGCTTCAGTCCCAGGGTAAGATCAGAGTGTGTGAGTGTGTGAGGAGGCGGAGCTTAAGGCCTATCGTAGTGAGTGCGTGAGGAGGCGGAGCTTAAGGCCTATCGTAGTGAGTGCGTGAGGAGGCGGAGCTTAAGGCCTATCGTAGTGAGTGCGTGAGGAGGCGGAGCTTAAGGCCTATCGTAGTAAGTGTGAGGAGGCGGAGCTTAAGGCCTATCGTAGTAAGTGTGAGGAGGCGGAGCTTAAGGCCTATCGTAGTAAGTGTGAGGAGGCGGAGCTTAAGGCCTATCGTAGTAAGTGTGAGGAGGCGGAGCTTAAGGCCTATCGTAGTGAGTGTGTGAGGAGGTGGAGCTTAAGGCCTATCGTAGTGAGTGTGTGAGGAGGTGGAGCTTAAGGCCTATCGTAGTGAGTGTGTGAGGAGGTGGAGCTTAAGGCCTATCGCAGTGAGTGTGAGGAGGCGGAGCTTAAGGCCTAATTTACTTTATTCATTCATAAAGTGCAGTGTGTGTCGTAGTGAGTGTATGAGGAGGCAGAGCTTAAGGCAATTTAAAGTGCTTTACAAGAGAAATTTAAAAACACAGCTCAAAATGCTTTAAAAAGTGAATAAAAAATACAATTATTTCATATAAAAATAGAGCAGCATAACAGTGTGGGGTTTAAAAAAAAATGAAAGGGTTTGAAAAGGGCAATAGTAATAAGTACAAAATAGAATCAGTCAGTTTTGTGCACGACTAAAAATATGTCTCTTCTTCGTCTTCTTCTCCTCTCGGTGTAGGACAGCGACGGCGGCTGTAACGGCGTCTCGTCCACCATGTTGGTAGCTCAGGACTACGCTGCGCTCAAAGAGAACGAGATCAACGTGACCCAAGGAGAGGTGGTCCAAATACTGGCCACGAACCAGCAGAACATGTGCCTGGTGTATCGCCCGGCCAACGCCATGTCGCCCGCTGCAGAGGGCTGGGTCCCGGGACACGTGCTGGGTCCGGTCTCTAAACCCCTCAGAGACTCGTCCTCCGCCTGCTCCTTCTCTGCAGCCGTGGCCGACGCAAACAACATCAAGTAAGTCCCGCCCCCTCCTCCAGACCTGTCCCGAGCGTTTAGACTGGAGAAACCCTTTTAAAGACCCTCGCAAACCGGGTTTAAGAACGAACTCTTGGACCTCACGGGAGATTTTTGTTTTTGTTGTTGCTCCGGATGTTTTGATCTTTTGGGGTAAAAAGTGGTCAAACTACTGCTTAGACTGATCCTTACTGAGCCATTGTCGCGGTGCAACTTCTGCATCTGAAGTCCCAACACACACTGAGCGGTGCAGCTTTAGTTTAACCTCTCTGTGGAGCCAACCGTACTTTTTACTTTCAGTTTCTAACACCTGCCTTTTCTTCTTTTTGTTTTTTATTCCTTTTTAATGTTTTTGTTTTTTATTGAATGATTTATGCAGCTGGGGCATTCAGGCGGACTCGGCCCCGTTCTCCGCACTGGAGATGTATTTTATTGTCTGTGGCAATCTTACTCAAATTTCTGTTGTTTCCTGTTGTTTTTATCGTCCTGTTTGATGTTGATTTGTTTCTATTTGGACGGTTCGCTGTACAGTTTGGAGCTAGCCTTTAGAACATTCCTGTTAAAAAGTCCTTTTGCACTATTTAAGAAAAAATATGAATGAAGTCAGACTGTGCAATATGTGGATTACAACACAACGGTCGCTAATGTACTGTTGATAGTCTATTAATATTAATTTTAATGTATTTTAAAGATGTAAGATAAATCTTTTGGACTGGGCATGTCTTAGCAAAGCAACGTGAAGGTTGAGTTGTTCTGCTTATGTTTGTAGTTTTAACATTTGTAAATAAACTACAACAGTAAATATATACTTTTCTACTTCTGTGTCCTAATTTTGTTGCTGTAAATGTATTTATAGACAGTGGTGCATTACACACTTTATGCTTTTGTGTCTTTAGCTCCTGTGTGTTTGTACTTTCTCTGTTGAACTTTGAGTTTTGTTTTGAGTTGTTCTAACACAGACGGTTCACTCTCCACCACAGACGGTTAAAGGTGAAGTATATGCCTGAGACAGAACTGTTGCATTATGGGTGTTCCTTGATAAACTGTGGCCTTCACTTCATGCATCGGGAAAAATGTCCTGAAACGACAAACACAAACAGATGGCTGGTCTGGGGTCAGTAGTTTAGGCCTTTAATGGTTTTGTGGATCATGTTTGAGTCTCTGCAGTATCTACTCGAGGCTCAGAACTGAAACCTCCTCATTGAGGCTTTATCACCATGGTTTTAAGAACATTTACCTCAAACTGCTCCTTTAGAGGCCTATGATTAAAAAACTAGTGCTCCTACATCTTCAAATATATACATTTACAAAAATACATGTTTTACATGCTTTCTTCAAAGAGTGATCATTAAAGGGTTAATTAATAAATCATAACAAGTACAGTTCAAATCCTTAAAGTTTGGGTTTCTATACTTTAGTTTCATCAATAAAACATTGTGGTTCTTCTGACTGAGAGTCTCTGAAAGTCAAGTGTTAGAAATCAGATCAGCTCCGAGCTGATCTGAACAGAAATAGAACCAAATTGTGGATATTATTTCACAAACTAAAATTTGGGTACGTCAGCTTTAAAGTCTGAATGCAGACTTTAGATTCTTTTTAATTTTAAAGGTGCATTGGTCAGACCATACACATGTGCACCCAGCTCTGCCTCGCTCTCATTGGTCATAGGGCGGCACAGTGTTTAGCACTCTGCCTTCTCAGCAAGAAGGTCCTGAGTTCGAATCCCGGTCGGAACAGCATGTTCTCCCCGTGTCTGCGTAGGTTTCCTCCGGGTACTCCGGGTTCCCCTACCACTAAAAACATGTACAATAGGTCTGTGCCTCCTGTACTGGCCCCTCCCATCTCTGTGTGGAGTCAGAGACTAATGCCCCCCCAAAAAAATAACTTTATAAACCGCTTTGGGACTCTGGTCTGAGAAAGGTGCTATATTAAAAAAAATGTCTTACTTACTTACTTGGATGTAGGCTCCGCCCTGCCTCTCATTTGTCACAGTAGATGTAGGCTCCGCCCTGCCTCTCTCTCATTTGTCAGTAGATGTAGGCTCCGCCCTGCCTCTCTCTCATTTGTCAGTAGATGTAGGCTCCGCCCTGCCTCTCTCATTGGTCAGTAGATGTGGGCTCCGCCCTGCCTCTCTCTCATTGGTCAGTAGATGTGGGCTCCGCCCTGCCTCTCTCTCATTGGTCAGTAGATGTAGGCTTCGCCCTGCCTCTCTCTCATTGGTCAGTAGATGTAGGCTCCGCCCTGCCTCTCTCTCATTGGTCAGTAGATGTAGGCTTCGCCCTGCCTCTCTCTCATTGGTCAGTAGATGTAGGCTCCGCCCTGCCTCTCTCTCATTGGTCAGTAGATGTAGGCTCCGCCCTGCCTCTCTCTCATTGGTCAGTTGATGTTTGTTGTTCCTGTACTGTACAGAAAGTCATTATCGTGGAACACTCTGCGTGCCCGGAAACGTGCCGAAGCCAAAGATGTGGCTCCTCTGGGGGCCAGGGCTCCTGAGAACGGCCTTGTCCGTAAACCTAAAGACACTACCCCCCCCTCGTCTGTGGGGGCCCCCGTCACCAAGGCCAAGGGCAAAGTGAGTAGAGCAGGCCTGACGGTGTGTCTTCAGACTCCTCCCAGTTTTATTTGTGTGTGTGAGTGGTTCTCAACCTGCAGTCCTGCACTCAACTCATTTGGAAAAGAGAATAACACATTTATATAAGTGTCAAGTCTGGTTTAGGCGTTTTACAGAATAACTCCATCTGGGAAATTCCACACAACACCCCCAACCATTTAGCCAAACGACCATCAGGGGTTGAGAACCTCGTGTGTCAGGATCCTTTAGTAGCTTTTTGTTTTTACTAACTTCTAGTTTTGCATTGAAATGTTTTTATTTTTATCCATTGCTTTTTGACGCATGATTTTTCTTGTTTTGTGCACTAACAACAAGATAAAGTAGTGAGATGCTCCTCCTGCTTGTTCCACATGATTTTGGTGCAACACATTTGGTTCCAGCTGGTTTGGTTTTGTTTTGCTTCCGTCCTCCCATTTTTCTTTTCAACACTTCATAGTCTTCATACTTTTCCTCCGATCCTCTGCATTTCCACCATGCTCCACCAGGACGTCCACACTTCAGACGAGTCCGACTGTGAAGATGACCTTGACCCAAAATCAGGCATGGAGGTAGGACGTAATGTTGCAGTGTGGCATATTTTGGTTAAAAATAGTCAAAAAACAACAGGCCTTGAACTGATTTGCTGCCTTTTTATAGCTTCTCAACCCCAACTTTATCCAAGAGGGTAAGATGAGCTGTTGTTATCTATACTGTATGTGTTATGAAACTAGTTGTTGAAAATGGTTTTGTTCCCAGTGGCCCCTGAGTTCCTGGTGCCTTTGTCGGATGTGGTTTGTGCGTTTGGGGAGACTGTGGTTCTCTGCTGTAAAGTGTGTGGTCGTCCCAAACCCACCATCACACTGAAGGGGCCGGACCAGAACCCAGTGACCAGCAACAGTCGCTTCACCACCGAGTTCAGGTAAGGACTGAGGCTGTAGACCCAGGACTGAGGCTGTAGACCCAGGACTGAGGCTGTAGACCCAGAACTGAGGCTGTAGACCCAGGACTGAGGCTGTAGACCCAGAACTGAGGCTGTAGACCCAGAACTGAGGCTGTAGACCCAAAACTGAGGCTGTAGACCCAGAACTGAGGCTGTAGACCCAGGACTGAGGCTGTAGACCCAGGACTGAGGCTGTAGACCCAGGACTGAGGCTGTAGACCCAGGACTGAGGCTGTAGACCCAGGACTGAGGCTGTAGACCCAGGACTGCTGCTGTAGACCCAGGACTGAGGCTGCTGTAGACCCAGGACTGAGGCTGCTGTAGACCCAGGACTGAGGCTGCTGTAGACCCAGGACTGAGGCTGTAGACCCAGGACTGAGGCTGTAGATCCAGGACTGAGGCTGTAGACCCAGGACTGAGGCTGCTGTAGACCCAGGACTGAGGCTGTAGACCCAGGACTGAGGCTGCTGTAGACCCAGGACTGAGGTTGCTGTAGACCCAGGACTGAGGTTGCTGTAGACCCAGGACTGAGGCTGCTGTAGACCCAGGACTGAGGCTGCTGTAGACCCAGGACTGAGGCTGTAGACCCAGGACTGAGGCTGCTGTAGACCCAGGACTGAGGTTGCTGTAGACCCAGGACTGAGGTTGCTGTAGACCCAGGACTGAGGCTGTAGACCCAGGACTGAGGCTGCTGTAGACCCAGGACTGAGGCTGCTGTAGACCCAGGACTGAGGCTGCTGTAGACCCAGGACTGAGGCTGTAGACCCAGGACTGAGGCTGCTGTAGACCCAGGACTGAGGCTGCTGTAGATCCAGGACTGAGAGTTTTAACACTGTCTCTCATCACAAACCATTATTTTTAAAGATTTTAGATTTTAGAGATTTTAGCATTCTAAATCATCCAAGTCCATTTAAAAGGCCAAAACCTACTTATGCATAATGTTCTTGTTGAATGTGTTCAGGGACACCGGTGACATCCTGTTGAAAGTGTGTAACCTTCTACCTCAAGACACGGGTATTTACACGTGTGTCGCAGTCAACGAACACGGATCGGCTTCGTCCTCTGCCTCCATAAAGGTTCAAGGTATAAGACTGTAAAACTCTGTAATGGTGCTTTTATACGCTGTAAGACGACTCTGTGTGTTTTAGAATTGATTTTGAGCTCGTTTAGCTCTGACACTCTGCTATAATTATGAACGAGCCCTTCCCCCGCAGTCTTAGACCCTCGGGCAGGTCTCTGTGACTGCTCCAAGGCTCCAGACTAAAGGTGACCGAGCCTTCTCTGTCCGGGGTCCTATGCTTTGGAACCACCCGAGAAGATAAGGCTCCATCAGTCTCCTCTTTTAAATCCCTCTCCCGCCTCCAACTGGTCCAGAACGCAGCAGCAGACTTCACACTGGTCTGAACAGAAGGGAGCACATCACCCCTGTGTTAGCGTCCCTTCACTGGCTCCTGTGGGTTTTAGAATAGATTTTAAGATTTTTCTAATTACTTTTAAAGCTTGTTTAGGTCTGACACCCAGTTATATTTATAAACCAGCCCTTCCTCTGCAGACGTAGATCCTCTGGCAGGTCCTTGTGACGGTTCCAAGGTCGAGACTCCGGAGCCTTCTCTGTCCTGGGTCCTCGTCTTTGGAACCATCTGCTCGAGGAGATAAGGCTCCATCAGTCTCCTCTTTTAAATCACTTCTTTAACCCCACTTTTATCAAACAGCTTTTAACTGATAGTTTTAAACTTCCCATTTTGTATTTTACTGTCTGCTTTGTCTTTTGTTGTGTCTTTCTTCTTGTGTTTGCTTTGTCTTCCTGTATCTTTTCTATCTCATTATTTTGACTTAGTTATTATTATTATTCTTCAGTAAACTACCTTTTCCTTATTGTTTTCTCTGTAGGGATCCCTGCGGCCCCTGGGAGGCCCGTGGCGCAGGAGGCCAGCAGCTCGTCCGTGATGGTCCACTGGTCTCCGCCTCCGTCGTCCGCCCACAGCGCCGTGAGCAGCTACAGCGTGGAGTACCGACAGGAGGGTACGGACCTGGCTCTTTCACAACACCATCATCTCCCTGACCAAGACCGCTTTGGTCCAAATGTGTCGGTCCGGGGTCTCCAACCTTTTTCAGGCAGAGAGCTGCAACAGAACACACAGAGAGCTAGTCCTCTTTGCTCTCATAATGAAAATATGAAAAAACATGGAAATCAGATGTTGAAAATACCATAATACTGTATAACCCTTTATTTATACTGATAATAGATGTGTAATGTGTTGTGTTTAGCTATTGGACCCCAAAGCAGAGACTGGAATAAACTCTTTAAACTTGCTTCTGTATTCAAACAATCTTGGAGGCAGGGAATCTGGCAGTGTGGTGCTGAGAAATCCTGGTATTCATACTGGTCTTGGTTAGTGATGAAGGGCAGGTGTTGAGACTCAGCACCGGGGAAGCCAGCCACGCCCCTGCCACGCCCCGGCCACGCCCCTGCCACACACCTCTCTGCTGCAACAGAAAACACAGGGGGGAGGGAACAGAACAGAAGCCAAAACCAGAACAGTAAATGGCTCAAAAGTGAATCATTCAAGATCATTGGTTCAATTATTATTTTCATTATTCTTAGCTATGGATCCTGTGCTGCATGTGAGTCCTAAATAAAGACTAAATAAATAAATGTTAAATCCTTTGGGGAGCTTCCTGAAAGGGGCTGGCGAGCTACAGGTTGGAGACCCCTGATGTAGGCCGTTCATTATTATCAAAGGACTTGTACATGTTCTCACTTCCACAGAGCGCCTCAGACTCACTGCTCCATCACAACGATCGAGTCAAACCTATGTCTGCGAGCCATTATTTTCTGATTGATAAAACCGACTTTGTCTCGCTCCTTCCATAGACTCGTTTCTATGGCAACAAGTTTGCAGCAGTTGTGAGGAGTGTGTGCAGATCGACGCCCTGATCCCGGGGGGGCACTATCAGTTCAGGGTCAGAGCCTCCAATCGCTGGGGAGTGGGACCTCCGTCTGAGCCCTCCAACATGGTCACGTTACCCAGCACCAGTAAGCAACATTTCGGATATTTTTCTAATCTCTCCACACTGGGATGAAGTGAGGCCTGGACACACTGGTCCATCAAAGCCTCCGACCAAACACCCTCCATTCACTCTCTGCATTCACACATATTGTACATGTTTTAAAGGCAGACACAGGGAGAACGTGCAAACACCACTCAGAAAGACCTGGAGGTGGAGTCGAACCCAAGACCTCCTTGTGCGTCGTATTTAATTATATAAACATAGAATTGTGTTTTCAGGTGTTGATGGTGCCGCAGTCCAATGGAAGGAGAACTTTGAGACGTCTTTTTCTGAGATCCTGGAGATCGGCCGGTACAGAAATCTGCTCTCACCACTTCACACTCTTAAAGATGGAACCAAACTACAAACTAAAATGTTTGGTTCCATCAGGAGCTTTCACTTGTGTTTTTGGCCTTTGTTCCATCTTTAAATCAGCCTTTTCAGGGGGAAAACTGAAAACTAAAGAAGGTCAGCTCTTATCTAAGATAAAGACGGCATGTTTCTGATTGGACAAACGACATGTACTTTTAATGTAAATATTTGGTAAACCAGTTTAAATTATGTTTGTGAGAGCCAAAACAGTTAAAATTCTCTAAAGAGTCTAATTTAAAGTAAAAAATATAAGTTTTTTTTGATCAATCAGAATGTGTTTTTAAAAAAAACCTAATAAGCTACTGTTTGAACGGATAAAGTTCTTGAGTTTAAAGAATGATTATAAAATTGTAAAAGTTACTGTAAATATCAAATAAGGATTAAAACCTGTAGATATTTTACAGTAGAGCAGCTTTAACACCAGAGACATCCCCATTATTTAGACTGCTCTGATGTCATTCAGGTGTGGGACCATGTGGGGCCATGTGGGACCATAGACTGGGACCATGTGGGGCCATGTGGGACCATAGACTGGGACCATGTGGGGCCATGTGGGACCATGTGGGGCCATAGACTGGGACCATAGGAGCACATTATTTTGTTAAATAAATGGCCTTACCAGATCTGGTCTCCCTGGTCTCCCTGGTCTCCCTGGTGTCCCTGGTCTCCCTGGTCTCCCTGGTCTTCCTGGTCTTCAGCGTCAGAAGAACTGGTGCTTCTGGCTGTGGTGGTTTTTAAAGGAGTCACTACGATGTTCATGGTATACTTTATTTTATTTGTATTTTTTAGGGGAAGATTTTCCGTGGTCAGAAAATGTCTGAACAAATCCTCGAAGAAGGAGGTACAGTAAGATCAGTGTTGATGCTTCTTTAGGTCCACGTTTGAACCGTGTGACCAGGTGTTCTGCGTTGCCAGGTTGCAGTTAAATTCGTCAGTAAAAAAATGCTGAAGAAGGAAGCGGTGGCTCACGAAGCTGACATCCTGCGCCAGGTGCAGCATCACCAGGTGGTGGCGCTGTTGGACACTTACGGACTATTTATGATTTTAGTCCCATCTGTGATTTTAATGTTTAAAGGTTTTTTAATTTTTGTGATTTTATTTTTAATGTTTTTAATATATCTTGTGCTCTTAATGTGTTTGATTTATGCATGATGTGATAGGGGATGTGAAGCGCTTTGCGTTGCCTTGTGTAGGAAAGGCGCTATACAAATAAACGTTGATTGATTGATTGATATGTACAGGCGTTGACACTATGTACAGGCGTTGACACTATGTACAGGCGTTGACACTATGTACAGGCGTTGACACTATGTACAGGCGTTGACACTATGTACAGGCGTTGACACTATGTACAGGCGTTGACTATGTTCAGGCGTTGACACTATGTACAGGCGTTGACACTATGTACAGGCGTTGACACTATGTACAGGCGTTGACACTATGTACAGGCGTTGACACTATGTACAGGCGCTGACACTATGTACAGGCGTTGACACTATGTACAGGCGTTGACACTATGTACAGGCGTTGACACTATGTACAGGCGTTGACACTATGTACAGGCGTTGACACTATGTACAGGCGTTGACACTATGTACAGGCGTTGACACTATGTACAGGCGTTGACTATGTACAGGCGTTGACACTATGTACAGGCGTTGACACTATGTACAGGCGTTGACACTATGTACAGGCGTTGACACTATGTACAGGCGTTGACACTATGTACAGGCGCTGACACTATGTACAGGCGTTGACTATGTACAGGCGTTGACACTATGTACAGGCGTTGACTATGTACAGGCGTTGACACTATGTACAGGCGTTGACACTATGTACAGGCGTTGACACTATGTACAGGCGTTGACACTATGTACAGGCGTTGACACTATGTACAGGCGTTGACACTATGTACAGGCGTTGACGCTGTACAGGCGTTGACACTATGTACAGGCGTTGACACTATGTACAGGCGTTGACTATGTACAGGCGTTGACACTATGTACAGGCGTTGACACTATGTACAGGCGTTGACACTATGTACAGGCGTTGACACTATGTACAGGCGTTGACACTATGTACAGGCGTTGACACTATGTACAGGCGTTGACACTATGTACAGGCGTTGACTATGTACAGGCGTTGACTATGTACAGGCGTTGACACTATGTACAGGCGTTGACACTATGTACAGGCGTTGACACTATGTACAGGCGTTGACACTATGTACAGGCGTTGACACTATGTACAGGCGCTGACACTATGTACAGGCGTTGACACTATGTACAGGCGTTGACACTATGTACAGGCGTTGACACTATGTACAGGCGTTGACTATGTACAGGCGTTGACACTATGTACAGGCGTTGACACTATGTACAGGCGTTGACACTATGTACAGGCGTTGACTATGTACAGGCGTTGACACTATGTACAGGCGTTGACACTATGTACAGGCGTTGACACTATGTACAGGCGTTGACACTATGTACAGGCGTTGACACTATGTACAGGCGTTGACACTATGTACAGGCGCTGACACTATGTACAGGCGTTGACTATGTACAGGCGTTGACACTATGTACAGGCGTTGACACTATGTACAGGCGTTGACTATGTACAGGCGTTGACACTATGTACAGGCGTTGACACTATGTACAGGCGTTGACACTATGTACAGGCGTTGACACTATGTACAGGCGTTGACACTATGTACAGGCGTTGACACTATGTACAGGCGTTGACACTATGTACAGGCGTTGACACTATGTACAGGCGTTGACACTATGTACAGGCGTTGACACTATGTACAGGCGTTGACACTATGTACAGGCGTTGACACTATGTACAGGCGTTGACTATGTACAGGCGTTGACACTATGTACAGGCGTTGACACTATGTACAGGCGTTGACACTATGTACAGGCGTTGACACTATGTACAGGCGTTGACACTATGTACAGGCGTTGACACTATGTACAGGCGTTGACACTATGTACAGGCGCTGACACACACGTACACACATGTGCATTAATGTTGCAGTCTGTATAATGCATGTTGCCCCAGGTCACAGACTTCGTTATTCAACTTCACGTCTCCTGACCTCAGCTCTCGATGCATCTGAAGTCATTCAGAAGTCTATTGTATTGTCCCAAACTGTACAAAGGAGGTTAATTACATGTTTATTACATGTTTTTGAACTGGAGTAATCAAATTATTATTATTATCACGTACTAAATGTTCTTTACTTACAGACAGCCAATTGGAACCATCTGCACCACCCATCACTGGTACGACTAAGTAATGAACAGTCCAGGAAGTTGTGTGTCTAGACCAGTGGGGGCGGGTCCCGGCTCAAAATTGTCCAAAATGACGTGCGCTGACATGCTGCAGTACCACCCCGGGCCTGTGGGGGTGGACCCGGAACTGAAGAAGAATTAGCCAATGCTAACATATAGCATTAGCTGACCTCTGGAAAACATCTTTAGCGGCAAGAGCTCTGGTGTGTGTCGTCTTCTCTGTCTGGCGCACACCGGGGTAGTCTTGCACAGTTTTCCAATGTGGTTTTACTGCAAATGGCAAATATAATGAATCTGAATCTGAATCTTTACAGGATGGTCCAAAAGTGTCTCTTGGCCCAAAGCTCCGTTCCACATGTGTGTCAATGCTGAGTGTTCTGGACCAGTCTAGTTTAGTCGCTGTGGACTTTAGAAGTCTCTCGTTTAAATGAATGGAGCTCGTGCAGCTGACGCATGCACAGATGCGTTTTTCACATTTTCCAGCCCCCGCGGCCATTTTGAAACTGCCCATAGACCGCAGAAGTTGTGGCACATTAGTTAGAACGGCGGAGATAGAAGTGACTACGTCTGTTAATATTTACAGTCTATGGTCCACCCAAGCCCCAGTGATCCAAGATGGCGCCCTATTCAAACGAATGGCTAGTGCTCAGTAGTTCATGGGACTTCACGGGGACCGGGAGATTAGCAGAACTCGCCCATATTTGGGCATCGTCTGGTCCTCCCGGTCTGCGCAGTGGACGAGCTCCCATGATGCTTTGCGCTAAATACGCGTGTGTGGCTCTCATGCACGTGCACAGAGGGGCTCGGCCGCGCTCTGACCAATCAGAGCTGATCAGAGCAGCAGCAGAGCGGAGTCAGAGCGGGAAGGAAAGGAGCAGAGTTTGTGGCAGTAAAGTGTGGATTTAAAGAAAAAAAGTTCAGAACGACAAGGGACACTAAAATCCCCACAAAATCCGATCTTTATGAAAGCTGTAGGTTCTCTGTCAGGTTCTCTGTCAGGTTCTCAGCTGAGGTCGTGCTGTTTTAATTTACGTTGAGTTCTATGGGACTTTTTTCTGCATAGCCCATGTGAACTTAGTCTGCAGAACCACAGCGCCCCCTGTGGCCATGGGTGGGACAGCTGTAAGCTAGTAACACTCTATCCAGTTATTGTTATAGATCCATGGTCCAGGAGGACCATGTCTGAGGATAGAATTTAGTCCGATCCGATTTGTTTTAGTGTTTCCTTTAGTAATAACTGAATCACTGTTACTCACAGTCAGTTCCTGTCGGTGAAAGTGCAGCTGTTGTATGAAGCAAAAAAAGGAAAAACATCTAAGGATAAAAAGTAAGAAAAACACTCAAAAACCTTCTTAAGCAGGTGACTGGTTTAATCAGCTGTTAATGGAGCATCGAGTCATCGAGGCGTACTGCATCTGGTTTCCACATGACGACAAAGACGGTCGTGTGAGTGAATAAAAACCATGCAGGCAGTTAGAACCTGTACTGGTCTTTTACTGGTTTGTACATATTGACTTACACAGTTCATGTTCAAATGTGTAAAATCATTTAGAATTGTCCTTTTAATGTGATTAGAATTCATTCGGTCATTTCTAAAAACCCAATTGATGCGCTCTGACTTCATCTGAAGATCAGCGAGCCGACTCCAGGCCGAAGCAAAAGGCCCAGTGATAAATGTGTTTGGAAGTGACCGTCCCAATAACTGTTAGTGCCCACTTCTCAAAATCAGGCAAAATGAGAAAACAGATTCATAGATAGTTTAAACCGTTAAAAAGAGAGACAGGACACGAAGGAAATAAACTGTCTGAGCAATTGATAATATATGCTCTAAGAAGAATAACACAATAATTATTATTTCTCTCTTTTTATCTTCTATATCCTACGCCTCTTCCTCTTCCTCTGGGATTAGAACAATCCAAATGACTGAGAAGAAGAGAATTCTAATGAAAAAGATTTTTAAAGGTCCTCCTGCCGTTTTAATCACAGACGTGTGTCTCGTAAACCACTCTCTGTCATGGTCAAACAGGTGTGCAGTAGAGCCGCTCATACAGACACACACACATAGAGATACA
Organism: Knipowitschia caucasica; assembly: GCA_964034765.1. Classification (NCBI taxonomy): domain Eukaryota; kingdom Metazoa; phylum Chordata; class Actinopteri; order Gobiiformes; family Gobiidae; genus Knipowitschia; species Knipowitschia caucasica. Next base: position 39,020,292 of record OZ035837.1, on the reverse strand, counting down.
CACACAGAGACACACACAGACACACACACACACACACACACACACACAGACAGAGACACACACAGACACAGACACAGACACACACACAGACACAGACACATGTGTCTGTGTCTGTGTGTGTGTCTTTGTGTGTGTGTGTGCACACACACACACACAAAGACACACACACAGACACACACACAGACACACACACATCTGGTGTCTGGGCTGTTCCATTATTCAACCTTTTACTATGATTTATTCACAGCATGACCAAAGCTGACGCACTGAGACTCGCCGTGTCTTTGAGGAAGAAGATGGAGGAAGAGGAAGAGGAAGTGGAAGTGTGGGCGAAAAGGCAAAATTAGTATTTATATTAGTAACACAGAATAGAGTCAGGGCCAGAAGTTAGGACACAGATACAGGAGACATTCAACAGGTCGACAGTGGAGCCCGGCAGTGTCCACTAACCCAAACCCAAACCCAAACCCTAACCCATATTCTGTAGTTTAAATGACTTGAAATGACTGGTTTAGGTTCACATCCCCCAGGTCTCATTAGTGCGTTTCTGCTTTAACACTATAACAGCCTGGAGTCTTTGGAGGTTGTGTGGATGAGGTCGTTTAAACTAAGTCAGTATTTATTTCAAACTTATATTTTTCAAACAGCATCATTTAGATAAACAAGATACAGTTAGAAAAATACAGCTGGAAAAGGGTTGGACAAAGAAGATGCTTATTGGGCTTCAACCTCTGTCGCTCCCACAAAACATACACACACAGACACACACACACACACACACACAAACACACACAGACACACAATAGATTTTATATACAATATTTAACTTCACACAACCAAAGAATAGGAAACATATCATAATCCCCAACTTACCTTATCTGACTTTCAAGCAAGTATGTTATGAACTGAAATGGATGATGAAGATGATGAAGATGATGAAGTGTGTTTGTGTGAGCACCTTGGATATGTCTTGCCCATCAATGCGGATGGAGCCGCTACAAAGATCATAAAATCTAAAAAGCAGACGCAGAATGGAGCTCTTCCCTGATCCCGACGGACCAACCTGCACAAACATGTTTTTAGTGGGAAAACATTGTAAAGTCAATCACAAATTATTACAAAGTGGGAAATATTCTGAATTTAGACTTGCTATAACCTCTCAAAGTGGAAAATATTTCAAAAGGATGAACTGTAAAGGAACTGGGAGGAGCAGAAACTCACCAGAGCCACCGTCTGTCCCGGTTCCACTGCAAAGGTCACTTCTTTTAACACCTCCGTCCTGCAGAAAAAACATGCATGTATGAAGTATGTATATGTATAAAGTATGTATAAAGTATGTATGAAGTATGTATATGTGTAAAGTATGTATAAAGCATGTATAAAGTATGTATGAAGTATGTGTAAAGTATGTATGAAGTATGTATGAAGTATGTGTAAAGTATGTGTAAAGTATGTATGAAGTATGTATAAAGTATGTATGAAGTATGTGTAAAGTATGTATGAAGTATGTATGAAGTATGTATAAAGTATGTATAAAGTATGTATGAAGTATGTATGAAGTATGTATGAAGTATGTGTAAAGTATGTGTAAAGTATGTATGAAGTATGTATAAAGTATGTATGAAGTATGTATAAAGTATGTATAAAGCATGTATAAAGCATGTATAAAGTATGTATAAAGCATGTATAAAGCATGTATAAAGTATGTATGAAGTATGTATGAAGCATGTATAAAGTATGTATAAAGTATGTATGAAGTATGTATAAAGTATGTATGAAGTATGTATGAAGTATGTATAAAGTATGTATGAAGTATGTATAAAGTATGTATAAAGCATGTATAAAGCATGTATAAAGTATGTATAAAGTATGTATGAAGTATGTATAAAGTATGTATAAAGTATGTATAAAGCATGTATAAAGTATGTATGAAGTATGTATAAAGTATGTATAAAGCATGTATAAAGCATGTATAAAGTATGTATGAAGTATGTATGAAGTATGTATGAAGTATGTATAAAGTATGTATGAAGTATGTATAAAGCATGTATAAAGCATGTATAAAGTATGTATGAAGTATGTATAAAGTATGTATAAAGTATGTATAAAGCATGTATAAAGTATGTATGAAGTATGTATAAAGTATGTATAAAGCATGTATAAAGCATGTATAAAGTATGTATGAAGTATGTATAAAGTATGTATGAAGCATGTATAAAGCATGTATAAAGCATGTATAAAGCATGTATAAAGTATGTAATGTATAAAGTATTGTATAAAGTATGTATAAAGCATGTATAAAGTATGTATGAAGTATGTGTAAAGTATGTATGAAGTATGTATGAAGCATGTATAAAGTATGTATAAAGTATGTATAAAGCATGTATAAAGTATGTATAAAGTATGTATGAAGTATGTATGAAGTATGTATAAAGTATGTATGAAGTATGTATAAAGCATGTATAAAGCATGTATAAAGTATGTATGAAGTATGTATAAAGTATGTATGAAGTATGTATAAAGCATGTATAAAGTATGTATAAAGTATGTATAAAGTATGTATAAAGCATGTATAAAGTATGTATGAAGTATGTATAAAGTATGTATACAGATAAGCCCAGATATAACTAGTATAGATGGATCGTATGCAGTATCGCATGTACCCCGGCACGTAGCTGAAGCAGACTTTATCCAACTCCACACGTCCTGCAGTGAGGCACAAGTCCTGAGCGTCCACAGCGTCTTGCACCTAAAGCCAGAGATGGAGAGATTAAAGACATTTACATAAAAAAGTACTGCATGTATGACAGATTGGAAGTATTTAGCAGTAGTTGGGCTTTACAGTAGGTTATTCCATTCAAAATTAAGATCACAATTTCAATTCCACGTTTGCCCTTTTTGGTCCGATAATATTACTTCCTGGTTGTGCAATTAATGGAATTCATCTAACATGGTTTTTGATCTCATGTGGTTCTAATAGAATCAGCACCTCCAAATCCGAGGCCATGGTGCTCGACCGGAAAAAGGTGCCTTGCCCTCTCCAGGCGGGTGGGTCCTTCCTCAAGTGGAGGAGTTCAAGTATCTCGAGTCTTGTTCACGAGTGAGGGAAGGATGGAGCGTGAGATTGACAGGCGGATCGGTGCAGTGTGCGCAGTGATGCGGTCGCTGTATCAAACCGTTGTGGTAAAGAGGGAGCAGCGTCTGCAGTCAGAGCTGTATCGGACCGTTGTGGTAAAGAGGGAGCAGCGTCTGCAGTCAGAGCTGTATCGGACCGTTGTGGTAAAGAGGGAGCTGAGCCGAAAGGCAAAGCTCTCGATTTACCGGTCAATCTTCGTTCCCTCCCTCACCTATGGTCATGAGCTGTGGGTAATGACCGAAAGAACGAGATCGCGGATACAAGCGGTCGAAATGAGCTTCCTCCGCAGAGTGGCTGCTCCCTTAGAGATAGAGTGAGGAGCTCAGTCACACGGGAGGAGCTCGGAGTAGAGCCGCTGCTCCCTTAGAGATAGGGTGAGGAGCTCAGTCACACGGGAGGAGCTCGGAGTAGAGCCGCTGCTCCCTTAGAGATAGGGTGAGGAGCTCAGTCACACGGGAGGAGCTCGGAGTAGAGCCGCTGCTTCTCCACGTTGAGAGGAACCAGTTGAGGTGGCTCGGGCATCTGTTCCGGATGCCTCCTGGAGGCCTCCCTGGGGAGGTGTTCCGGGCACGCCCCACCGGGAGGAGGCCCCGGGGAAGACCCAGGACACGCTGGAGGGACTATGTCTCTCAGCTGGCCTGGGAACGCCTTGGGGTTCCCCCGGACGAGCTGGAGGAAGTGTGTGTGGATAGGGAAGTCTGGGCGTCTCTGCTTAGACTGCTGCCCCCGCGACCCGGCAACGGATAAAGCGGAAGAAAATGGATGGTGGTTCTAATACTACTTTTCACATGCATGTACTTTAGATCAGCTGTTTCAGACGGAGAAGTAGAAAAACTAGGACCCCTCCCACAGAGTTAAAGTCAGACGCCATGTTTTCTAAAGAGGTGAACACAGCATGTTTTGGTCTGATTTGTTCAAATAAGTAAGTAATGTTTAATTATATAGCGCATTTTTACAGACAAAGGTACAAACCCAAAGTGCTTTACAGTTCAGAGCTGTAAAGCACTTCAGAGCTCAGATAGTTTTACATTCTCTCCACACAGTGATGACAGAAGCGAGTCCAGAACACACTGGTCCATCAAAGCCTCTGACCAAACACCCTCCATTCACTCTTTACATTCAGACCTATTGTGCATGTTTTTAGTGGTAGGAGAAACCGAAGCACCCGGAGGAAACCTACACAGACACAGGAGAACATGCAAGCTCCACTCAGAAAGGCCCTGTTCCGACCGGGATTCGAACCCAGTACATTCTTGCTGAGAAGCGAGAGTGCATAAATTGTATAATGTTACTTTTACAAGGCATAAAAAGTTAGCTACGCCGTCTTTAGACAATGAAAATGTTCCTTTGTTCATTTTCCGCATTGCGACTTGTGACGGATCAACACAAAAGCAAAGATTTCTTTCTTTCTTTTCCTCATTATTGATCTAACCTTTTTTATGGCTTTGGTTCCCGACCATTCCTCTCTTCTCCTCTCCCCTCCTCTCTCCTCCTCTCTCCTCCTATCTCCTCCTCTCTCCTCCTCTCTCCTCCTCTCTCCTCCTATCTCCTCCTCTCTCCTCCTCTCTCCTCCTCTCCCCTCCGCTCCCCTCCTCTCTCCTCCTCTCTCCTCCTATCTCCTCCTCTCTCCTCCTCTCTCCTCCTCTCTCCTCTCTCCTCCTCTCTCCTCCTCTCCCCTCTCTCCTCCTCTCTCCTCTCTCTCTCCTCTCTCCTCCTCTCTCCTCCTCTCCCCTCCTCTCTCCTCTCTCCTCCTCTCTCCTCCTCTCTCCTCTCTCCTCCTCTCTCCTCTCTCCTCCTCTCTCCTCCTCTCCCCCTCCTCTCCCCTCCTCTCTCCTCCTCTCTCCTCCTCTCCCCTCCTCTCTCCTCCTCTCCCCTCCTCTCCCCTCCTCTCTCCTCCTCTCTCCTCCTCTCTCCTCTTCTCTCCTCCTCTCCCCTCCGCTCCCCTCCTCTCCCCTCCTCTCTCCTCTCTCCTCCTCTCTCCTCCTCTCCCCTCCTCTCTCCTCCTCTCCCCTCCTCTCTCCTCCTCTCCCCTCCTCTCTCCTCCTCTCCCCTCCTCTCCCCTCCTCTCCCCTCCTCTCCCCTCCTCTCTCCTCCTCTCTCCTCTCTCTCTCCTCCTCTCTCCTCCTCTCTCCTCTCTCTCTCCTCTCTCTCCTCCTCTCTCCTCTCTCTCTCCTCTCTCCTCCTCTCTCCTCCTCTCTCCTCCTCTCTCCTCCTCTCTCTCCTCTCTCCTCCTCTCTCCTCCTCTCTCTCTCCTCCTCTCTCCTCTCCTCTCTCCTCCTCTCTCCTCCTCTCTCCTCTCTCCTCCTCTCTCTCTCTCCCTCCTCTCTCCTCCTCTCTCCTCCTCTCTCCTCCTCTCCCCTCCTCTCTCCTCCTCTCTCCTCCTCTCTCCTCCTCTCCCCTCCTCTCTCCTCCTCTCCCCCTCCTCCTCCCCCTCCTCTCCCCTCCTCTCTCCTCCTCTCTCCTCCTCTCTCCTCCTCTCTCCTCCTCTCCTCTCTCCTCTCCCCTCCTCTCTCCTCCTCTCTCCTCCTCTCCCCTCCTCTCTTCTCCTCTCTCCTCCTCTCCCTCCTCTCCCCTCCTCTCTCCTCCTCTCCCCTCCTCTCTCCTCCTCTCCCCTCCTCTCCCCTCCTCTCTCCTCCTCTCTCCTCCTCTCTCCTCCTCTCCCCTCCTCTCTCCTCCTCTCCCCTCCTCTCTCTTCCTCTCCCCTCCTCTCTCCTCCTCTCTCCTCTCTCCTCTCTCCTCCTCTCCCCTCCTCCTCTCCCCTCCTTTCTCCTCCTCTCTCCTCCTCTCTCCTCCTCTCTCCTCTCTCCTCCTCTCCCCCCTCCTCTCTCCTCCTCTCTCCTTCTCTCTCAGCGTCTACGCCTCCTTCTTCCCAAGCCAAAGAAAAAGCTCTGCTTTGAAGGTGCTCTAATGCTTTTGTGAGCATTCATGGCCCTGTTTACCATATCAAGGCCTGTGACTGTAGCGGACTTTACCGAGGCCGCCGGAGAACGCCCTCCTCCTCTCTCCTCCTCTCTCCTCTCTCCTCCTCTCTCCTCCTCTCTCATCCTCTCTCCTCTCTCTTCCTCCTCTCTCCTCTCTCCTCCTCTCTCCTCCTCTCTCCTCCTCTCCCCTCCTCTCCCCTCCTCTCTCCTCCTCTCCCCTCCTCTCCTCCTCCTCTCTCTCCTCCTCTCCTCCTCTCCCCCCTCCTCTCTCCTCCTCTCCCCTCCTCCTCTCCCCTCCTCTCCCCTCCTCTCTCCTCCTCTCTCCCTCCTCTCTCCTCCTCTCTCCTCTCTCCTCTCCCCTCCTCTCTCCTCCTCTCTCCTCCTCTCCCCTCCTCTCTTCTCCTCTCTCCTCCTCTCTCCTCCTCTCCCCTCCTCTCTCCTCCTCTCCCCTCCTCTCTCCTCCTCTCCCCTCCCCTCCTCTCTCCTCCTCTCCCCTCCTCTCTCCTCCTCTCCCCTCCTCTCTCCTCCTCTCCCCTCCTCTCTCCTCCTCTCCCCTCCTCTCTCCTCCTCTCCCCTCCTCTCTCCTCCTCTCTCCTCTCTCCTCTCTCTCTCCTCCTCTCCCCTCCTTTCTCCTCCTCTCTCCTCCTCTCTCCTCCTCTCTCCTCTCTCCTCCTCTCCCCCCTCCTCTCTCCTCCTCTCTCCTTCTCTCTCAGCGTCTACGCCTCCTTCTTCCCAAGCCAAAGAAAAAGCTCTGCTGTGTTTTGAAGGTGCTCTAATGCTTTTGTGAGCATTCATGGCCCTGTTTACCATATCAAGGCCTGTGACTGTAGCGGACTTTACCGAGGCCGCCGGAGAACGCCCTTTTCCCACCAAAACACACACATTTGGACACGGCACGTACCGACACTGCCACACAAACGAACACACAGACACACAAACACTTGTTGACCTCCTAATCCGTTGAGCCACGACTGTGAGTTCGCAGAAAGACTTAAGCGTCCTGACAAAGTGACTGCGGGCACCGACCCACACCGGCTGCTGGAGGTTTGGATGTGGTTCTATTCCCGGAGAAATATCACTGGGAAACTTTAGTTTTTAAAACATTTGTTCTTCTTTTTAATTATTATTTTTCCAAGATAGAGATTTTATACTTGTTCTTTGATGCTGGAGTTAGAGATTCTGTTTGATTTTAATTAGTAATTGTCAAAATTACAATGCACTTTTTGAAGTTTTTTGGACACATCATTATCCTCTCTCTCCAAACACAGTGGTGATAAACTACTGTAGCCACAGCTGCCCTGGGGCACACTGACAGAAGCAAGGCAACCAGTCTGTGCCATCGGCCCCTCCCACCACCACCAACCATTCACACACACACCAGACGCATTCTAATGTGGGGGAAGTGTCTTGCCTAAGGACACAACCACAGCTTGGCATTTTACAGCTGCAGCCGCCCCACTGTGGCACCTGCTGTTCCCAGAGGTTAAGTGTCTTGCCCAAGGACACAACGACAGCAGACATCAGTGGGAGTCGGTGGAGAAGGTCATGTGGTGGACTCGAACCCACAACCTTCAGGCTCAAAAGGCCAATGCTCTACAAACAGAGCTACTGTTGCTCCAGTTTAAAGTAATTGTTCATTTATCTTGTGCCGTGTGCTCCTCTTTCCTTCTGTTCTCTAACTTGTGATGCAACACTGACATTTCCCCACTGTGGGGCCAGTAAAAGATCTTAATCTTAATCTTAAGCTGCAGAGTCTGGTCAGGCCTAATACTGACCTCCACTTGCTCTGTCAGCAGATCCAGCATGTTCTCCATGTCTACAAACGCACTTTGAATAAGCCTGAAAGAGAAAAGCCAACACGACTCAGACCAGGGTTTCCAAACTGGGGTCCCAGGCCAAACTCTTAATCTTGGCTGTTACTCTTAATTTCACTGTTGGATTATAAATTACATAAATCCAAAACCTGCAACTTCCATTATACAGATAATCTATTCTTTATTGTTGGGTCCTCATTCCAACTATTCATTACATAGATATTCATTATAACAGCAAACAGGAGTAGCTCTCTGTGGCTGTTGTTGTCTGAAAGTAGCTCTCTTGTTGGAATGGGTTGGAGACCCCTGGGTTAGGGTTCATTGTGGATGGGTTAGGACTAGGGTTAGGACTAGGATTAGGACTAGGGTTAGGACTAGGATTAGGACTAGGGTTAGGACTAGGATTAGGACTAGGGTTAGGACTAGGGTTAGGACTAGATTAGGACTAGGGTTAGGACTAGGATTAGGACTAGGATTAGGACTAGGGTTAGGACTAGGATTAGGACTAGGGTTAGGACTAGGGTTAGGACTAGGATTAGGACTAGGGTTAGGACTAGGGTTAGGACTAGGATTAGGACTAGGATTAGGACTAGGGTTAGGACTAGATTAGGACTAGGATTAGGAGTAGGATTAGAACTAGGGTTAGGACTAGGATTAGGACTAGGATTAGAACTAGGATTAGGACTAGGATTAGGATTAGGAGTAGGGTTAGGACTAGGATTAGAACTAGGATTAGAACTGGGATTAGAACTAGGATTAGGACTAGGATTAGGATTAGGACTAGGGTTAGGTTATGGGTTAAGATCAGGCTAAACTGAGTGGATCTTTCACATGCAGGTGGAGCCACATACTGTTGGTTCTAAACCCAAATCTTTACCTGTAGTAAGTCCCAAACCAGTTGAGTGGCGTGTAGAGCTGGATTATGTATGTCCCGAACAAAACATAGTCCCCCACCTCCAGAGACAACACCATGACATGTTTAAACGTCTAAATAATGTTAAATAATAATAATAATAATAATGTATCACTGCACTTTACCTGAAACTGTCCCTCTGACACCAGGTGAGCACACAGCAGCGACCCGGCCAGGAGTCCAGACCCTATGATCACATTCTGGGTTTGGTTTAATAACGCCAAAGAAGCAGAGCTCTTCCACTCACAAAGCTGCACAAACATTCAGACGTTATTATAAAAAGATAAAGCCGTCTATAAAAAATAATATATACTAATTTCTTACTTGAAAACTCTGAATTGCCTTTTCAAAACAAACGGCCTCATAATTCTCCGCGCTGTAATATTTAACCTGTGGAGTTTCACTGAAGCATTATTAATTCAGTAATAATGATAATAACAGTTTAATGTTATGAATTACAGTCTCAAAGTTGAGCAGAGAGTCCATGGCTCGAGTTTTGGCGTTGTTGTCCTGACTGTTCATCTCCCTCCTGTATTTGGTTCTCCACTCCGTGATGAGCACCGTGCAGGCTGCAGGCAACGAGAGCATAGAAAGGATTCAGTCTGAATCTGCTCCAGACGTCAGTGTTCCTTCTTATTCAAGTCATTGTTGTTGAATTCAGTTTGAGTGGCGTTATTACATTAGGAACAATATGAGGACACTTTATGGAATTTTATGCAAATCTAAAAAAATGTGTTTAAAGTGAAGTCACATTTCAGGTAACTATCTTTAAAACCATTCAAGCAACTATGTCATAAAATCCATCAATCCATAATTTTCTGTCAAAACAGTTCTTCCACCAGAAGTCCATTGCATCAAATATCAGGGTGTTGTGCAAGTCTTGAAAGTCTTAAGTATGGAATTTTAAAACACTGTTTTCCAGACCTTGAAAATCTTGAATTTTGTGTGAAAGTCTTAATAAAAGTACGGGAAAAATGTATGGTAGAATTTGACAGTGTGCTCAAAGGCTTTGTGAACTGAGACACGGGAAGGTAGGCTTTAAAACTATAATTGTACTAACTGGTCACGTTCTGTATTAGCCTGAATGATCCAATGCTAGCTTAGCTTAGCCTGGTCTGGCACATGTTTGTGATGTCACTGCTGAGGTTTGTTGACACAGAGCTAGCCTAGTGGTCAACACAAATGGGTCATTGCGTGTTTTCGAAGGCAGCAGCGACACAAGTATGTAAAGTTAAGGTCTTGGGAAAGTAAGTAATCTTTATTTATATACCGCCTTTTCACTGCACATCGGAGTCTCAAAGCGGTTTACAATTGTTATTTTGTGTGGGGGGGCCAGTACAGGAGGCACATGCCAGACCTATTGTACATATTTTTAGTGGTAGGGGAAACCGGAGCACCCGGAGGAAACCTACGCAGACACGGGGAGAACATGCAAACTCCACTCAGAAAGGCCCTGGTCCAACCGGGATTCAAACCCAGGACCTTCTTGCTGAGAGGTTCAGTTTTTAAAAAGTCTGGCATTTTAATTTGGAAAAAGAGCCAGCACCCCTGAATCATGACTGAGGGCCCTTTCGTACAAATATGACAACATAAAATCAGAATGTTGAATCTTTTTTAGTCTGGAAAAATAAAAATAATCATATATATTAATCAACACAAAGCAACCCCAGCTTCAATGATTCTTTTGCGTTATGACTACATGACTGTGCCCATAAAGCTAATCTCAGAGTTAAGCAAACCCTTGGACCTACTCAGGTAAAGGACCATGCAGACCAGGACTATGAGCCCGAACCAAAGGCTGAAATAAGAGCTGAAGTAGACAATGGCAATGATGACGTCACAGATGGTGGGGAGGATGCTGAACAGGATGTAGCTAAAGACAAAAACAAACATTAGTTTTGATCCTCGAGCTTCCCCCTGATCTCTGCGGCCTCCAGCGCACCTCAGCAGGTTGTTAATGGACGCCGTGCCCCGGTCAATGCTCCTCAAAACGTCTCCTGTTCTCCGGTCCAGGTGCCATCGGAGAGACAGGGCGTGCAGGTGAGAAAACAAGCGCACCTCAAAAGGAGAAAGAAAGGACATCCCTCAAGCTTAGCCAGGTGTGAGGAAGCGACGTGGGGGAAGTGGGGGGGTCGGCACTAGATCATAAACGGATTCAGGACGAAACCGGAAGCAACAATCCTACTTCCGAATTAGTTTTAGACTAATAAGTCCTTAAGTGGTGACTGGTTAAGTTTTAGGTGTCTGAGTAAGATGGTTAAGGTTAGGGTTAAGGTGGTCTGAGTAAGATGGTTAAGGTTAGGGTTAAGGTGGTCTGAGTAAGATGGTTAAGGTTAGGTTAAGGTGGTCTTAGTAAGATGGTTAAGGTTAGGGTTAAGGTGGTCTGAGTAAGATGGTTAAGGTTAAGGTGGTCTGAGTAAGATGGTTAAGGTTAGGGTTAAGGTGGTCTTAGTAAGATGGTTAAGGTTAGGGTTAAGGTGGGTCTGAGTAAGATGGTTAGGGTTAGGGTTAAGGTGGTCTGAGTAAGATGGTTAAGGTTAGGGTTAAGGTGGTCTGAGTAAGATGGTTAAGGTTAGGGTTAAGGTGGTCTGAGTAAGATGGTTAAGGTTAGGGTTAAGGTGGTCTGAGTTAGATGGTTAAGGTTAGGGTTAAGGTGGTCTGAGTAAGATGGTTAGGGTTAGGGTTAAGGTGGTCTGAGTAAGATGGTTAAGGTTAGGGTTAAGGTGGTCTGAGTAAGATGGTTAAGGTTAGGGTTAAGGTGGGTCTGAGTAAGATGGTTAGGGTTAGGGTTAAGGTGGTCTGAGTAAGATGGTTAAGGTTAGGGTTAAGGCGGTCTGAGTTAGATGGTTAAGGTTAGGGTTAAGGTGGTCTGAGTAAGATGGTTAAGGTTAGGTTAAGGTGGTCTGAGTAAGATGGTTAGGGTTAGGGTTAAGGTGGTCTGAGTAAGATGGTTAAGGTTAGGGTTAAGGTGGTCTGAGTAAGATGGTTAAGGTTAGGGTTAAGGCGGTCTGAGTTAGATGGTTAAGGTTAGGGTTAAGGTGGTCTGAGTAAGATGGTTAAGGTTAGGTTAAGGTGGTCTTAGTAAGATGGTTAAGGTTAGGGTTAAGGTGGTCTGAGTAAGATGGTTAAGGTTAGGTTAAGGTGGTCTGAGTAAGATGGTTAAGGTTAGGGTTAAGGTGGTCTGAGTAAGATGGTTAAGGTTAGGGTTAAGGTGGTCTGAGTAAGATGGTTAAGGTTAGGGTTAAGGTGGTCTGAGTAAGATGGTTAAGGTTAGGTTAAGGTGGTCTGAGTAAGATGGTTAAGGTTAGGGTTAAGGTGGTCTGAGTAAGAGGGTTAAGGTGGTCTGAGTAAGATGGTTAAGGTTAGGTTAAGGTGGTCTTAGTAAGATGGTTAAGGTTAGGGTTAAGGTGGTCTGAGTAAGATGGTTAAGGTTAGGTTAAGGTGGTCTGAGTAAGATGGTTAAGGTTAGGGTTAAGGTGGTCTGAGTAAGATGGTTAAGGTTAGGGTTAAGGTGGTCTGAGTAAGATGGTTAAGGTTAGGGTTAAGGTGGTCTGAGTAAGATGGTTAAGGTTAGGTTAAGGTGGTCTGAGTAAGATGGTTAAGGTTAGGGTTAAGGTGGTCTGAGTAAGATGGTTAAGGTTAGGGTTAAGGTGGTCTGAGTAAGATGGTTAAGGTTAGGGTTAAGGTGGTCTGAGTTAGATGGTTAAGGTTAGGGTTAAGGTGGTCTGAGTAAGATGGTTAGGGTTAGGGTTAAGGTGGTCTGAGTAAGATGGTTAAGGTTAGGGTTAAGGTGGTCTGAGTAAGATGGTTAAGGTTAGGGTTAAGGTGGGTCTGAGTAAGATGGTTAGGGTTAGGGTTAAGGTGGTCTGAGTAAGATGGTTAAGGTTAGGGTTAAGGCGGTCTGAGTTAGATGGTTAAGGTTAGGGTTAAGGTGGTCTGAGTAAGATGGTTAAGGTTAGGTTAAGGTGGTCTGAGTAAGATGGTTAGGGTTAGGGTTAAGGTGGTCTGAGTAAGATGGTTAAGGTTAGGGTTAAGGTGGTCTGAGTAAGATGGTTAAGGTTAGGGTTAAGGCGGTCTGAGTTAGATGGTTAAGGTTAGGGTTAAGGTGGTCTGAGTAAGATGGTTAAGGTTAGGTTAAGGTGGTCTTAGTAAGATGGTTAAGGTTAGGGTTAAGGTGGTCTGAGTAAGATGGTTAAGGTTAGGTTAAGGTGGTCTGAGTAAGATGGTTAAGGTTAGGGTTAAGGTGGTCTGAGTAAGATGGTTAAGGTTAGGGTTAAGGTGGTCTGAGTAAGATGGTTAAGGTTAGGGTTAAGGTGGTCTGAGTAAGATGGTTAAGGTTAGGTTAAGGTGGTCTGAGTAAGATGGTTAAGGTTAGGGTTAAGGTGGTCTGAGTAAGATGGTTAAGGTTAGGGTTAAGGTGGTCTGAGTAAGATGGTTAAGGTTAGGGTTAAGGTGGTCTTAGTAAGATGGTGAAGGTTAAGGTGGTCTGAGTAAGATGGTTAAGGTGGTCTGAGTAAGATGGTTAAGGTGAGGGTTAAGGTGGTCTGAGTAAGATGGTTAAGGTTAGGGTTAAGGTGGTCTGAGTAAGATGGTTAAGG
>OZ035837.1:38604656-39006900 GCA_964034765.1 Knipowitschia caucasica | reverse complement strand
CTCTCTCTCTGCTCGCGTCTCTCTCTCTGCTCACGTCTCTCTCTGCTCTCTCTCTCTGCTCACGTCTCTCTCTGCTCACGAGCGCGGACCATAGACACGCGAACAGAACCACAGACAGACATTTACATTTACATTTACACATACGCAGACAGAACCCAGACAGGCGGAGACACGCGAGACACGCGGATCATAGACACCTGGACAGAACCAGAGACACACGACGCATAGACACTCGAGTCGGACAGGTCCATTTGTTTTATTTGTGTTTAAAGTTACCTAAGTTTCTCCTTGCATTAAAAATGCTTGGTGGTTGTGGATATTTAGACTGCGTGATTTGATAGAATAATACTGGCAATGTCTAATACATATCTAATTTTCAGTAAATTATAAAGAGAAAGAAAAAGAAGAGGAGGTCAAAATTCAATCCATTGAATATTGAAAGAATCAATACATTCTTGATTTTCGACTAATTCATGAGTGTTGTGTGTTTAATTGGTGCCAAAGTAACATCTTTTTAATCTTCTACAACATAGTGACTAAAACAAGTGTGCCATAACAGAGTAATTCAAAATTTACATGTTATATGTGACTGTGATGATTATGTTTGGAATGTCGATCTTTAAACCTGTTTTTCTCAGAATTCTGTTTCATAAAACCATGTAAATACGCCGACTTCAGATTATGAGAACTTTTGTTACAGACATGCTATGGAGAAAAGGAAAACAGATTTGAAAAGATATTGAAAGCAGCTTTAACACTAGCACTCGCATGGAGGTGTCATTTGGCACTTATACCTATCATCCCCTCCACGGTGCCAAATGACCCCAAGGATTTTAGCTAACAAACGAAATCACCTGTGAACGGCCAACTTTGTTATGTAAATAGGGCCGTTATCGCAGGCTGAGCTTCACTTTGCCATCTTAGGGGGAGGGGGAGGATCTGAATAGTTACAGTTTTTCTCCAGTGGCTTTAGTGCATTTCTCACATCACATAACATTATCATGAGCTTCAGTCAGAATGAAACATACTGTTTTATAACATTATCATGTGCTTCAGTCAGAATGAAACATACTGTTTTATAACATTATCATGTGCTTCAGTCAGAATGAAACATACTGTGTTAAAAATGTTATTACAAAATATATACAGTATATTAATTCTCAGGGTTCACAGTCTGGAAGTCACTCATTCGCAGCCCTTCGGCCCCGTCCCAATACTCGCACTTCCACCCTCGCGCCCCTCATTTGCGCGTTCCCGATAAAGGGTGCGAGTGCGTAGGGTGTCCCAATTCTCCAGGGAGGTCTTTGGCCCCGCCCCCTTTGCGCCCCTGATCCACACTTCGCCGTAGCCTGCATCCATGCGCACTCTGGCGAAGGATATTGCCCATAATTCTTTGCGGTACACACCAAAACGTCGGGAAAATGCATTTAAATATACATTTTGAAATATATATGCAGTATGTGTGTAAATAAGTTTTGCAATGTTACTTGGAAAGAAGCATAAACGTCTGATGAAGAATTACGGACATTGTGTTTTAACAATTTAATAACTTTTTAAACCAAGCGTTTATATAACAGTCAATTTAAACTTTACACTTAGTACAATAATCTTAGAATGTATAAAAACTGACCAGATAACAGTTAGTTACCCACATTTAACTTAAAATTATACAGCTATCTCTAATTAGAAACCACTAATATACATGTATTTTAACGTGTGTGAAGCAATTCATTTAGTTTCCCAAAGGATCAGACAAAATTACCTTTAATTTGTATAAAGTTTAGGTCTGAAAATGACCATCTCTTGACGAGTCGATGACGTAACCTGCACTCAGTGTGCACTGTCCCAATTCCGCCTTTTGTGCACACTTGTAACCTGCGCACTCAAACCCTTGCGCGCACTTCAAACAAATGCACACTTCATAGGAGGGCGTAGGGTGCAGTGTGGGTATTGGGACTGGGCCTTCCTCCCCCAGACGAATAAACAAAGCCCACCCTAGCCCCCTGTTGTTTCGGTCATCACCTCATTTGACATGCAAATGTCTTCTGTTCTCTAGATGTTACAGACAAGGCCCGCATCCTTCCACCACCTGAAGAAGATGTGCCAAGTCTGGGATCGCGTCTTTCATTCAGACAGAAGACATGTTTTATTGTCGATGGTAGAGACAGCACGAACAACAGATACAACAGAATGCAAGTGTATTATACAGAGCGGAGGCATGGAGACCTCCAATCAGCAGCTTCCACGTTGTACTTGTAGCTTGGCCTTCAGATAGACAAAACATGAAGTGGAAAAGTACAGGCTTCTGCACATTGATAGAATGATGAGTTTAACTTTAACAAAAGTTGCTTCAAAGTGTTATGAAATCTCACATTCCCCCCTCTGGTCACACATTCACGTGACCATCAGGATCGATAAACAGCAACATAACATCATAACTCAATACTTAAACTCGGTACTTCAAAAAACTCAGAAAACTCATAAAACATTTTCAAGAATGTCAGCTCTGATAAAAAATTACATGACTTTAAAATAAACATTTATACCAATATGCTTGTGTTCTGAAAAAATAAAACCTTTTAAAGCTTTTCCACGTCAACATTTATTTTTCAATATGTACACTTAAATGTAACTATATATTCAATATTACATTTTGAAACATTAATATTTATCTTCCAACAGAACTCTGTACCATTTTTCCTTACCACTCCAGTTTTAACAACAAAAAAAAGTAAAAAGATGAGTAGACATTTTTTTTAAAGATTTCTAAAAACTTTCTTGAAGGACTTTGGTTTTAATCATGTTCTAGTCGTATATACAATATTTTAAAAAGGAAACAACTACCAATAAAAAGGGCAATGTGAAATGAATATTTTCATCCAAATTTTGATTTTGTTTTCCTGCCTTTAAAAGTTTCAGAACCCCTGTCCTACACAATGTGTAAAATTACTAAATCATAGTGAGTGAACAGATAATTCCCAAATGAACAATCCACATCCCTAGGACAAAAAAAAAAAAATGGCTACATCTACTGCAGAGGGAATTACAAAGGTGTCTGCTGCAACACACAAACATGCAGTTGCAGTTCACAAAACTGATACATTGTGCTTCTAAGCCTCTATAACTCACCATTTTGAATTTTCAAACACTTTTTATATTTGAACAATGTTAGAACAGGGTCAAAAGTGAGGATTCCTTAATTCAAACTTTAAGACAGCTTTTTAAGGAGTGAACTGTATCTCACAGATGCTCTTGGTTTCACAGGACTGAGACCAATCAGTAATCTCTGAAAAGTTTCAAATGTGTGCTGAAGCTTGGGTGGGTATTTCAAGTCCAATGCGTATATAACGCCAACAAGAATACAGGAGGCCTTGGCTACAGTGCCCAAACCTGTAATGCATTGAAGGCCATCAATGCTGATCTCGTACGTGTCACCAACTTTGACAATCTTCACTGGATAGGCGATATTCTGCCGAGTGTCTTCAGTTTCCTCCAGACTCTATTTGAGAGGGAAAAATACATTAGACATTGATATGTTTTGATAGTCAATGCAATAGGTTGTGTTCACGTGTTCATTTAAAACTGAGGTGGAGGGCAAGTGAAAATTCCATGGCGTTAACTATGGTAACTGGCAAACTGCATATTTTTTGTCTTAGTTTTTGGTTAATGAGTAGTAGTACTCCTAGTATTGACTGAGATCATTACTAGGAGAATCCACATGAAAAAAACTGTCTCAAAGTTCATTGTCTCCTCTTTCAGCACATAATGATTTCAAAAATTGTCATTGGTTTATATTATAAACCAATGACAATTTTTGAAATGATGAGCGTGATGTTGGTCAGTAGAAAGGACTTTCAGCCATACAAATAATAAAGTGGGTTAGTAAATCTAATCACTGTCAAATACTGAAGAGGAAAAACATTTGTCAATTTTTGTTTGAGAGTTCGTACAAAAACTGTATTTCTCCCATAGAGTTGTATTGACAACTGCCCATCATCACATTCTAAAACGTGAACGCAACCTATTCAGAGAAACTGACGGCTGATGAGCTGTGCAGACATTTTCAAGTCGATTATATCTGTTTAATTTTGAGATTTGTCACTAAATTACATAATTTGTGTCTAAATGCATCAGTAACAGCTTAAATATATTTGATACAACACATAAATTCAGCCATTATGTATGTTATAATGTTGCAGGAATTATTTGACGGTACAAATATATATTGTTTGTTCAATTAATGTTTAGAAAAAGTGAGCACACTGTGTGGAATTTCTCACATTTCTGCCTAAATTAGTTTGACAGTAACATTAGACAATATTTGAAGAAAGAAAAGAACTTCCACAAGGAGACGGCGACATGAGGTGCCAAACACATACGCACATACTTTCCCTTTTGACGAGCTGCCATTTAGTGAGTACTAAAGAGCAAAATAAGACAGGACAATGACCCCTGCCTCTGATTGTAGTTTCACGTGCGTTTCAGATAGCACAGTTTTGTGTTAAATATCCTGTGGTATCACTTACGGAGCGCGCATGTGAAGTCATGCGGTAGTTGCAAATGTAAATAATGGTACATGGCAAATCATCTCCTTTACCTACTATTAGAAGTACCAGACGCTGATATTTTATTGTCACAAACTCATGTTTTTGTCTTAAAGCATAGCGATAGCGGGTTAGCTCAAGCTTCATCATTGTTTTGTTTAGTTACACTGCAGTCTGGAAAGAGGAGAGCCGACATGCGCAGAGGGATACAGCCGAGCATTTCATCCAGAGCGGTTTTGTAGCCACGAATTACATTTAAAACTCGGTTTAGAGCGGCGCTATACTGTGGAGTTTTCACCAGATTATCTACTGTAAGAAAGTCTGAAATCTACGTTTGATCGGCCCCTCTGATCGGCGCATTTCACCAATCACCGATCACAAAAATTAGGCCGTGATCGACCAATCATGATTGGTGACAGATCAGATCGGTGCACCTTTAATTCATACCATACAGGTCCAGCTGCTTTAGCCAGCTCATGTTCATTCATGTCCAACTGAAGTTTTCCAGTGACCATTCCATCCAGAGGGCTGGGGGAATGTCATATGGTCAGATGTTTGTGAAGGCTCTCATTCATCCAGGGAGTGTCCATCTTATAAAAAGGTTAAATCATCGCCAGGACTGGGTTTTGGTAAAGTTGAGTGATATTGAAAACAATTTGAATAG
Source organism: Knipowitschia caucasica (assembly GCA_964034765.1). NCBI lineage: Eukaryota > Metazoa > Chordata > Actinopteri > Gobiiformes > Gobiidae > Knipowitschia > Knipowitschia caucasica. Next base: position 39,001,692 of record OZ035837.1, on the reverse strand, counting down.
ACATTTTTGGCAGTTTTGGTTCTCTCCTTCTGGAAGGAACCTGGGTCTTTTTAGTTTTTAGTCCAGTTTGGGTAAAAGTGTTCTTTTATGACTTTAAGAGCTCTGAAGAAGCTTGTGTCACTAAAAGCGAAACATCCTCAACTTTACCAAAACCCAGTCCAGTAGATGATTTAACCTTTTCTACATGATTGTAGATTATTCTATGGTCAAATGAGACCAAAATGTTTTTTAAATAATCTGCATATGCTGACTTTTAGCATATGCAGAGGATGAAGAGGATTTGGTGATACTACTACTCTTAATGATAGACATATCAGCATAAGGTACGGTACTTTTTTTATACCCTGAAAAAGAAAAGATTGGAAATTTTACCTGTAGATCTGAAATCAAGTCTCCTGGCTTGTCCCCCATGTATTCAATTAGGCCTCGGATTACGACTTCCCTCCTCTTTTCTATAGCAGCGGTTGGATCCTACGAAACAACATAGAAATAAAAAACACCACGAATTAGGAAGTATTCAGCACTTCTTATCTTGTCAACGCCTGTTGTAGATCAAAACAATGGTGCTTTAGAACAAGGACAAAAAGGAAAGATATTGATCTCAACTTTGTTCAATCTTAATTATTCAAAAGTGCATTTAAAATAAGTAGCACTGATCATTTTGCTGAAGAGAAAGAATGTAACCAGGGACAGATAAGTCACTGTTGTGGTTATAATAATGGTTATAATAATGTATAACTGCCACATTAAAGATAAGATAAAATAAGACACTGTTGTTATTGATCTGTTACTGGATAAATGTACGTGTCACTTTAGGCATGGACAGAATCACTCAGATTGTGCAAAAGACAGAAGTGTGAAACATGTTAAAAGTTAAAAAATATAGTCTGTGTAATAAAAAAGTCCTAGTGCATTATTGACTTAAATGTATTTATTTATTTATATATTTGTTTGATAGGGACAAGTGTTACACAATCAACATGTGAGACACTACAACATTTAACATTGTCCGTCCGTTAAAACACTTTTTACATTATAATATTCACATTATACAAAAGCAGGTGTTCTCCAACTCATTGACGCTCACACAACTGATTTGTTTTGAGAAATCGCTTCAGTTCACTAAAGTCAAAGTGACTTATTGTACAGTCTGACAGTGGTGGGGATTAGGCCACTGTGTGTGTTCCCCGCTTGAAGTCTAAAGCACTATATGCGAGGAAATCTGACCTAGGTGTCAGACACAGTAACTTAATAAAAGTTCAGACAGACAGAAATAGTTCTAACAGTAGGGTTGTTAAATGTGGTTTAATGAACGTCAGATCAATCTCGTCTAAATCGCTTCTCATAAACGAACTTATTATAGACAAGGGCTTGGATCTGTTAGCGCTCTCGGAGACTTGGCTCCAACAAGACGAGTGCGTTAGATTGAATGAGTGCACTCCTCCGACGCATGTTAACTACCAGAAAGCCAGAGCTACAGGTCGCGGCGGTGGTGTTGCGATTATATCACACACCAACTTGGTTCTTAGTCCCAAAACCAACAACGCTTTTCACTCGTTTGAAAACTTAACACTTTCAATCACCTGTCCTGGGTGGAGAAAACAAAAAGCAGTACTATTTATAGTTTTATACCGACCTCCTGGTCCTTACAGCGAGTTCCTAACAGAATTCTCTGACTTCATTTCAAACCTAGTTTTGGAATGGGAAAACATAGTTATAGCTGGAGACTTCAATATACATGTGGACGACAGCACTGACAGCTTAAACAAAGCTTTCAGCGCCGTACTAGATGGTGTTGGTTTTACTCAGAATGTCGAGGAACCTACTCACATTCATAACCACACCTTGGACCTTGTCCTGACCTACGGCTGTGATGTCTCCAATGTTGACATCCAGCGTCAAAGCTCGTTGCTGTCTGACCATTTCTTGATCACGTTTGATCTCGCTTTGGAGGACTTTCCTGTCCCGCAAGATAAAACCATAATGAAAAGAACCTTAAATGATAAATCTATCACAAGGTTCAAAGAACTAATACAGCCTATGTTGAATACTGCTGCAGGTGAACCTGTTCACAGCAGCTGCAGTCCCTCAGTCATCGACCAAACGGTGGGCAACACTATGGAGTCTTTAAAATCTGCATTAAATGCAGCAGCTCCTTTAAAACAGAAAACCATTAGGATTAGATCATCGTCGCCCTGGTACAGTGTTCAACTCCACACTTTAAAACAGGACGTCAGAAAATTGGAGAGGCTATATCGCCACTCCCACTCGGAGCCTGTCCACAGGGAGTGGAAAGCAGGTCTCCGAAACTACAAGAAGGCCCTTCGCGGGGCTCGAACTCAATACTATTCAACTTTAATAGAAGCGAATAAAAACAACAGTAGATTTTTGTTTGGTACCGTCGCTAAACTCACAAACTGCCATAGCGCAATCGAGCCTAAAATTCCAAGCTCACTGAGCAGTGTCGACTTTCTCCACTTCTTTAATAATAAAATTACATCCATCCGTGACAAGCTGGAGGAGGTTGCCCCTGCTGTTAGTGGTGGACAGGTTGAAGCGGCATACGTGACTTCCCACTTAGACTCTTCAGTGGGCCTTAATAAATTCATGGCTGTGAGCCAAGCAGAGGTGATCTCTGTGGTCACATCCTCAAAAGCCTCAACTTGCATGTTAGACGCAGTCCCGACATGGCTCTTCAAAGACATACTTCCTTTGATAATTGAGCCTATCGTAAATATAATAAACGCATCCATACAATGTGGCTATGTCCCACAAGCTTTTAAAACCGCGGTAATCAAACCCCTTCTGAAGAAAACAAACCTGGACCCAGAAATACTTACAAACTACAGACCGATCTCGAACCTCACTTTTATATCTAAAATCCTGGAAAAACTTATAGCTGAGCAGCTCCGCTGCCACCTGCAGGAAAATGATATGTTTGAAGTCTTTCAATCAGGATTCAGAGCTCATCATAGCACTGAAACGGCACTAGTCAAAGTCACAAATGACTTACTACTAGCTGCCGATAATGGACAAGTGTCAGTGCTGGTCCTACTGGACCTTAGTGCTGCATTTGACACAATAGACCACAGCATTCTACTGCAGAGGCTAGAATGTGATATAGGTCTTAGAGGAACAGCCCTTGGCTGGTTTAAATCCTATTTATCAGATCGATATCACTTCGTCAATGTGAATCAGGACTCGTCGCCTTATTCTGGAGTGGAATTCGGTGTGCCGCAGGGTTCGGTACTCGGACCGATTCTTTTTACTCTCTACATGCTGCCACTGGGAAACATTATTAAAAAGCATGGAATTAATTTCCACTGCTATGCAGATGACACACAGCTTTATCTGTCGATGAAGCCTAATCAGACAGATCAGCTAGAAAAGCTCAGTGCCTGCATAAAGGACCTTAAAATGTGGATGACTCTTAACTTCCTACTTCTCAACCCGGAGAAGACAGAAGTGATCCTACTCGGTCCGAAGCGCCTGCGTGACTCCCTCACTAACCAGATGGTTACTCTCGATAATGTCAGTATAATACCCAGTAACACTGTGAGGAATCTTGGAGTCATTTTTGACCAAGAACTCTCCTTCAAGGCTTATATAAGCCAAGCAACAAAAACGGCGTACTTCCACTTACGGAACATCGCTAAAATTAGGAATTTCCTTCCTAAAAGTGACGCGGAAAAACTCATTCACGCGTTTGTCACCTCAAGGCTTGACTACTGTAACGCTTTACTGGCAGCGTGCCCTAAAGCCTCTTTGAAGAGCTTCCAGCTCGTTCAGAATACAGCAGCTAGGATCTTAACAGGTACCAAAAGGAGGGAGCACATAACTCCGGTGTTAAAATCACTCCACTGGCTCCCTGTGGAGTACAGAATAAAGTTTAAAATCCTACTCTTAACATATAAAGCCATAAATGGCTTGGCTCCTTCTTATCTCCAAGACACGTTAGTGTCGTATCAACCAAGTCGAGCGTTGCGCTCACAAAACGCCAGACGTCTGGTGGTCCCTAAGGTCTCAAAGGTCACTGTTGGTGGCAGAGCATTTAGCTACCAAGCTCCTTTACTGTGGAATCAGCTTCCCATTTATGTTAAGGAAGCAGATACGGTCTCCACATTCAAGGCCAGGCTTAAAGCACTTTACTTTAATTTAGCATATAATTAGGTAATATATAATATGTAGTGTATATATTATATATATATGCTGTATTATGTTATATATTATGTTATATATTATTCAATAATGTATTGTGTTATGTTGTATATTATGTTATATATTATGCTGTATGTTATTCTTTATTCAAGGCTAGGTTTAAAACAGTCCTCTTTAGTTTAGCATATGGCTAGGAAGGTAAGACTCGGAGAAGGTTAAACTCCTCAGAGTGTTAGTCAAGCTGCATAGGGAGTCAGTTTGCTGGGAGAAGTATGGTAACTTGAGCACTATCCTCTCCTCCTTCCTACTTTATCTGTTTAGCATTTTTAGGATTCTGACTGTAGTTTGTTCATTGCTATTCACCCGTTGTCCCATTGTCTGTTTCATGGTACGATGACGGGATCTCTGAGCCTGGCCTCTTCCATCTACACCTGCGGACTGCCCCGCCCGACCCGCCTGGGAGTGCTTCAGTCCTGCACCGGACCTGTCCACGTTCAGCGTCCACTGGTCCACGTCCTGTAGCTAGCTTAGGTCCTAGATCATTAGTCTGTCCGTCCGGAGGAGCGGATCCCTTTCTCATATGGGTCTCCCTCCCTGTGGGTTTCCCTAGTTCTCCTCCAAGGTTTCTCACTTTTTCCCACTGGGTTTTTTAAGAGTTTTTCCTTGTCGATGCAGGAGGGTCTTGTTGGACAGTTAGTGTCCAACAGAAAGGATTGGTGATGATCAGGACACTTTAGCATTCTACAACATGTATGGACATTTTCTTCTGTGTGTGCTTTATACTGTATTCTTCATGTGTTTTAACTGTTGATTCTCTGACCTGTGTTGGTGATTTCAATGGTTTTGTTAAGTCCTCTGAGATGACTTCTGTTGTGACCTAGGGCTATACAAGAATAAATTGTATTGTATTGTATTGTATTGTATAGGCACTGAATGAGTCTCAGTGAGAACAAATGAAACTGACATCTGAGGTTGATCAATATGAGGATCTTGGTCGTTTCTGGTTCAGATCGCCCGTCCCCGCAGTTTGAAAATGACATTGATTGAGATAGTCCGTATATTTGAGAGTGTATTGTGTGTATCGCAGGTTTCCCAGACTTCCCTGAGGCGGTGCATTGGTGTGGTTCCTCAGGACACAGTGCTTTTCAACGACACCATCGCAAACAACATCAGGTACAGCCGCATCAGGGCGACGCAGCAGGAGGTGGAGCAGGCAGCCAGGGCGGCCGACGTACACGCCCGGATTCTGCAGCTTCCTCAGGGTCAGACTGTGTCCTCTTCTCCTCCGTGGCCCATGAATCTGGTTCATGATCTTGGTTCTGATTGTGGTTAGGTTATGAGACGGAGGTGGGAGAGCGGGGCCTGAAGCTCAGCGGAGGAGAGAAGCAGCGAGTGGCCATCGCTCGGACCATCCTCAAGCAGCCACGGATCGTCCTGCTCGATGAGGTGGCCGACCGCCGTGGAAGCAACGAGTTATTGATGTATTCTTAATCTCATTCATATTTGTTTATTCTTTTATTCACCTTCCAGGCCACCTCCTCCTTGGACACACAAACAGAGAGAAACATCCAGGCGTCTTTGGCAAAGATCTGCGCCAACAGAACCACAATAGTCGTGGCCCACAGGTGAAACCACTAAACCTAAAAATCTATGTATTTACTGCATTTAGGGACAGTGTGTAATAAACATGCACTAAATGAGAGTTGGACAGTACCAGGTAAGAGCAGGAGAGATATTGTGCACCTGTCGTTCCTGATTGTGGAGTATAATAATCATCGGAGAGAGGACTGACAGATGAAAGGAAAGGCAGGGTCACAGCGAAACAGAGACAGGATTAAAATGTAAAGAAAGGGTTTGAGAGCTTAGATGATGAAGCGGATTGAAAAGTGTGAGACGGCGTGTGGTGACGGGTTAACAAAGGAAAGACATGGACCGGTCCGTTGTTCATCAGGCAGAGTGAAAGTCAAAGCTCTGACCCTCGCTGGGGTCCGAACATGTCACGGGTTCAATGTCACGGAATTAACTCCAAGAACAATACTTTAGAATCAAAAACATTACTTTACTACATATGTATTATTCAAGAGGTTGTTGTAGCAGGTTCTATCAGGCAGGTATTACTTTATAAAGTTAAATCTGCTCCAGTGTCTGAGACTGAAGAGAGATCATAAAACAGATGGACCAGGCTTAATGCTCCTTTAATCTCTAGTTTAAAGGTTGACATTTAATTTTCTAGATTGAATAAACTGATCTGGTTTTAACTTCAGATAATGTGCACTGCTTAATTATTAGTGTATTATTTTACAGTCATACAGAGAGCGTATGGCCAGACACAATGATTGTCCCAGTGTCGAGTTGTCAAAGTTTAGTAGAACATAAAAACAAGTTTATCTCTTGTATAAACACAGAACCATAAACTATTTCCATGTTTGACTCCTGTGACGGAGCGTTGTGCGACATCACAAGTTTCAGCTTCAGTATGATGTGAGTCAGAGCAGGTCTCAGTCTCTACCCGGGACAGGAGCCATAGTCCAGGTCTGTGCTGCAGCGACATGTGCCGGGGAGAGGCCTGGATGAGAGCGGCTGACGTCAGCAGCCTCCTCGGGGGAGACTCCACCTGTCTCTGCCTGTCTCTGCCTGTCTCTGCCCTGTCTCTGCCTGTCTCTGTCTCTGCCTGTCTCTGCCCTGTCTCTGCCTGTTTCTGCCTGTCTCTGTCCTGTCTCTGCCTGTCTCTGCCTGTCTCTGTCTCTGCCCTGTCTCTGCCTGTTTCTGTCTCTGCCCTGTCTCTGCCTGTTTCTGCCCTGTCTCTGCCTGTCTCTGTCATGTCTCTGCCCTGTCTCTGCCTGTCTCTGTCCTGTCTCTGCCTGTCTCTGCCCTGTCTCTGCCCTGTCTCTGCCTGTCTCTGTCATGTCTCTGCCCTGTCTCTGCCCTGTCTCTGCCTGTCTCTGCCCTGTCTCTGCCTGTCTCTGCCCTGTCTCTGCCCTGTCTCTGCCTGTCTCTGTCCTGTCTCTGCCTGTCTCTGCCCTGTCTCTGCCCTGTCTCTGTCATGTCTCTGCCTGTCTCTGCCCTGTCTCTGCCCTGTCTCTGCCCTGTCTCTGCCTGTCTCTGTCATGTCTCTGCCCTGTCTCTGCCCTGTCTCTGCCTGTCTCTGCCTGTCTCTGTCATGTCTCTGCCTGTCTCTGTCATGTCTCTGCCTGTCTCTGCCCTGTCTCTGCCTGTCTCTGCCCTGTCTCTGCCTGTCTCTGTCATGTCTCTGCCTGTCTCTGTCATGTCTCTGCCTGTCTCTGTCATGTCTCTGCCTGTCTCTGTCATGTCTCTGCCCTGTCTCTGCCCTGTCTCTGCCTGTCTCTGTCATGTCTCTGCCTGTCTCTGCCCTGTCTCTGCCTGTCTCTGCCCTGTCTCTGCCTGTGACCCAGGTTCCCATCAAATATTAAAGGGGAACATCCAAAGATAGTCCCTATAAGTGGTGCTCTGCAGGGGCCTAAAGAGGCTTTCAGCTTTGGGACGACCAGGACTCTGAGCTTATTGAGATTCTTTTTTTTTGTTTTTATATGCATGATTTCCTACTTTTACGTGAAAAATACACATTGGATCAAAATCATAGACTATGAGATATGTTAATTTGTTCTATTCTGGTTGTTTTTGGGACACAAAGACAACCAGAATAGAACATTGTAAACTCTTTTCTATAAGTCAAATGTTTGAACTCTGTGTCTTGGACACAAAAGCACTCTCCATTCTTGGGTCCGTGTGAGTCCAGCCTGGTCCTGGTCTGTACGTGTGGCGCACACACAGAGATGGCTTTAATCAGGCTCTCATCATAAATAGTGACTTTAATAATTCACAGAGAGGTTCACCCAGAGTTCTCCAGCCCAGAGCAGCCCACTCAGGATGAGCATGTGTGGGTTAGTGTGGCCTGAAACTCACCGTCCGGAACAACAGTCAAATATGTCTCTGCAGAGTGTTCCAAGGGCCTCTCACTTTCATTCGACTTTTGGATTCATGCGACATCCTGAGTGGTTCCTTCATTATTCTCACTGCCATGCTTCAGTAGAAAGTTAAAATCTTCAAAACAAATGTGACACACACAAACCCTGAGGAGCTTGCATAAGAAAATTGCCTCATTGCTGCCGTTTTTGAGGATTTTACTGATTCTCAAGACCCACAGAATATTGTGTGCTATGACTGTGTTAAATATGAAACCAGATTCTGAAAGACTGATTTGTCTACTTTTATCAGCAAAAATAAGTTGGTTTCTTGCTAGTTTTGTTCTCCTGTAATCCCCAGTCCACTAGAGGGAAGTTTGACAGAAATCACCAGTCTCTGACAAATACGTAAATGGCTGTCGATGAGTTAAAGGGAGAAAGCAACTGTGTTATTAAATGTATTATCTGTGTTTTGCAAATGTCAAAAAACCAATAGAAAACATTCTCATGATTATAACTGTAGAATATTTGAATCCAATTTAGCTTTGAGATTTACCCAAAAAGCTTCAGTTCTGGTTTCCACATCTGTATTGAATATTATTGGCATCATCCAAGGCCATAATGTAGCGTGTGTTGCAGGTTGTCCACAGTGGCAGACGCAGACCAGATCTTGGTGCTGCACTCGGGCCACGTCGCGGAGAGAGGAAGGTGAGACCGGACCCCGTCACATCAGTACTCTCCATCAGTACTCTGCGTCAGTACTTTCCGTCAGTACTCTCCGTCAGTACTCTCCGTCAGTACTCTCCGTCAGTACTCTCCGTCAGTACTCTTCGTCAGTACTCTCCGTCAGTACTCTCCGTCAGTACTCTCCATCAGTACTCATCAGTACTCTCCATCAGTACTCTTCATCAGTACTCTCCATCAGTACTCTCCATCAGTACTCTCCATCAGTACTCTCCATCAGTACTCTCCATCAGTACTCTCCATCAGTACTCTCCATCAGTACTCTCCATCAGTACTCTCCATCAGTACTCTCCATCAGTACTCTCCATCAGTACTCTCCATCAGTACTCTCCATCAGTACTCTCCATCAGTACTCTCCATCAGTACTCTCCATCAGTACTCTCCATCAGTACTCTCCATCAGTACTCTCCATCAGTACTCTCCATCAGTACTCATCAGTACTCATCAGTACTCATCAGTACTCATCAGTACTCTCCATCAGTACTCTCCATCAGTACTCTCCATCAGTACTCTCCATCAGTACTCATCAGTACTCTCCATCAGTACTCTCCATCAGTACTCTTCATCAGTACTCTCCATCAGTACTCTCCATCAGTACTCTCCATCAGTACTCTCCATCAGTACTCTCCATCAGTACTCTCCATCAGTACTCTCCATCAGTACTCTTCATCAGTACTCTCCATCAGTACTCTCCATCAGTACTCTCCATCAGTACTCTCCATCAGTACTCTCCATCAGTACTCTCCATCAGTACTCATCAGTACTCATCAGTACTCTCCATCAGTACTCTCCATCAGTACTCATCAGTACTCTCCATCAGTACTCATCAGTACTCTCCATCAGTACTCTCCATCAGTACTCTCCATCAGTACTCTCCATCAGTACTCTCCATCAGTACTCTCCATCAGTACTCTCCATCAGTACACTCCATCAGTACTCTCCATCAGTACTCTCCATCAGTACTCTCCATCAGTACTCTCCATCAGTACTCTCCATAAGTACTCTCCATCAGTACTCTCCATCAGTACTCTCCATCAGTACTCTCCATCAGTACTCATCAGTACTCTCCATCAGTACTCATCAGTACTCTCCATCAGTACTCTTCATCAGTACTCTCCATCAGTACTCTCCATCAGTACTCTCCATCAGTACTCTCCATCAGTACTCTCCATCAGTACTCTCACATCAGTACTCTCCATCAGTACTCTCCATCAGTACTCTCCATCAGTACTCTCCATCAGTACTCTCCATCAGTACTCTCCATACTTCAGGTTTTATTTTATGTTTTTTGATGTGGTTTTTTTGTTCCCTTTTTTTCATGGTAATGCAACAAAATATTCAATTCAATTCTTAATTTCAGACCCAAGAGTAAAAGGGTCATACCAGAAGACACACAACAAAGGATTAAAAGTGTAACAAGAATGCAGCAGATACAAGAGTAAAACATGAAAGAAAGAAGAGAAACTAATCTTATAAACTCCTACCTCATTTACATAAAGACATTTACAAATTAGACCGAACTGGCAAAAAAAATACAAAAATCGCTCAAACCAATTAATTATACTGTACTTACTCTGATGTCACCACTGCAAAAAATGATAGGTGTGTGTGTGTCCTGAACTGTGTGTCGGTCTGAATATGTGTTTATGTGTGTGTCCTGAACTGTGTGTCTGTCTGAATATGTGTTTATGTGTGTGTCCTGAATTGTGAAGCGTCTTTGAGTTTTTGAAAAGCGCTGCATAAAACCGATGTGTTATTATTATCATTATTAACACATAATGACAGTGACACACAATAGCACAGTGGACACACAATAGCACAGTGGACACACAATAACACAGTGGACACACAATAGCACAGTGGACACACAATAGCACAGTGGACACACAATAGCACAGTGACACACAATAACACAGTGACACACAATAGCACAGTGGACACACAATAACACAGTGACACACAATAGCACGGTGACACACAATAGCACAGTGGACACACAATAGCACAGTGACACACAATAGCACAGTGGACACACAATAGCACAGTGACACACAATAGCAAGGCAAGGCAAGTTTATTTATATAGCACAATTCATACACAAGGCAATTCAAAGTGCTGAACAAAACAAGAAAGCATTAAAATCATAAATTATCACAGAACATTAAAAAGAAAGATAAAAATATATAATCCCTCAGTTGTAGCACAGCTAAACAGAACTGTCTTTAACCTGGTTTTAAACATTGTCAGAGAGGAGGCCTGTCTCACATCTTCAGGAAGACTGTTCCAGATTTTAGCAGCATGAATCTGAAAAGCAGCCTCCCCATGTTTAGTTCTGACTCTGGGCACTAACAGGAGTCCAGTCCCTGTGCTCCTCAGAGTCCCAGCAGGAGTCCAGTCCCTGTGCTCCTCAGAGTCCCAGCAGGAGTCCAGTCCCTGTGCTCCTCAGAGTCCCAGCAGGAGTCCAGTCCCTGTGCTCCTCAGAGTCCCAGCAGGAGGCCAGTCCCTGTGCTCCTCAGAGTCCCAGCAGGAGGCCAGTCCCTGTGCTCCTCAGAGTCCCAGCAGGAGTCCAGTCCCTGTGCTCCAGAGTCCCAGCAGGAGTCCAGTCCCTGTGCTCCTCAGAGTCCGGGCTGGTTCATATGGGACTAACATGTCACTAATATATTTTGGTGCGAGGCCATGGAGAGACTTGTACACAAGCAGAGCTGTTTTAAAGTCTATTCTCTGAGCCACAGGAAGCCAGTGCAGAGACCTGAGGACCGGACTAATGTGGTCGTACTTCCTGGTTCTAGTCAGGACTAATATGGTCATACTTCCTGGTTCTAGTCAGGACTAATATGGTTATACTTCCTGGTTCTAGTCAGGACTCGAGCTGCTGCATTTTGAATGTACTGCAGCTGTTTTACAGGCTGTTTGGACAGACCTGTGAGCAGGCCATTGCAGTAGTCTAACCTACTGGAGACAAATGCATGGATAAGAATCTCCAAGTCTGCTTTAGACACTATGTTTTTGATCCTGGCAATGTTTTTTAGATGGTAAAAAGCTGCTGATGTTACTGATTTGATGTGGCTATTAAAATTTAAGTCTGAGTCCAGTATTACCCCCAGATTTCTGACCTTGTTTGAAGGTTTTAGGGAGAGAGACTGTAGGTGACAGATGACGCTCTCTCTTTGTTTCTGGGGACCAAAGACAATCATTTCAGTTTTGTCTGCGTTTAGCTGAAGGAAGTTGTTTTGCATCCACTCACTGATCTGTTGGATACAGTGAAGGAGTGAGTCCACTGGTCCATGTTCTCCTGCAGTCAGTGAGACATAGATCTGAGTGTCGTCTGCATAGTTATGATAGGAAACTTTGTTTCTGCGTATTAACTGACCTAACGGCAGCATGTAGAGATTGAACAGAAGAGGTCCCAGGATCGACCCCTGTGGGACTCCACAGGTCAGGGCCATATGATCTGAGACACAGTTTCCAATCTCCACAAAGTACTTCCTGTCTTCAAGGTAAGACCTAAACCAACTTAGGGCGGTGCCAGTGACGCCAACCCAGTCCTCTAGTCTCTGTAAGAGGATCTCATGGTCGACGGTGTCAAAGGCAGCACTTAGATCTAACAAGATTAAGATTGAGACTTTGCCTGCGTCAGTGTTCAGCCGGATATCATTTGTAACCTTAACGAGAGCAGTCTCAGTGCTGTGGTGGGGTCTAAAGCCGGACTGAAACATATCAAATGAGTTGTTGATTATAAGAAATCTAGTAAGCTGTAGGTAGACAACTTTCTCAAGGACTTTCCCCATAAATGGCCGATTTGAGATGGGACGATAGTTGTTAAGTACCGTAGCATCGAGACTGCTCTTTTTTAGCAGGGGCCTGATGACTGCAGTTTTCAGGGCCTTTGGGAATATTCCAGAATGAAGGGACATGTTTACTATCTGTGTGAGTGAAGGTAACAGACTGCTCAGAACAGACTTCAGAAATCTAGTGGGTAGTACATCCAAGCTGCATGTGGAGGAGCTCAAACTGGAGATTATCTCTTGGACAGTTTTATCATTTACAGGTGCAAAGTGAGTTAGCTCAGAGAGCCTTTCAGGCTGTTGGATGGTTATCTGTGGATTGGAGACAATGGCGTTTTTGATGCCTTGAACCTTGTCATTGAAAAAATTAGCAAACTCATTGCATTTACGTTTGGAAGTAAGCTCTAATGGCATTTGAACAGGGGGGTTTGTTAATCTATTAACTGTTGAGAACAGAACACGCAGATTGTTGCTGCAGCCTTCAATCATTTCAGAAAAATACCTTTCTCTCGTACTACGTAGCACCCGGTTAAACTCGCACAACTTATCTTTGAAGATCTCGTAATCTACCTGGAGGTTGGACTTGCGCCACTTCCGCTCGGCCCTCCGGCACTTTCTCTTTTGTGCCCTGACCGAGTCTGCTTTAGCCCACGGCGCCTTCTGCTTATTTTTCACTATTTTAACCTTCACAGGGGCAACGGTATCCAGAACATTCAAAACACTAGAGGTGACAGAGTTAAACAGTTCATCTACAGTAGAATACGATGCATTCTCAAAGTTTATCATTTCCATAAATAGTTCACTCGTATTTTCATTTATGCGCCTTCTTCGAACAGTTGCAGAGTCCACTGGTGGTTTGTTAGTGAAACACATGTAAAAAAAAACACAGAAATGATCCGAAAGAGCAACATCGACCACGTTTACATTTGAAATAATCACCCCCTTTGTAACTAACAGATCTAGAGTGTGCCCTCTGCTGTGGGTGGGGCCACTTACGTGCTGAGTGAGATCAAAGGATTCAAGTACAGAACTCAGCTCATTTGCATTCCTGTCATCAACATTATCCACATGAATATTAAAATCACCTGTAATAACCAAACTATCAAAATCTGTGCATACAACTGAAAGCAACTCTGTAAAATTATCAATAAAACTGTGACATGACTGCGGTGGCTTGTATAGGACAACGAAGAGTATTGGAGGAGATTATTTTTGTTGTATTTTAAAAGACACATATTCAAATGACGAAAACTTCCCAAGAGACATTCTATGGGAGACAAAGTGGTCTCTGAAAATGGCAGCTAGCACAGTGGACACACAATAGCACAGTGAACACACAATAGCACAGTGAACACACAATAGCACAGTGGACACACAATAGCACAGTGACACACAATAGCACAGTGACACACAATAGCACAGTGGACACACAATAGCACAGTGACACACAATAGCACAGTGGACACACAATAGCACAGTGGACACACAATAGCACAGTGGACACACAATAGCACAGTGGACACAGCCCAGAGTGATCCGTGCTCAGGCCTCTCAGTGGAAAAGTGTTACTGATTATGCCTAAAACAGCTTCAACACATTTGTAAGCGTGTTATTAATACTATCAACAACATCGTGCAGCTGCAGGGTCCAAAGAAGAGCCAAGATTCCATTCACGGATGGCAAAAAACAAGTTGGGTTTACTTTTGGGAGTGTAGAGTTTGCTTTTTTAGATTATTAGGTGATTAAATTACTTGTTTTGGCTCCTGGACGCTCACGATAATTGTTTTCTTCTCATTTAAAGCAGCAGTATTTAAAAATGTGGCCAAAAGTGGTACTGCAGCTCTCCCACTCTCCCTGACTCAGGTTGCCAGATATGCAGACGAATCCAGCTGGGACCATAACAGCTGAATAGACAAGAGTTTTGTCAACAACAAATCTATAACCAACACCTTTTTACAAAGATAGAAATCCTGGTTTTATTCCTTATTTTGTCGTTAATGATTTGAGAATCATAACGAGACCTTTTTTAGTTCTGCGCCACATGGTACTTTACCAGTGAGATTAGCTCCACGCGGTGAGTTCTGGCGCCCGGATCACAGACTTTCTGATTGGTGAAACGGTGGAGGGCGGGACATCGAAATGAAAACAATAACAAGATTTAGAGGCTGGAAAAGTAATTTAGAAATTCAAATATCTCTAAACTACTGTTATCAGTTAAAGAAGTATTAGAAGAGTAGGTTATATTTTGACAGATTAGGGCCCTTTAATGATGACAGATTAGGGCCCTTTAATGATGACAGATTAGGGCCCTTTAATGATGACAGATTAGGGCCCTTTAATGATGACAGATTAGGGCCCTTTAATGATGACAGATTAGGGCCCTTTAATGATGACAGATTAGAGCCCTTTAATGATGACAGATTAGGGCCCTTTAATGATGACAGATTAGGGCCCTTTAATGATGACAGATTAGAGCCCTTTAATGATGACAGATTAGGGCCCTTTAATGATGACAGATTAGGGCCCTTTAATGATGACAGATTAGGGCCCTTTAATGATGACAGATTAGGGCCCTTTAATGATGACAGATTAGGGCCCTTTAATGATGACAGATTAGAGCCCTTTAATGATGACAGATTAGGGCCCTTTAATGATGACAGATTAGAGCCCTTTAATGATGACAGATTAGGGCCCTTTAATGATGACAGATTAGGGCCCTTTAATGATGACAGATTAGGGCCCTTTAATAATGACAGATTAGGGCCCTTTAATGATGACAGATTAGGGCCCTTTAATGATGACAGATTAGGGTCCTTTAATGATGACAGATTAGGGCCCTTTAATGATGACAGATTAGGGCCCTTTAACACAAAGACCCTTTGAACAGGGTCTTTCCGTCATCATCGTGTGTGGAATGATTGGAACAATATCTGAACATTGTAAAGCGCTTTGGGTGACCTTGGTCTGTAAAATGCGCTATATAAAACATTACTTACTTACTCTTTCGGAGTGGAGTTTGCATGTTCTCCTCGTGCCTCCGTAGGTTTCCTCCGGGTGCTCCAGTTTCCTCTACCGCTCAAAACATGCTCACTAGTTAAAATCCTCCAGCTCTGGTCCTGACCAAGCTGAGCATCAACATCTGGAGATGGTTCCCGGGCGCTGTTACTACGGCGACCACTGCTCCTGACGTAAGCCTTAGGGCATCAGGATGGGTCAAATGCAGAGGATGAATTAGCCTATGGGGACATGAAAATCTTACATATTACTACTCCACCCTGTGTGTGTGTGTGTGTATGTGTGTGTGTGTGAAGAGAATGTGACTGACCGTGTGAGTGCAAAGTGCAGGCTAACAAGTTATCTCTGCATCTTTGTGTGTGTGTGTGTGTGTGTGTGTCTGTGTGTGTGTGTGTATGCCCAGAGGGAGGGACGCACACACCACAGAGCAGCCTCTAAGCGCTCATGCATACGACCCTTTGATATTGGAGCTGGTCGACAAAACTTCCTTTCTCACACATTTTAAGAATGCTTTTAGGGCAATGACATGTAACAAACCACACATTATGTTTCTAAATACCCAAAATACCCATAGGTTCTAACCCTTTTGTGCTGGTCTTTGGTGTTCAGATAAAGTTGCGAGCAGTTCACGGATGGAATTTGTTGCTTTAAATGGTTAAAATAGTTTAGTGTTATGTATGTGAAAAATATACTTAATGTAGATATTTTAGAAACTGTGCAATGGCTGTAACTGACTTCATGTGTTCATGTGTGAAAGATGTTCATGTGAAAGATGTTCATGTGTGAAAGATGTTCATGTGTGAAAGATGTTCATGTGAAAGATGTTCATGTGTGAAAGATGTTCATGTGTGAAAGATGTTCATGTGAAAGATGTTCATGTGTGGAAGATGTTCATGTGTGAAAGATGTCCATGTGAAAGATGTTCATGTGTGAAAGATGTTCATGTGAAAGATGTTCATGTGTGAAAGATGTTCATGTGAAAGATGTTCATGTGAAAGCTGTTCATGTGAAAGATGTTCATGTGTGAAAGATGGACAAGTGTGAAAGATGTTCATGTGAAAGATGTTCATGTGAAAGATGTTCATGTGTGAAAGATGTTCATGTGTGAAAGATGTTCATGTGAAAGATGCTCATGTGTGAAATATGTTCATGTGTGAAAGATATTCATGTGAAAGATGTTCATGTGTGAAAGATGTTCATGTGAAAGATGTTCATGTGAAAGATGTTCATGTGTGAAAGATGTTCATGTGTGAAAGATGTTCATGTGAAAGATGTCCATGTGAAAGATGTTCATGTGTGAAAGATGTTCATGTGAAAGATGTTCATGTGTGAAAGATGTTCATGTGAAAGATGTTCATGTGAAAGCTGTTCATGTGTGAAATATGTTCATGTGAAAGATGTTCATGTGTGAAAGATGGACATGTGTGAAAGATGTTCATGTTTGAAAGATGTTCATGTGTGAAAGATGTTCATGTGTGAAAGATGTTCATGTGTGAAAGATGTCCATGTGAAAGATGTTCATGTGTGAAAGATGTTCATGTGTGAAAGATGTTCATGTGTGAAAGATGTTCATGTGAAAGATGTTCATGTGAAAGCTGTTCATGTGTGAAATATGTTCATGTGAAAGATGTTCGTGTGAAAGATGTTCATGTGTGAAAGATGTTCATGTGTGAAAGATGTTCATGTGTGAAATATGTTCATGTGTGAAAGATGTTCATGTGAAAGATGTTCATGTGAAAGCTCTTCATGTGTGAAATATGTTCATGTGAAAGATGTTCGTGTGAAAGATGTTCATGTGTGAAAGATGTTCATGTGTGAAAGATGTTCATGTGTGAAAGATGTTCATGTGTGAAAGATGTCCATGTGAAAGATGTTCATGTGTGAAAGATGTTCATGTGAAATATGTTCATGTGAAAGATGTTCATGTGTGAAAGATGTTCATGTGTGAAAGATGTTCATGTGTGAAAGATGTTCATGTGTGAAAGACGTTCATGTGAAAGATGTTCATGTGTGAAAGATGTTAATGTGAAAGATGTTCAGGTGTGAAAGATGTTCATGTGAAAGATGTTCATGTGTGAAAGATGTTCATGTGAAAGGTGTTCATGTGAAAGATGTTCATGTGAAAGATGTTCATGTGTGAAAGACGTTCATGTGAAAGATGTTCATGTGTGAAAGATGTTCATGTGTGAAAGATGTTCATGTGTGAAAGATGTTCATGTGAAAGATGTTCATGTGTGAAAGATGTTCATGTGTGAAAGATGTTAATGTGAAAGATGCTCATGTGTGAAAGATGTTCATGTGTGAAAGATGTTCATGTGAAAGATGTTCATGTGAAAGATGTTCATGTGAAAGATGTTCATGTGAAAGATGTTCATGTGTGAAAGATGTTCATGTGAAAGATGTTCATGTGTGAAAGATGTTCATGTGAAAGATGTTCATGTGTGAAAGCTGTTCATGTGTGAAAGCTGTTCATGTGAAAGATGTTCATGTGTGAAAGATGTTCATGTGAAAGATGTTCATGTGTGAAAGAT
This sequence comes from Knipowitschia caucasica, assembly GCA_964034765.1. Classification (NCBI taxonomy): domain Eukaryota; kingdom Metazoa; phylum Chordata; class Actinopteri; order Gobiiformes; family Gobiidae; genus Knipowitschia; species Knipowitschia caucasica. The sequence goes on along the minus strand of OZ035837.1, from coordinate 38,983,536 downwards.
GTTCATGTGTGAAAGATGTTCATGTGAAAGATGTTCATGTGTGAAAGATGTTCATGTGTGAAAGATGTTCATGTGTGAAAGATGTTCGTGTGAAAGATGTTCATGTGAAAGGTGTTCATGTGAAAGATGTTCATGTGAAAGATGTTCATGTGTGAAAGATGTTCATGTGTGAAAGCTGTTCATGTGTGAAAGCTGTTCATGTGAAAGATGTTCATGTGTGAAAGATGTTCATGTGAAAGATGTTCATGTGTGAAAGATGTTCATGTGTGAAAGATGTTCATGTGTGAAAGATGTTCGTGTGAAAGATGTTCATGTGTGAAAGATGTTCATGTGAAAGATGTTCATGTTTGAAAGATGTTCATGTGTGAAAGACGTTCATGTGAAAGATGTTCATGTGTGAAAGATGTTCATGTGTGAAAGATGTTCATGTGTGAAAGATGTTCGTGTGAAAGATGTTCATGTGAAAGGTGTTCATGTGAAAGATGTTCATGTGAAAGATGTTCATGTGTGAAAGACGTTCATGTGAAAGATGTTCATGTGTGAAAGACGTTCATGTGTGAAAGATGTTAATGTGAAAGATGCTCATGTGTGAAAGATGTTCGTGTGAAAGATGTTCATGTGTGAAAGATGTTCATGTGAAAGATGTTCATGTGTGAAAGATGTTCATGTGTGAAAGATGTTCATGTGAAAGATGTTCATGTGTGAAAGATGTTCATGTGTGAAAGATGTTCATGTGTGAAAGATGTTCATGTGAAAGATGTTCATGTGAAAGATGTTCATGTGTGAAAGATGTTCGTGTGAAAGATGTTCATGTGAAAGATGTTCATGTGAAAGATGTTCATGTGAAAGATGTTCATGTGTGAAAGATGTTAATGTGAAAGATGCTCATGTGTGAAAGATGTTCATGTGTGAAAGATGTTCATGTGAAAGATGTTCATGTGTGAAAGATGTTTATGTGTAAAAGATGTTCATGTGTGAAAGATGTTCATGTGAAAGATGTTCATGTGAAAGATGTTCATGTGTGAAAGATGTTCATGTGAAAGATGTTCATGTGTGAAAGATGTTCATGTGAAAGATGTTCATGTGTGAAAGATGTTCATGTGTGAAAGATGTTCGTGTGAAAGATGTTCATGTGTGAAAGATGTTCATGTGAAAGATGTTCATGTGTGAAAGATGTTCATGTGTGAAAGATGTTCATGTGTGAAAGATGTTCATGTGAAAGATGTTCATGTGAAAGATGTTCATGTGTGAAAGATGTTCATGTGTGAAAGATGTTCATGTGAAAGATGTTCATGTGTGAAAGATGTTAATGTGAAAGATGTTCATGTGAAAGATGTTCATGTGTGAAAGATGTTCATGTGTGAAAGATGTTCATGTGTGAAAGATGTCCATGTGAAAGATGTTCATGTGTGAAAGATGTTCATGTGAAAGATGTTCATGTGAGAAAGATGTTCATGTGTGAAAGATGTTCATGTGAAAGATGTTCATGTGAAAGATGTTCATGTGAAAGATGTTCATGTGTGAAAGATGTTCATGTGAAAGATGTTCATGTGAAAGATGTTCATGTGAAAGATGTTCATGTGTGAAAGATGTTCATGTGAAAGATGTTCATGTGTGAAAGATGTTCATGTGTGAAAGATGTTAATGTGAAAGATGCTCATGTGTGAAAGATGTTCATGTGTGAAAGATGTTCATGTGAAAGATGTTCATGTGTGAAAGATGTTCATGTGAAAGATGTTCATGTGAAAGATGTTCATGTGTGAAAGATGTTCATGTGAAAGATGTTCATGTGTGAAAGACGTTCATGTGTGAAAGATGTTAATGTGAAAGATGCTCATGTGTGAAAGATGTTCGTGTGAAAGATGTTCATGTGTGAAAGATGTTCATGTGAAAGATGTTCATGTGTGAAAGATGTTCATGTGAAAGATGTTCATGTGTGAAAGATGTTCATGTGTGAAAGATGTTCATGTGTGAAAGATGTCCATGTGAAAGATGTTCATGTGTGAAAGATGTTCATGTGAAAGATGTTCATGTGAGAAAGATGTTCATGTGTGAAAGATGTTCATGTGAAAGATGTTCATGTGAAAGATGTTCATGTGAAAGATGTTCATGTGTGAAAGATGTTCATGTGAAAGATGTTCATGTGAAAGATGTTCATGTGTGAAAGATGTTCATGTGAAAGATGTTCATGTGTGAAAGATGTTCATGTGTGAAAGATGTTAATGTGAAAGATGTTCATGTGTGAAAGATGTTCATGTGAAAGGTGTTCATGTGAAAGATGTTCATGTGAAAGATGTTCATGTGTGAAAGACGTTCATGTGAAAGATGTTCATGTGTGAAAGACGTTCATGTGTGAAAGATGTTAATGTGAAAGATGCTCATGTGTGAAAGATGTTCGTGTGAAAGATGTTCATGTGTGAAAGATGTTCATGTGAAAGATGTTCATGTGTGAAAGATGTTCATGTGTGAAAGATGTTCATGTGAAAGATGTTCATGTGTGAAAGATGTTCATGTGAAAGATGTTCATGTGTGAAAGATGTTAATGTGAAAGATGTTCATGTGAAAGATGTTCATGTGTGAAAGATGTTCATGTGTGAAAGATGTTCATGTGTGAAAGATGTCCATGTGAAAGATGTTCATGTGTGAAAGATGTTCATGTGAAAGATGTTCATGTGAGAAAGATGTTCATGTGTGAAAGATGTTCATGTGAAAGATGTTCATGTGAAAGATGTTCATGTGAAAGATGTTCATGTGTGAAAGATGTTCATGTGAAAGATGTTCATGTGAAAGATGTTCATGTGAAAGATGTTCATGTGTGAAAGATGTTCATGTGAAAGATGTTCATGTGTGAAAGATGTTCATGTGTGAAAGATGTTAATGTGAAAGATGCTCATGTGTGAAAGATGTTCATGTGTGAAAGATGTTCATGTGAAAGATGTTCATGTGTGAAAGATGTTCATGTGAAAGATGTTCATGTGAAAGATGTTCATGTGTGAAAGATGTTCATGTGAAACATGTTCATGTGAAAGATGTTCATGTGTGAAAGATGTTCATGTGTGAAAGCTGTTCATGTGTGAAAGCTGTTCATGTGAAAGATGTTCATGTGTGAAAGATGTTCATGTGAAAGATGTTCATGTGTGAAAGATGTTCATGTGTGAAAGATGTTCATGTGTGAAAGATGTTCATGTGAAAGATGTTCATGTGAGAAAGATGTTCATGTGTGAAAGATGTTCATGTGTGAAAGATGTTCATGTGAAAGATGTTCATGTGTGAAAGATGTTCATGTGTGAAAGATGTTCATGTGAAAGATGTTCATGTGAAAGATGTTCATGTGAGAAAGAATACAGAAATGTTGTAAAAATATGAATAGATGGAAGAAACAAAAAGTGAAAAAACCTCTGGCAGCTCTGAGTCGAATCCCCTTTACGTCCAAAATGGAATAAAAATGCTTTAGTATATTGTGTAAAAGTGATTATTGAAAATGACTTGTTAGTTTTAGATGAAACAGACTTGATAGTAAAAGCTAAAATGTGTTGAGAGTTTGTTGACATATGGTCCACAGCCCATATGGTCCACAGCCCATATGGTCCACAGACCATATGGTCCACAGCCCATTCATCTCCTGAGTGACTGTGATGTAAACACGACAGGTCCATTTAGCGTCTGGTGTCGGACTACAGCCTTTTCGGAGAGTCTAGTACAATCAACAGGAAGAGGCCTGAGGTCTAGTACCATCAACAGGAAGAGGCCTGAGGTCTAGTACCATCAACAGGAAGAGGCCTGAGGTCTAGTACCATCAACAGGAAGAGGCCTGAGGTCTAGTACCATCAACAGGAAGAGGCCTGAGGTCTAGTACCATCAACAGGAAGAGGCCTGAGGTCTAGTACCATCAACAGGAAGAGGCCTGAGGTCTAGTACCATCAACAGGAAGAGGCCTGAGGTCTAGTACCATCAACAGGAAGAGGCCTGAGGTCTAATACCATCAACAGGAAGAGGCCTGAGGTCTAGTACCATCAACAGGAAGAGGCCTGAGGTCTAGTACCATCAACAGGAAGAGGCCTGAGGTCTAGTACCATCAACAGGAAGAGGCCTGAGGTCTAATACCATCAACAGGAAGAGGCCTGAGGTCTAGTACAATCAACAGGAAGAGGCCTGAGGTCTAGTACCATCAACAGGAAGAGGCCTGAGGTCTAGTACCATCGACAGGAAGAGGCCTGAGGTCTAGTACCATCAACAGGAAGAGGCTTGAGGTCTCGAACCATCGACAGAAAGAGGCCTGAGGTCTCGGACCATCGCCAGGAAGAGGCCTGAGGTCTCGGACCATCGACAGGAAGAGGCCTGAGGTCTCGGACCATCAACAGGAAGAGGCCTGAGGTCTAATACCATCGACAGGAAGAGGCCTGAGGTCTAATACCATCGACAGGAAGAGGCCTGAGGTCTCGGACCATCGACAGGAAGAGGCATGAGGTCTAATACCATCGACAGGAAGAGGCCTGAGGTCTCGGACCATCGACAGGAAGAGGCTTGAGGTCTAATACCATCGACAGGAAGAGGCCTGAGGTCTAATACCATCGACAGGAAGAGGCCCTAGGTCTAATACCATCGACAGGAAGAGGCCTGAGGTCTCGGACCATCAACAGGAAGAGACCTGAGGTCTAATACCATCGACAGGAAGAGGCATTAGGTCTAGTACCATCAACAGGAAGAGGCCTGAGGTCTCGGACCATCGACAGAAAGAGGCCTGAGGTCTCGGACCATCGACAGGAAGAGGCATGAGGTCTAGTACCATCGACAGAAAGAGGCCTGAGGTCTGGGACCATCGACAGGAAGAGGCCTGAGGTCTCGGACCATCGACAGAAAGAGGCCTGAGGTCTCATACAGCTTTGATTTAATGTTTGCATTTAATTCAAGCAGCATTTTTTACTATTGAAAAGTGAAGCAGCAACATCCAATTAGTCCAATTCAATGTTGGAAACAGACAAATGCTCTGAGATTTCACCACAGACTGTAAATATTAACAGACGTAGTCAGGCCTATCTCCGCAGTTCTAATCAAGCCCCGGCGATCCAAGATGGCGCCCTATTTAAATGAATGGTTGTGCTCAGTGGCGCTTTGTGACGGCATGGGGGCTGAAAGATTAGCGGAAGTCGCCTGGAACTCTCAAAGATCTATGGGAAACTCGCCTGTATTTGGGCATCGTCTGGTCCTCCCGGTTCTGTGCAGTGGATGATCTCCCATAATGCATTGCGCCAAACACGCGTGTGTGGGTCTCACACCGGGTCTCACGCTTGTGCACAGAGGGGCTCGGCCGCGCTCTGACCAATCAGAGCAGTTCATCAGAGCGGGAGTTAGAGCGGGAGCCAGACGAGCAGAGTTTGTGGCACTAAAGTGTGGATTTAAACAAAACCGAAGGATTTAAGAAGAAAAAAAGTTCAGGACGACAAGGGACACTAAAATCCCCACAAAATACTATCTTTATTAAAGCTGTAGGTTCTCTGTCAGGTTCTCTGTCAGCTGAGGTTGAGCTGTTTTAATATGCACTGAGTTCTATGGGGAAAATTTCTGGGTAGCCCACGTGAATTTAGTCTGGTTCAGTCTGGTTCAGTCTGCAGTACCGCGAGAATCCCCTGAGCACGTGAGTTATTCAGCTACAAGCTAGTAACACCCTATCCCAGTGTCTCCCAAAGTGGGGTCCGCGGCCCACCAGGGGGCCGCGAGAGTACTGCAGGGGGGCCGCGGGTGGTCATAAAAAAATAAAATAAAAAATATAATTATTTAATGTTAAATTTATAATGTTTTGTTTGTAATATTAAAATATTTGTGTTCATTATTTGACTTGAATAATCCACTGTAATCATTTTTGTATTACAATGTTTGTAGCAGAGGCTATTTCCCCAAAATAAAATAACCAGAAGAGCCTATTCTTAATGTTGTCTTCTTGGTTATTATTTTGGGGGGCCACGCAGACCCGTCAGATTTTTAAGGGGGCCTCGGTGTTACTGAGTTTGGGAATGGCTGCCCTATCCAGTTAATATAATACATCCATGGTTCTAATGGGCAAAAAATTTGGCTTTCATGGAGTGATTCAAAATGGCCGCGGGGGCTGGAAAATGTGAACAAACGCATTTGCGCATGCGTCAGCTGCACGAGCTCCATTCATTGGAACGAGAGACTTCTAAAGTCCACAGCGACTAAACTAGACTGGTCCAGAACACTCCCTCAGCATTGACACACACGTGGAACGGAGCTTTGGGTCAAGAGCCGACTTTTGGACCATCCTGTAAAGGTGTTTTTCGAGAGGTCTGCTAATGCTATTTGTTAGCAATGGCTAATTCTTATTCCGGGTCCACCCCCACAGGCCCGGGGTGGTACTGCAGCATGTCAGCGCATGTCATTTTGGACACTTTTGAACCCACCCCCACTGGACTTCACCTGTTCTTCATTGGGACATTTGGTAACAAAATGTGTGGACTGTGTATAAAGTAATAATGTGCTCTGCTCTTCTTAGACATGAAGAGCTTCTGACTCTGGGAGGACTGTACGCAACCATGTGGACCAACCAGCAGAACACGCAACCATGTGGACCAACCAGCAGAGCACAGGTGATTTATACAAACAAACTACTATCATTGCTTTTGTCACCTGCTCAGGGAGATGCTGAGACAGGGGCTTTGTTATTGAAGTGATCTCAAAGTGACCAAGACGAGGGTCAGTGATGTGTGTAAAAGAACCCTGAAGGCAAAGAGACCTTTAGGTGGAATTATTAGAATAAATATCCCATTTGTACAATAATAAATAATGGTTAATATTTTATAAAAGTACTTTATTCATTAGACACATGCATATATTGTAGTCAGTTTATGTACATTTTGTTACAAAACAGTGGTACTACTCCATGCCACTGAACGCAGACACATAAACACATATTTCTATTTAAACAACACTTTGAATACACACGTTTTCAATTTCTGTTTCTATGAACCTCAGTCTGTGTAACACATTATTGTGTCTGCCACACAAACCCATGAGAAAAGCACAATGATATGTGACATAAATATCAAAATGTATTTATGCTAATGTTAAAGCATTGGCTTCAGCTTCAAAAACTAGGATCCAGATGTTAAAGACCAGGGGCAGACTGTCAGACTGTGTAAAACCTCAAAGCTCTGATTAGCATTATATATATATATATATATATATATATATATATATATATATATATATATATATATATATATATATATATATATATATATATATAGTTCATAGAATTTAGAATTATGATTTTTGTTCAACAGATTGGAGCTAATGAAAAATACAGTGGTTTGGTTCATGAAATGGTTCTCATGTGTTTTTGTGCGTTTGGTTCGGTCTTATTTTTGAAGCTGGTAAAATAAAGTTTACAATATTGAGTTCCTCAAAGAACCTGAGGACAGCCTCTAAGAGAAAAGTAAAGTCGATGACAAGGAAGTAGCTGAGAGAAGGTGAAGGAGAGGACACGACGACAAAGGTACGGAAAAGATGAACCAAAGACAAAAATAGACACAGCTGATTGGTTCTGAAATGTTGAAGAGCCCCAGAGACTTGATGTTCACACACATTCATTAACCCCAGTGTGTAGAGCGGGATGTCCTCTTGTTGAACTCACACACAGACACAGACACACAGACACAGACACACAGACAGACACACAGACACACACACAGACACAGACACAGACTCACACACAGACACACAGACACAGACACACACACACACAGACACACACACACAGACACAGACTCACACACAGACACAGACACACACACAGACACAGACACACACACAGACACACACAGACACACAGACACAGACACAGACACACACACAGACACACAGACACACACACACAGACACAGACACAGACTCACACACAGACACACACACACACACAGACACACAGACACAGACACACACACAGACACAGACACACACACAGACACACAGACACACACAGACACAGACACACACACACAGACACACACACAGACACACACACAGACACACACACACAGACACAGACACACACACACACACACAGACACACACACACACAGACACAGACACACACACACACACAGACACACACACAGACACACACACACACAGACACACACCACACAGACACAGACACACACACACACACACAGACACACACACACACAGACACAGACACACACACACACACAGACACACACACAGACACACACACACACAGACACACACACAGACACACACACAGACACACACACAAACACACACACACAGACACACACACACACAGACACACACACACACAGACACACACCACACAGACACAGACACACACACACACACACAGACACATACACAGACACAGACACACACACAGACACACACACAAACACACACACACAGACACACACACACACACACACACCTCCTCAGGTGATGGGAATGTTTTACAGATCGATTGACCCAGATCCTATAGTTTTTATAGTTAGTGAACTATCAGGGACCCCCCACATAGTGGGCATACTCTTACTTTAAGAACCTCCAGAGACATCTCCTGATGTCATCTGTCAATGCCATGCAAATATCTCAATAATCTGATTTGTAATGACATCATCACTAATACTGTGTGGTAAATCACTATTTACAGAATATACACCTGTGGGGTCGCAGGTACACCTTTCATAGTTTTCTTGAATTCCTTTTCTTTTCATGGACTTCTCCGTGAGGTCGTGGACTCACTCGCACTATGGTCTCTGTGTTCCAGGTCTAGTTGACTCTGCGTAGGTTCTGGTGCCACAGAGCCGTGGGCAGGTTTTGGCAGCCCTGGTACTGCCTCCGCATCTCGCCGTCTGAGAGAGGAGGTATGACATGACATGGAGCTCCAGCCAGGGTCACATTCAGAAGACCAGCCCAAGGCTCCAGCAGGTGGGATGTCCCAGCATCCTGAGAGACAAGGAGAGGTTAAGAAAACTGCAACATGTATTAGCTGCATAAACTCAGGAGCACCTTTCCAAAATGGTCCTGGAGACATGTGGCCGGGCTGATGGACACCCAGTTGTCCTGGTCCCAGTCTAGGCTCTCCCTCTGGTACATATGGGACTGCTTTGAAGGATTCTGGATTAGAACCACATTTGCATGTTTTTGAGATCCGCGCAGCCTTTTGTATAACACCCCGCTGTAGCTTTGATCCACAAAGAGCAGAACCCGAGTGGCCCGGCAGCCCGCCAGGTCAGCGAGCAGCTCGTTCACCGAGTATCGCTCCTTCAAGTCCGCCTGCAAACCACACAAGACACACAGATTCAGACGTGTTAGGAATGATACAGGAAACAATAACATGTATCTGCATTGGTCTTCTCTAAAGGATATTACAAATACACATTTAAAAAGTATCTGGCACAATAAAACAACCTTGTCCAAAGCTGCAGCAGTTTTTGTTCTTTTGCACTTACAATTCCATCGAGGTTGGCGTCCCACAGAAGCATGGTCCCATCGCTGCGTGTGGGCGAGTTTAGGAACAGCACCAAAGAGTCTGCACAGTGCTGCTTCCGGCAAACGTACGACACGTGGTTACGAATGGCCGCCTTCTCTGTGGCAGGATACACGCCTTCTACATCCTCTGTGGGGAAATCACTGTTAGTATGTGAACGGTCTGAAAAGAAAGATTATATTCTATTTGACAGAAATGATACAAGTTTTATGAAACACGAGCACCTAAGGATGGTCCACCGTTGGCAAAAAAGGTCTTGATGTTACTTTTATGAAAACCATTGTTGCGCAGCATTTGGTAAAACTTCTGAAGGTTTTGTACATGGTGCTGGAAAGTCATATGTCGTTGCCATCCCCCTACACAAACAGACAAGTACACAACATTTAGATAAGTACACAACATTTAGACAAGTACACAACTGGATCATCAAGAAGGACATTCACAATAGTTACTCAGTGAATGAACCAATACTTCTAATGCACTTCCTCAAACTTGTAGATGCTAATGTCCTCCAGCCGCCTGTACATTTCAGTCAATCATTGATGTAAAAACTGTACTAGGGTTATTTTGTGATACAATAAGTATGATATTTCAAAACCAATCCTGGAAACATTTTACTTGTGTATATTAACCCAGAAAGTTTTACAGTTTGTGAGGCAGAGATTCCTGGTTTAGGAAGTGAATTTTCCCGTAGGGATTTTGAAAAATTTGTAAAATTGCAATCAAGGCTTTATCGTCACTGACAGAGCAGCCATCTTCCTGTGGACTCAGCACCTGCAGGAGGCTCAGTGAGGGGCTGGTGCTCTGACTGCCACCCCCGACCCAGAAATGGATTAAGGGGAAGAAGATGGATGGTTGGATGTAAAATTTAATTTTTTTATGTATACGTACCTAAATACATAAACCTCTTTATGACACGGTTTGGTCTGTAAAGTGCCTGTATGTTTGGTCTGTAAAGTGCCTGTATGTTTGGTCTGTAAAGTGCCTGTATGTTTGGTTTGTAAAGTGCCTGTATGTTTGGTCTGTAAAGTGCCTGTATGTTTGGTTTGTAAAGTGCCTGTATGTTTGGTTTGTAAAGTGCCTGTATGTTTGGTTTGTAAAGTGCCTGTATGTTTGGTCTGTAAAGTGCCTGTATGTTTGGTCTGTAAAGTGCCTGTATGTTTGGTTTGTAAAGTGCCTGTATGTTTGGTTTGTAAAGTGCCTGTATGTTTGGTCTGTAAAGTGCCTGTATGTTTGGTCTGTAAAGTGCCTGTATGTTTGGTCTGTAAAGTGCCTGTATGTTTGGTTTGTAAAGTGCCTGTATGTTTGGTTTGTAAAGTGCCTGTATGTTTGGTCTGTAAAGTGCCTGTATGTTTGGTCTGTAAAGTGCCTGTATGTTTGGTCTGTAAAGTGCCTGTATGTTTGGTCGGTAAAGTGCCTGTATGTTTGGTCGGTAAAGTGCCTGTATGTTTGGTCTGTAAAGTGCCTGTATGTTTGGTCTGTAAAGTGCCTGTATGTTTGGTCTGTAAAGTGCCTGTATGTTTGGTTTGTAAAGTGCCTGTATGTTTGGTTTGTAAAGTGCCTGTATGTTTGGTCTGTAAAGTGCCTGTATGTTTGGTTTGTAAAGTGCCTGTATGTTTGGTTTGTAAAGTGCCTGTATGTTTGGTTTGTAAAGTGCCTGTATGTTTGGTTTGTAAAGTGCCTGTATGTTTGGTCTGTAAAGTGCCTGTATGTTTGGTCTGTAAAGTGCCTGTATGTTTGGTCTGTAAAGTGCCTGTATGTTTGGTCGGTAAAGTGCCTGTATGTTTGGTCGGTAAAGTGCCTGTATGTTTGGTCGGTAAAGTGCCTGTATGTTTGGTTTGTAAAGTGCCTGTATGTTTGGTCTGTAAAGTGCCTGTATGTTTGGTCTGTAAAGTGCCTGTATGTTTGGTCTGTAAAGTGCCTGTATGTTTGGTCTGTAAAGTGCCTGTATGTTTGGTCTGTAAAGTGCCTGTATGTTTGGTCTGTAAAGTGCCTGTATGTTTGGTCTGTAAAGTGCCTGTATGTTTGGTCTGTAAAGTGCCTGTATGTTTGGTCGGTAAAGTGCCTGTATGTTTGGTCGGTAAAGTGCCTGTATGTTTGGTCGGTAAAGTGCCTGTATGTTTGGTTTGTAAAGTGCCTGTATGTTTGGTCTGTAAAGTGCCTGTATGTTTGGTCTGTAAAGTGCCTGTATGTTTGGTCTGTAAAGTGCCTGTATGTTTGGTCTGTAAAGTGCCTGTATGTTTGGTTTGTAAAGTGCCTGTATGTTTGGTCGGTAAAGTGCCTGTATGTTTGGTTTGTAAAGTGCCTGTATGTTTGGTCTGTAAAGTGCCTGTATGTTTGGTCTGTAAAGTGCCTGTATGTTTGGTCGGTAAAGTGCCTGTATGTTTGGTCTGTAAAGTGCCTGTATGTTTGGTCTGTAAAGTGCCTGTATGTTTGGTTTGTAAAGTGCCTGTATGTTTGGTCTGTAAAGTGCCTGTATGTTTGGTCTGTAAAGTGCCTGTATGTTTGGTCTGTAAAGTGCCTGTATGTTTGGTCTGTAAAGTGCCTGTATGTTTGGTCTGTAAAGTGCCTGTATGTTTGGTCGGTAAAGTGCCTGTATGTTTGGTTTGTAAAGTGCCTGTATGTTTGGTCTGTAAAGTGCCTGTATGTTTGGTCTGTAAAGTGCCTGTATGTTTGGTCTGTAAAGTGCCTGTATGTTTGGTCTGTAAAGTGCCTGTATGTTTGGTCTGTAAAGTGCCTGTATGTTTGGTCTGTAAAGTGCCTGTATGTTTGGTCTGTAAAGTGCCTGTATGTTTGGTTTGTAAAGTGCCTGTATGTTTGGTTTGTAAAGTGCCTGTATGTTTGGTCTGTAAAGTGCCTGTATGTTTGGTCTGTAAAGTGCCTGTATGTTTGGTCTGTAAAGTGCCTGTATGTTTGGTCTGTAAAGTGCCTGTATGTTTGGTTTGTAAAGTGCCTGTATGTTTGGTTTGTAAAGTGCCTGTATGTTTGGTCTGTAAAGTGCCTGTATGTTTGGTCTGTAAAGTGCCTGTATGTTTGGTCTGTAAAGTGCCTGTATGTTTGGTCTGTAAAGTGCCTGTATGTTTGGTCTGTAAAGTGCCTGTATGTTTGGTTTGTAAAGTGCCTGTATGTTTGGTTTGTAAAGTGCCTGTATGTTTGGTTTGTAAAGTGCCTGTATGTTTGGTCGGTAAAGTGCCTGTATGTTTGGTCTGTAAAGTGCCTGTATGTTTGGTCGGTAAAGTGCCTGTATGTTTGGTTTGTAAAGTGCCTGTATGTTTGGTTTGTAAAGTGCCTGTATGTTTGGTTTGTAAAGTGCCTGTATGTTTGGTTTGTAAAGTGCCTGTATGTTTGGTTTGTAAAGTGCCTGTATGTTTGGTCTGTAAAGTGCCTGTATGTTTGGTCTGTAAAGTGCCTGTATGTTTGGTTTGTAAAGTGCCTGTATGTTTGGTCTGTAAAGTGCCTGTATGTTTGGTCTGTAAAGTGCCTGTATGTTTGGTCTGTAAAGTGCCTGTATGTTTGGTCTGTAAAGTGCCTGTATGTTTGGTCGGTAAAGTGTCTGTATGTTTGGTCGGTAAAGTGCCTGTATGTTTGGTTTGTAAAGTGCCTGTATGTTTGGTTTGTAAAGTGCCTGTATGTTTGGTTTGTAAAGTGCCTGTATGTTTGGTCTGTAAAGTGCCTGTATGTTTGGTCTGTAAAGTGCCTGTATGTTTGGTCTGTAAAGTGCCTGTATGTTTGGTCTGTAAAGTGCCTGTATGTTTGGTTTGTAAAGTGCCTGTATGTTTGGTCGGTAAAGTGCCTGTATGTTTGGTCTGTAAAGTGCCTGTATGTTTGGTCTGTAAAGTGCCTGTATGTTTGGTCTGTAAAGTGCCTGTATGTTTGGTCTGTAAAGTGCCTGTATGTTTGGTTTGTAAAGTGCCTGTATGTTTGGTCGGTAAAGTGCCTGTATGTTTGGTCGGTAAAGTGCCTGTATGTTTGGTCGGTAAAGTGCCTGTATGTTTGGTTTGTAAAGTGCCTGTATGTTTGGTCTGTAAAGTGCCTGTATGTTTGGTCGGTAAAGTGCCTGTATGTTTGGTTTGTAAAGTGCCTGTATGTTTGGTTTGTAAAGTGCCTGTATGTTTGGTTTGTAAAGTGCCTGTATGTTTGGTTTGTAAAGTGCCTGTATGTTTGGTTTGTAAAGTGCCTGTATGTTTGGTCTGTAAAGTGCCTGTATGTTTGGTCTGTAAAGTGCCTGTATGTTTGGTCTGTAAAGTGCCTGTATGTTTGGTCGGTAAAGTGCCTGTATGTTTGGTCGGTAAAGTGCCTGTATGTTTGGTTTGTAAAGTGCCTGTATGTTTGGTTTGTAAAGTGCCTGTATGTTTGGTCTGTAAAGTGCCTGTATGTTTGGTCTGTAAAGTGCCTGTATGTTTGGTCTGTAAAGTGCCTGTATGTTTGGTCTGTAAAGTGCCTGTATGTTTGGTCTGTAAAGTGCCTGTATGTTTGGTTTGTAAAGTGCCTGTATGTTTGGTCGGTAAAGTGCCTGTATGTTTGGTTTGTAAAGTGCCTGTATGTTTGGTCTGTAAAGTGCCTGTATGTTTGGTTTGTAAAGTGCCTGTATGTTTGGTCTGTAAAGTGCCTGTATGTTTGGTCTGTAAAGTGCCTGTATGTTTGGTCTGTAAAGTGCCTGTATGTTTGGTCTGTAAAGTGCCTGTATGTTTGGTTTGTAAAGTGCCTGTATGTTTGGTTTGTAAAGTGCCTGTATGTTTGGTCGGTAAAGTGCCTGTATGTTTGGTCTGTAAAGTGCCTGTATGTTTGGTCGGTAAAGTGCCTGTATGTTTGGTTTGTAAAGTGCCTGTATGTTTGGTTTGTAAAGTGCCTGTATGTTTGGTTTGTAAAGTGCCTGTATGTTTGGTTTGTAAAGTGCCTGTATGTTTGGTTTGTAAAGTGCCTGTATGTTTGGTCTGTAAAGTGCCTGTATGTTTGGTCTGTAAAGTGCCTGTATGTTTGGTCTGTAAAGTGCCTGTATGTTTGGTCGGTAAAGTGCCTGTATGTTTGGTCGGTAAAGTGCCTGTATGTTTGGTTTGTAAAGTGCCTGTATGTTTGGTTTGTAAAGTGCCTGTATGTTTGGTTTGTAAAGTGCCTGTATGTTTGGTCTGTAAAGTGCCTGTATGTTTGGTCTGTAAAGTGCCTGTATGTTTGGTCTGTAAAGTGCCTGTATGTTTGGTCTGTAAAGTGCCTGTATGTTTGGTCTGTAAAGTGCCTGTATGTTTGGTTTGTAAAGTGCCTGTATGTTTGGTCGGTAAAGTGCCTGTATGTTTGGTCGGTAAAGTGCCTGTATGTTTGGTCGGTAAAGTGCCTGTATGTTTGGTTTGTAAAGTGCCTGTATGTTTGGTCTGTAAAGTGCCTGTATGTTTGGTCGGTAAAGTGCCTGTATGTTTGGTTTGTAAAGTGCCTGTATGTTTGGTTTGTAAAGTGCCTGTATGTTTGGTTTGTAAAGTGCCTGTATGTTTGGTTTGTAAAGTGCCTGTATGTTTGGTTTGTAAAGTGCCTGTATGTTTGGTCTGTAAAGTGCCTGTATGTTTGGTCTGTAAAGTGCCTGTATGTTTGGTCTGTAAAGTGCCTGTATGTTTGGTCGGTAAAGTGCCTGTATGTTTGGTCGGTAAAGTGCCTGTATGTTTGGTTTGTAAAGTGCCTGTATGTTTGGTTTGTAAAGTGCCTGTATGTTTGGTTTGTAAAGTGCCTGTATGTTTGGTCTGTAAAGTGCCTGTATGTTTGGTCTGTAAAGTGCCTGTATGTTTGGTCTGTAAAGTGCCTGTATGTTTGGTCTGTAAAGTGCCTGTATGTTTGGTTTGTAAAGTGCCTGTATGTTTGGTCGGTAAAGTGCCTGTATGTTTGGTCTGTAAAGTGCCTGTATGTTTGGTCTGTAAAGTGCCTGTATGTTTGGTCGGTAAAGTGCCTGTATGTTTGGTCTGTAAAGTGCCTGTATGTTTGGTCTGTAAAGTGCCTGTATGTTTGGTCTGTAAAGTGCCTGTATGTTTGGTCTGTAAAGTGCCTGTATGTTTGGTCTGTAAAGTGCCTGTATGTTTGGTTTGTAAAGTGCCTGTATGTTTGGTCGGTAAAGTGCCTGTATGTTTGGTCGGTAAAGTGCCTGTATGTTTGGTCGGTAAAGTGCCTGTATGTTTGGTTTGTAAAGTGCCTGTATGTTTGGTCTGTAAAGTGCCTGTATGTTTGGTCGGTAAAGTGCCTGTATGTTTGGTTTGTAAAGTGCCTGTATGTTTGGTCGGTAAAGTGCCTGTATGTTTGGTTTGTAAAGTGCCTGTATGTTTGGTTTGTAAAGTGCCTGTATGTTTGGTCGGTAAAGTGCCTGTACCTGACAGGAGCAGGGCGTGGTCACAGGTCTGGTAGAGGCGGCAGGACAGATGTGTGGCCAGAGGCTGCTGATGACAGCGGCGAGTGTTTTTGTTGAGCTCACAGCTGGGGGCCGGGAGGCTGGGGGCCGGGACACTGGGGGGTCCCAGGGGCAGGGGCCGAGGGCACGGTGCAAACTCTGTGTGATCTGAGGACAGCAGCCATGTTCACCAAAAGGAGTATAAAGTAATGTGTTAAAAGATATGGGACATTAAATTTGAGCATAATTGAGGCTGTTGGTGGATGTTTAAAACTCTGTGGAAAAACTGAATCCTTGTAAACAGTTTCAGTTACAGCCCCAGGGGCCCCGGGGCCTGACACACTGTTGGCACAAGATGAGAATCATTCTACGATGTAACAATCAAGTATTTAAGGTTTTACAACCAAATGTGACTAATACTATGATCCTGTTTTTGCCTTTGATCCTTTCATTTGTGGAACGGACTAGACCCATTAGAAAATGTCTTTGCTAATTGAATATTGAAACCAAAGGTCTGCAGACTGGAAATGTGTTAAACAGACACACACAGATGTGTGTCTTTGACTCTTTCATAACAAAACAATAACAACTCTAAATAAACTGATATTTTCAAATGAAAGGATTTCCAGATGTCGGCAAATGTTTGTTTATCGCTGGTGGGTCTTTGTCCTGAACAATAAGAACATAAATAAGCCATCATCACTTTGTGTTTGGACTTACCCACACATGTCAGTCTCTGGGTGTGGTTGTTGTCTAACTCACTGACCACCAGTGGGAGGAAGTGGACCTCACAGAGCCCCCCGATGGTCCGCTCCACCGTCCGACTGGATCCACTGATGATCCCGGCTCGAAGGCGACGCTTCAGCTGGTTCTGGCACTGCCCTTTCAGCGCCAAAGTCAGACACTCCTCCCCTAAAGACACAGCAAGCTTCAGTCTCCTGCTGTGGTTGTGTGTCTGTGTGGATTCCATATTGGTTGTAAAGATAAGATACTTTAATGATCCCCGTAGGAGAAATCCAGGTGTCCAGCAGCAGAAGACTCATCCAGGTTTGTTGTACAGTCTGACAGCCGAAGGAACAAAGGATCTCTTGAAACGTTCCGTTCGGCAGCGCAGTGATAGGAGCCTGTTGCCTCGGTTACTCCTCTGAGCGACCATAATGTCATGCAGATGGTGTCTGGAATTACCCAGGATGCCCTGCAGTAGAGCCCCTTCTCCCCATCACAGAGACACATTTCCTGATCCGCCTGAGCCGGTTACTGTCTCTGAGGTCAGACTGACCCCAACACGTGACCCCAAAGAACACGGCACTAGCTACAGACTGACCCCAACACGTGACCCTGAAGAACACGGCACTAGCTACAGACTGACCCCAACACGCAACCCCAAAGAACACGGCACTAGCTACAGACTGACCCCAAAGAACACGGCACTAGCTACAGACTGACCCCAACACGTGACCCTGAAGAACACGGCACTAGCTACAGACTGACCCCAAAGAACACGGCACTAGCTACAGACTGACCCCAACACACAACCCCAAAGAACACGGCACTAGCTACAGACTGACCCCAACACGTGACCCTGAAGAACACGGCACTAGCTACAGACTGACCCCAACACGTGACCCCAAAGAACACGGCACTAGCTACAGACTGACCCCAACACGTGACCCCAAAGAACACGGCACTAGCTACAGACTGACCCCAACACGTGGCCCCAAAGAACACGGCACTAGCTACAGACTGACCCCAACACGCAACCCCAAAGAACACGGCACTAGCTACAGACTGACCCCAACACGTGACCCCAAAGAACACGGCACTAGCTACAGACTGCCCCCAACACGCAACCCCAAAGAACACGGCACTAGCTACAGACTGACCCCAACACGCAACCCCAAAGAACACGGCACTAGCTACAGACTGACCCCAACACGTGACCCCAAAGAACACGGCACTAGCTACAGACTGACCCCAACACGTGACCCCAAAGAACACGGCACTAGCTACAGACTGACCCCAACACGTGACCCTGAAGAACACGGCACTAGCTACAGACTGACCCCAACACGCGACCCCAAAGAACACGGCACTAGCTACAGACTGACCCCAACACGTGAACCCAAAGAACACGGCACTAGCTACAGACTGACCCAAACACGCGACCCCAAAGAACACGGCACTAGCTACAGACTGACCCCAACACTTGACCCCAAAGAACACGGCACTAGCTACAGACTGACCCCAACACGTGGCCCCAAAGAACACGGCACTAGCTACAGACTGACCCCAACACGTGACCCCAAAGAACGCGGCACTAGCTACAAACTGACCCCAAAGAACACGGCACTAGCTACAGACTGACCCCAACACGTGACCCTGAAGAACACGGGACTAGCTACAGACTGCCCCCAACACGCAACCCCAAAGAACACGGCACTAGCTACAGACTGACCCCAACACGCAACCCCAAAGAACACGGCACTAGCTACAGACTGACCCCAACACGTGACCCCAAAGAACACGGCACTAGCTACAGACTGACCCCAACACGTGACCCCAAAGAACACGGCACTAGCTACAGACTGACCCCAAAGAACACGGCACTAGCTACAGACTGACCCCAAAGAACACGGCACTAGCTACAGACTGACCCCAACACGTGACCCCAAAGAACACGGCACTAGCTACAGACTGACCCCAAAGAACACGGCACTAGCTACAAACTGACCCCAACACGTGACCCCAAAGAACACGGCACTAGCTACAGACTGACCCCAACACGTGACCCCAAAGAACACGGCACTAGCTACAGACTGACCCCAAAGAACACGGCACTAGCTACAAACTGACCCCAAAGAACACGGCACTAGCTACAGACTGACCCCAACACGTGACCCTGAAGAACACGGCACTAGCTACAGACTGACCCCAACACGTGACCCTGAAGAACACGGCACTAGCTACAAACTAACCCCAACACGTGACCCCAAAGAACACGGCACTAGCTACAGACTGACCCCAACACGTGACCCTGAAGAACACGGCACTAGCTACAAACTGACCCCAACACGTGACCCCAAAGAACACGGCACTAGCTACAGACTGACCCCAACACGTGACCCCAAAGAACACGGCACTAGCTACAGACTGCCCCCAACACGCAACCCCAAAGAACACGGCACTAGCTACAGACTGACCCCAACACGTGACCCCAAAGAACACGGCACTAGCTACAGACTGACCCCAACACGTGACCCTGAAGAACACGGCACTAGCTACAGACTGACCCCAACACGCGACCCCAAAGAACACGGCACTAGCTACAGACTGACCCCAACACGTGACCCCAAAGAACACGGCACTAGCTACAGACTGACCCAAACACGCGACCCCAAAGAACACGGCACTAGCTACAGACTGACCCCAACACTTGACCCCAAAGAACACGGCACTAGCTACAGACTGACCCCAACACTTGACCCCAAAGAACACGGCACTAGCTACAGACTGACCCCAACACGTGGCCCCAAAGAACACGGCACTAGCTACAGACTGACCCCAACACGTGACCCCAAAGAACGCGGCACTAGCTACAGACTGACCCCAAAGAACACGGCACTAGCTACAGACTGACCCCAACACGTGACCCTGAAGAACACGGCACTAGCTACAGACTGCCCCCAACACGCAACCCCAAAGAACACGGCACTAGCTACAGACTGACCCCAACACGCAACCCCAAAGAACACGGCACTAGCTACAGACTGACCCCAACACGTGACCCCAAAGAACACGGCACTAGCTACAGACTGACCCCAAAGAACACGGCACTAGCTACAGACTGACCCCAACACGTGACCCTGAAGAACACGGCACTAGCTACAGACTGACCCCAACACGTGACCCTGAAGAACACGGCACTAGCTACAGACTGACCCCAACACGTGACCCCAAAGAACACGGCACTAGCTACAGACTGACCCCAACACGCAACCCCAAAGAACACGGCACTAGCTACAGACTGACCCCAACACGTGACCCCAAAGAACACGGCACTAGCTACAGACTGACCCCAACACGTGACCCCAAAGAACACGGCACTAGTTACAGACTGACCCCAACACGTGACCCTGAAGAACACGGCACTAGCTACAGACTGACCCCAACACGCGACCCCAAAGAACACGGCACTAGCTACAGACTGACCCCAAAGAACACGGCACTAGCTACAGACTGACCCCAACACGTGACCCTGAAGAACACGGCACTAGCTACAGACTGACCCCAACACACAACCCCAAAGAACACGGCACTAGCTACAGACTGACCCCAACACGTGACCCTGAAGAACACGGCACTAGCTACAGACTGACCCCAACACGTGACCCCAAAGAACACGGCACTAGCTACAGACTGACCCCAACACGTGACCCTGAAGAACACGGCACTAGCTACAGACTGACCCCAACACGTGACCCCAAAGAACACGGCACTAGCTACAGACTGACCCCAAAGAACACGGCACTAGCTACAGACTGACCCCAACACGTGACCCTGAAGAACACGGCACTAGCTACAGACTGACCCCAACACACAACCCCAAAGAACACGGCACTAGCTACAGACTGACCCCAACACGTGACCCTGAAGAACACGGCACTAGCTACAGACTGACCCCAACACGTGACCCCAAAGAACACGGCACTAGCTACAGACTGACCCCAACACGTGACCCCAAAGAACACGGCACTAGCTACAGACTGACCCCAACACGTGGCCCCAAAGAACACGGCACTAGCTACAGACTGACCCCAACACGAGACCCCAAAGAACACGGCACTAGCTACAGACTGACCCCAACACGTGGCCCCAAAGAACACGGCACTAGCTACAGACTGACCCCAACACGTGACCCTGAAGAACACGGCACTAGCTACAGACTGACCCCAACACGTGACCCCAAAGAACACGGCACTAGCTACAGACTGACCACAAAGAACACGGCACTAGCTACAGACTGACCCCAACACGTGACCCCAAAGAACACGGCACTAGCTACAGACTGACCCCAACACGTGACCCCAAAGAACACGGCACTAGCTACAGACTGACCCCAACACGTGGCCCCAAAGAACACGGCACTAGCTACAGACTGCCCCCAACACGCAACCCCAAAGAACACGGCACTAGCTACAGACTGACCCCAACACGCAACCCCAAAGAACACGGCACTAGCTACAGACTGACCCCAACACGTGACCCCAAAGAACACGGCACTAGCTACAGACTGACCCCAACACGTGACCCTGAAGAACACGGCACTAGCTACAGACTGCCCCCAACACGTGACCCTGAAGAACACGGCACTAGCTACAGACTCCCCCAACACGCAACCCCAAAGAACACGGCACTAGCTACAGACTGACCCCAACACGTGGCCCCAAAGAACACGGCACTAGCTACAGACTGACCCCAACACGTGACCCTGAAGAACACGGCACTAGCTACAGACTGCCCCCAACACGCAACCCCAAAGAACACGGCACTAGCTACAGACTGACCCCAACACGTGGCCCCAAAGAACACGGCACTAGCTACAGACTGCCCCCAACACGTGACCCTGAAGAACACGGCACTAGCTACAGACTGCCCCCAACACGCAACCCCAAAGAACACGGCACTAGCTACAGACTGACCCCAACACGTGGCCCCAAAGAACACGGCACTAGCTACAGACTGACCCCAACACGTGACCCTGAAGAACACGGCACTAGCTACAGACTGCCCCCAACACGCAACCCCAAAGAACACGGCACTAGCTACAGACTGACCCCAACACGTGGCCCCAAAGAACACGGCACTAGCTACAGACTGACCCCAACACGTGACCCCAAAGAACACGGCACTAGCTACAGACTGCCCCCAACACGTGGCCCCAAAGAACACGGCACTAGCTACAGACTGACCCCAACACGTGGCCCCAAAGAACACGGCACTAGCTACAGACTGCCCCCAACACGCAACCCCAAAGAACACGGCACTAGCTACAGACTGACCCCAACACGTGGCCCCAAAGAACACGGCACTAGCTACAGACTGCCCCCAACACGTGGCCCCAAAGAACACGGCACTAGCTACAGACAGAGTCACTCAGATTGTGCAAAAGACAGAAGTGTGGAACATGTTAAAGGTTAAAAAAGAAAGTTAAATGTGTTTGCTGGGGTCAAAGCTGGAGGTAAAAAGCATCTCTGTCCCTGGAGTGAATCCTTTCCTCATTCTTTCTCTGATGATGGGTTAAACTGGGTCCAGGCTCATTGTGTGTGTGTGTGTGTGTGTGTCTGTGTGTGTGTGTGTGTATGTGTATGTGTGTGTACGTGTGTGTGTGAGTGTGTGTTAATAATTGACAGGTGTGTGTTCATTTAGCAGGAGGCAGGTTACAGCACCTCCACATCTGGTACTTCATTAAGACCTTTCTGAGTGAGGATTAAAGCATTCACGATCCTCCACGTTTTATCTATTTATTAGTTTGAATAGGGACGGTACACATTAATCCACATTACTGTAAATGTGTCAGTTTTAGCTAACAGCTAATGTTTTAGCTAACAGCTAATGTACCACTGTGGTCAGAGGCAAAGGGTAAAATGCCATCACAGTACAATATAGAAATAATTAGTTAAAACATTACAATTTAAATCAGGTCATTAAAACATATACAAATTGCTATTATTTTAATTAATTCAACCCTAGGAAGAAAAATGCAATCTCAGAAAATTTTAAAAAATACCAATCTTCTATAAAAAGTAGTCAAATATGAAAATGCAGACGCAACAAAGCTATTCTTAGACAGGATCCTTGAGTTGGTCATACTCCTGTGTGTGTGTGTGTGAAGTGGATGTATGTGAATGTGTGTGTGTGTAATTGTGTATGTGTTTGTGTGTGTGTATGTGAAGTGTGTGTGTGTGTGTGTGTGTGTGTGTGTGTGTGTGTGTACATGAAGTGGAAGGAATACCCGAGTCCTAAAGTCTGTTCAGAGGAGATGGTGTCGTCCTCGCTCTGAGCCAGAACATGCCCCACATCCGACAATGATCTAAAAATGGAGATTTAAAAGGTCTGCGCACACTTTCACTTTCTGCACCTTTCTTTTTACCACAAATAAAACCCCAGGAGACAAACACAGAGAGACGCAGAGGCTGCCAACGTTTGTCTGAAGCACTTTGGAGAGAAGAGGATGGAGCACGATGTAAAGCTCGGATCAAAATGAAGAAGAAAGAGGATTATTCTGTTCGATTATAAAACAATTCTTATGGTTTTTATCCAAGTTAGCATCATCAGTGACAGACACGAGGGCTGTCTTTAATAGTTCAGTGGATCTAAGCAGTACTTCTGTGACCAAATGTTGAATTAAATGACTGATTATTTTATTTCAATCACTTTATATTTTTGTATGAGCCATTAATATGTCAGTGATTTTATTCTTATTCCTAAAACCTTCTTGTTGCATTAATTCACTTTTGTACAGTCTTTATAGTATATGTTGCACCTCATATTAAATTCACTAATCAATTATCAGGGCTAAGAGTTTGGCCCAGCACAGCCCAGCACAGCCCAGCACATACACTGTTATACTTTCACACAGATGTAGTTATTGTTATTTCTGAGTGAAAGTTAAAATGGCGTCCACCTCCTGCACGGGGACCACGCTCCCGTCTGTGAGGACCGAGAGGACAAATACCCACAACTAAAACTTTGTGACTCTGATCTGTGACTGGCGCTATATAAATAACCTTTAAATACTTACTTACTGCAGTTTTATAGTTTTATACCAATGCATTTACCAGTATATCCTGAACAGACTGTATTTTTTGCCTTTATCTCATTGACTGCAGCCGTTTTTGATGATCTCACTGATTCTCAAGACCCACAGAATATTATTTCCTAAGACTGTGTGAAAAATGAAACCAGATTCTGAAAGACTGGATTCTCTACTTTCATTAGCAAAAAAAAGTTTGTTTCTAGCTGTTTTTATTCTCCTGGAATCCGCAGTGGAACAGAGGGCCTCAGGCAAATACGTCAATGGCAGTCAATGAGTTTCACACTTCTGTCTTTTGCATAATCTCATCTAATCTAATCTCACGGTATGATTGTTGTTGTTGTGGACTCACCCAGGTAAATGCCGTCTAAATGGGAGCACCTCTTCTTGGTCACGTTCAGGTCCACATAGAACAGAACCACCGGGTGTCCAAAGTTCTCCCCTGGACTTGGGTCTAGCAGCAGCACTGCATCATGGGCCGTGGAGCTGGGGAAGGCCTGGTGTCTGTGGGAGCCTGCGTTCAGCCCACTGTAGCTGCCCCGAGGTTTGTGACCCAGCGGTACCGAGGTGTCGGGGAGAACGGCCACCACCTTGTCCGAAGAGCCTAAGAATGTATATTTATTAGAATTGATTCAGTTAATTGAAAATGGCGGCTTATTGCGGGCCCAGAACACAAAACATACATGTGGGAAAATACATTGTAACTGTTCATATTGACTCGTTAAGCACACACTGTTCCATGTTAGTTATTATTATGATCAAAACCAAGTATTTTAATCAACAAAACAAAGGGAGATTCAAACCCATGGAGGGCTTTGAGGTGTCCACAGTTCAAATCCCTGCTGAAGACGCACCTTTTCTCTTTGGCTTTTAATCCCAGGGAGAAAGAGACAAGGTTTTTATATATATTTCTGTATTTGTATTGGGTTTTTTTCTCTGTCTGTTCAGCACTTATAAGCTGAAATCCAACTGTTGTAACTCACAATAATATGTAAAAGAGCCTTTGGTCATTAAACATGAGATGATTTACACTAATATTGTATCATAAATATAAAATTAGCTGAGAAGATTTTTGAAATTCAGTAAAACATGTTTTTGAGGAGATTTGGGGACTTTTTGTGGACTTGGACATAAGTGATGACTCGATCGATTCTTAAAGAGCCCTGTAAACAATGACCAATGTGAATTTATTACATGTTTTACAATAAGAATCTTAATTTGTAGATACCGTGGTGAGACATTGTTCATGAGAGAGTGTGGAACTAACCAATGTGCCACGGCAGAGAATTACTATAAAATATTAATGACAAAAAGAATTTCAGTCAAACTCTCGACAACATTACAAGTAGGGCATATATACACTTTTAACTATGGACTGTATTGTACTGTGTCCATAATAAAGGTTAATAATAATAATACTTGTTTGAAACCCACACACAGCAAACAGACTTTTCTCCAGATAATCTCTGATGAATGAAAGTATGAGAAGGGTCTGACCTGCTGCAGTCGGAGGCTCGGACACGTACACGGCCACAGAGGACAGCGGGAGATGGGACAGCCTCCTGCACTCCGCCTCAGACATGCCAGACGTCCGCAGACACCGGTTCAGCTGGTTCCACTGCAGAGACTGAAGTCCAGACCGGACCCATCGCTCCAACCGCCCCAGAGCCAGAGACCCAGCCGGGACCACCACCAGAGTCTGCAGAGCCAGGAGCAGCAGAGAGGACACCCAGAGACCGCGGAGCTCCATGATGCCTACTGGAACACTCTCTAGTTTTGTCAATCTGTAAGAAATCTGTCCCGTCCTGGTTTCACTTCAGACTTGGTGCATTGTCTTAAGTAAATTTGGTAAAACTGAACTAATCAATATGTTATATTTGGATATAACTTTGAATTACAAACGTTTTTAAGAAGAAAACGTTTCAATTGTGCTGTGACTAGTGCTAGATTGACACAAAAATATTATTGCCAGAGTTGTCTTGCTGATGTTTCCTTCCGATAAGTCAAAAAAAGTGTCTTAAATATCCAAATAATCCATCTTTATCCAGAGAAAAGTGAGATGAATGTGTTAAAGAAGTGTCCAGAGCTTTAAAGTGCTGGTGCTGTGCTGAGCTCCAGTCTGCTCTGCTCTTCCTCCCTCCTCACTTTATCTGCTCCACTCCCTCTCTCTCCAAATGTTCCTCCCACTCTGACTCCTGCTCCGTCCGTCTGCGAGCACCAACTCGCCACGGCCAGAAACAGAAAGGAAAGAATGAGAGGCAGAGACAATATATAACAGGATAATATATATATATATATGTGAGGAACTGTACTGAATATGTTGGAAAAAGTATGAATATGATGTTTGTGTTTTGTGGTCATTTTTAAGCTGTAATTTCACAATAATAATTTGTATTAATGCAGCTGCAGCCTGTTCAGTCAAGTGGCTTTGAAGGTCTGAAAAAGAAACATATAACAATTATGCAGTGACACTAATAAGTATAATAATGTATAAAAAGGTTAATTATGTTCATATGCATAATTATTACTGTACTTTGAATTATTGCCATTTCTTTTTTTTTTATATAGGTAAACATAAAAACAGATCATATATTTTTGGAATCATCTCATGACCCCCAGCTTTGTGTCCCTCTGGGGTCCACTCTGGTCCAGACCCAACTTGGATCCCCCATGCATAAGAAGATGCACAGGTTCTGACGTTTTCAAATAATAAATAAAAAAGTATTAGTTGTTGTCATAATGATAGCCCTCACTTTTATTAAGAGTTAGAGTTAGGGCCTGCAGAGGCTATCCAGAACTTTTACTGAGGTGTGAGTTCTGTTACTTGACTAAACATTAGACTCAAAATGACTTGTATTTACACATGTCTAAAACTAGTCTGCAAGCTTGAGATTTTCAAAAGGTTACTCACCTCTATCAAAGTATTTATCACATTCTGGTTCATGAGCATTGGCACCACAGGCTCATCAGAGAGCCAGGGTATCTTAGACTAGGTTATCTTAGAGCAGGATAAAACATTCTGACGCTTCATCAAGGCTCTATTCATTCATTGATTCACAAATTTATTAATGTTAAATGAATATACTGCAGACTTCAGAAATCATTTGTGTTGTGTGGAACCTCTAGGACTCCTGTGTTTACGTGTTGTTTTTAATTTACTTTACTTTAGTTATCCAGCTATCTAACTAAATATATTGTATGAATCTAATCTGTCCATAGTGAATCACCCGGGCCTCCCCATGCCCCCCTTTAACCCACTTTAGGAGATTAGTATTTACAGTCTATGTTGTGGAGGCCAGTTAATATAACAGATCCATGATGCCAGGCGTGCACAAGGTCACCAGAATGCGCGTGTCTTCACCATTAGTCACCGCTAGAGGGAGCTGTCTGCTCAGGACTCGCTCGGAGGAAACCCACACTGTAGTGAGATGTCTGCTGCATAAACGATCTCTGCATCATCCACTTTCTATCAGCCGCGAATCTGACGGGTTAAAGTCAAAGTGCACCCCGAGGATCACCCACTCACAGGGACATGATCATCCGTGTGGAGACTGCCAGAGGAGGTGTGTTTATGCCATGGACCTGTTGTTATGTTCGTGCAGATGGTTGTGTTTCCGTGTGGCCCGCGGCTCTGTTGGGCTGTTGCTAAGCTAACGGCTAACAGCGTGTGTCGCGCTGAACAGCTGCAGGTTCCAGAATCAGAATCATTCTTATTGCCACGTAAGTAACAGAAGTCACCACTTGGAAATTGTTTTGGCAGGTAGATGTAGATGTAGATGTTTCTCTTTCTGACATCCACGATTCCAAGATGATTGCGCTGACTTTCACTTCACTGTATTTCTCTAAATCTGCTCTAAATGTGTTTTCTGTGACTTCTTTCAGCTGCAGTTGTGACGAGACGCATGGCAGAAAGAGGAAGTCAATCAAACCTCCTTTAAAGTCCCAAAGTGAAGCAGGGAATGTCCAAGACAGTCTCTACCATCTTTAATAAAGTGCAAAGGAAAAACACAATAGAGTAGAGTAGATTGGGGTAGGGTTAGGGTAGTAGAGTAGAGTATGGTACAGTAGATAAAGTGAAGTAGTGAGATGTCAAAGTTATAGCGACTTTGACACCTCACAAAGATGATCATCTCACTAGTTCCTCGCTCTCAGATCTGTTTGCTTCTATCCAAAGTTTTCATGTGTTTTTGGCCTCACGTCAAGATCCGCTTTTTCTCTGTCTCTGTCTCTGAACTGTTTGAGCCAATCAGCTGACAGTCTGTAAAAGATAGATTCTGACGTTTCACAAGACGCTTTAAGCTGAAATCTAAAATAAAAGTTTGTATTATGATCTCATTCTGTCTGTTCTGTGTTGCAGAGGTGAAAGAAGCCCGTAGAGTCAGAATAACTAAGGAAAGGTTATTATCTGCCCTCTCCATCAACATGAGATGAAGTCTTTGTGCGGCTGAATAAAAGGAAAGACGGTCCTTCATGAGTCTTAATGAGCTTTCATTATTGGGACGAACGTAAACGCCTGAACATTGGATTCCAACTGCAGTGAAGATGTTTGCTTGCTGAGTTATTGGGCGACTAATGCGTTTGCAATTATGACTGCTCTCAATCAACATGTATCAAGAACTTTTTCTCAAGCTTTAACAATCCAGAAGGTATTTCCAAGATCCTGTTGGAGCTGACATAAATCTGCTGTGTTTGGAGGAAACGCTCGGTCTTGTCCTTTTCTTTCATTTGGACGTCGAGTTCATCCTTAAGCCTCGGTCATGCCCACCAACCAGTCCTGCCCTTGGGGTGGGAGCCAGCCCCTGTCTTCTTCTGGTGCTAACTGTACCACCAACTCAGTCAGTACAAATGCCAAGATTGCGAAAGTGCCTTGTAGTCAAACATGTGTAGATCAAAGTAGGAGAAAGGATGTGTTCAAACCGCGCTGTTCGGATCATTCTACAGATGCTTCTTCGGTCAGAAACGTAAAGGAATCTGCAGAAGTGGGGAGCGGGGACAGGATCAAACCTACTGCCAAGAGTCCAACAACCTCTGTGCCAGACTTGCCCTCAGTCCCACCACATTCCAGTGGAAGAGCAACGAAACAATCAAATCCCAAAAAAGAAAACCAAGTCGCTGTTACTCTGCAGAAAAGCCGGAAGCTCCCTGGAAACTGTCTCCAAAGCTGTGGTGGTGCGGAGGCTCACGGCGATGCTCCTCTAAAGCTCAGCCGTCTCTTATCTGTGGCTCACCAGGACCTTTTCATCCGAGGGAAACCAACTCTGCAAAGGAGTAACAGGAACATGGTGAGTTTGGCTGAAACATAAACAGTCGTGTTATTTGTGTGTTGTTTTTATTCCATCATTCACTTTGTAGGTTGAGTCCTTGTCGTCACTGCCTTCTGCACAGCCGCTTTGCCTTAACCCTTCAAAGTCACCGGCCACTGCTTCGCACTCAGACTGTTCCATCAATAAAATCCCCAAAGTCGAAGAAAAGTGTAAGATTGAGGAGTCTTCCAAACCTCAGACACAAAGGTCCAGTTCTTCTCTTTATCTGAAGCAGGGTAAAACTGCTGATATTGCTAATAATAATAATAATTCCCAAGACGTCGTGACCAACCTACAATGTCATGAAGTCAGTCCAAATATAACTGGACAACAAGAAGCCTCTCACATGGTTCAGGGTCTTGCGTTGGACGTAAATTCTGGTGAGTAGATTTTGTAATTAAATAAGTGAAAAGGATCATAGTTTCAGCCTGTTCTGTGTTTGGGTTCAGCCGGGGTCTTGGTGGGCTCCGTCACAAACCAGATCTCATCCATTCATCTAACTAAAGAAGATGAAGCTGCCTCTTCGCCGCGCTCATCTCTCACCTCCTCCTCCTCATCAGAAGATTGTGCTGTGGGAGCGGCCTCCATCCATGAGTGAGTCCCCACGGTCATTCTTAGTGTATGTTTCATTCATGTGAGCGTAAACGTGTGTGTCCAGCCCTGACAGTGACATGCAGGTGGACGGGGCTGAAGAGGACCTGCCCGACGAGCAGGAGAATGCATGCAGCGATGATGGTCAACTTCATATTTTTTTTATTCTATGATCATGTTGTTTTAAGTGACTGAGTTTACATTGACCTCTGTCCTTTTGTAGATGGCTCAGATTGCTCCTCTGTCAACGCTCTCTCCTCCACTTCATCTCTTGCGATACTATCAAGGTATTAAATCTAAAAAAGTGAATTATTTCTTAAGGGTAGGTCTTTGAGTCTTTGAGGGTTCTTTCTAATAAGAACCCTCAAAGACTATCAAGGTATGAAGGCTGTGTCCAGTCTTCTTCATCATCATCTTCATCATTAAACTTGTATTACAGACTCATGGTCCAGCACTAGGCCTCTCTCTGACCCACAGTCTCCACAGACCTGACTGGTGCTGGGGCTTTTATGATGGTGACTCCCCATGTAACAAACTCTTTTTACAGCTCTGTAATCTGCTTTAACAGAGCTGTAAATTAAATGTATTTAATCTCTTCCTTGTATACAAAGAGAAGTGGCTCCCCAAAGGCTCTTATTTGACCTGGGATGGTCTGAGATTTGGAAATAAAATGTGTATTTTTACGTAAAGTGCCGTCAGGAGATAAAAGGAGCCCAAACATGTCTTCTCCCTTTTAAACAGAAGGAAAGGCAAGTTTATATGTATAGCACAATTCACACACAAGGCAACTGAAATATAATAATATAGCTGATAAGAAAGCTTTAAAATCATAAATAATCACAGAACATCAAGAAAGATATAAATATAAAATCCCTCAGTTGTATGCACAGCTAAACAGAACTGTTTTTAAGGTAAACGCGGCCGGACGCCACAGAGGTATGTGTAACTTGTATCGTAGTTGTGTACACTCAGATGCTGTGTGTTGCTTTGTGAATCCAGCTGAAAGCAGCAGAGCGTGGTGGAAAGGCTGCATTGTCACATGTATTGTGCTCCACATTAATGGCCTCCGCAGTAGAAGTCCCCACCAAAGACTGGAGCTGATTCTCTGCAAAAATGATGTGAAAAGGGGCTGTTTTTTGTGGTGGTCTTTCCCCACCCCTTTCTGAGCTAAGTTCTACATAGTAAATGTAGTGTAGAGATGGCATCGTTCAGTGACTAGTGCTGAAGGATCAGAGAGAGACACACCCGCCTTCACGACTTTATGCCTGTCATGTGAGTTCTTCTAAGCCTGCCATGTTTTATTGTTTGTACTTTTTCTTCCTTGGTAAATACACGACTGTTCTTCTCCCTTTGTTTTAGCGTTGGATGTGTCAAATGTGTGTGATTTAGTTGACCCCAAACTCACAGAAGTGTCGCGTTGCAAGTGTCGAGTGTAAATGTTGTTCAGAGAAGAGTCCGCTCTGGTTACAGCTCCGACAGGAGGCAGAGGCTTGTTTTGTAGAAGGTGGTGAACTTAAAACCCCATTAAAGACTAATGTGGACTGTACAGTTAAGTGTAAAGGGTTGTTGTCTAAATGCACATTTCTCTGGGCTTTTCTTTTTAACCTGGGACAAATAAACGTTACATTAAGATAAGGAAAAGTTTATTTGAGTAGGCCTCAAACAAAATGAGTGAAACATAAAGTTGGCTCCAATATTTAGAGAAACACACAGTAGTTTAAACTGTTTGTGAAAAGTGGCTTGAATAACTTCCTTAGAAGAATAAGTGATACTGTATCGTCCCCATAGGGACATGTGTCCTTCATCTGAGCCGTGCTGCAGTCACACTGGGCCTTGAGCCTAGAGCCTCCGTCAGTGTATGTTCAGGACCCCATCTCCACATGGCGAGGGTCAGTGCGGGCCATGCCTACTGTGCATGTTTTTAGAGGTGGTTAAAGCAGAAAGAAAGAAGTACATCATGCAGATGACAGTATTGGTTCAAGACTGAGTACGATCTGCTCTGTTCCCGTGTCCTGACTCTGTCCCAAACTGTGAACGTCCTGAAGACGATGGGTTTAAAACAGAGGCATTGTTTTACTACAAACTGAGGACAAGCTGGAAACGGAGTTATTTTGCTAAGACACAAACCAGGAAGTGGGTGAAACCTTTTTGAGCTGTGTCCGGGCTGTAAGCAGCATCAGAGACAGTGACATGTCAGGGCTGCACTGAGGACACTGTTCCAGGTGCATAGAGCCCGTCTGGGCCCTGCACGGCTGATGCAAAGCATGATGGTATAGATCAGTGTCTCCCAAAGTGGGGTCCGCGGCCCCCTGGTGGGCTGCGAGGGTACTGCAGGGGGGCCGCAGGAGGTCATAAAAAAATTATATAATTATTTAATGTTAAATTTATAATGTTTTGTTTGTAATATTAAAATATTTGTGTTCATTATTTGACTTGAATAATCCACTGTAATCATTTTTGTATTACAATGTTTGTAGCAGAGGCTATTTCCCCAAAATAAAATAACCAGAAGAGCCTATTCTTAATGTTGTCTTCTTGGTTATTATTTTGGGGGGCCACGCAGACCCGTCAGATTTTTAAGGGGGCCTCGGTGTTACTGAGTTTGGGAATGGCTGCTATAGATCATTTAGATTGAGACACCAGTGTAAACCGTGTGAAAAGTGCAGAGTTATTCACAGATCTGTGATTATTGTTTTGTGTCAGTGTGGAGGAGCCCATGTCTTTGGGAGGTGAAGATGACCGTGAAGAGAAACCTGCTCTGGTTCCCAGTTTGTTCTCCTTCTTTCAACCAACTCTGTACTTCAGCACCGCGGATGAGAAAGGTACTGCTCCATCTTTATGACTCTGAAGACAAAAGGTAGAACACGTTATTTACTCTTTTGTATTTCTCTTTCTGCAGTGGAGCTGCTGCCCATCGAGCAGAGGAGGTTATTGAAATGGAAGATGAGCACCGTCACGCCAAATATTGTCAAAAATACCATCGGTAGATCCCACTTCAAAGTCACTAAAAGTGAGTTTGTTTTTGGAAAAAGACTCATAAACATCTTGTAAGTATTTATGGAGACTGTTCTGTATCGCAGAGAGCCATGACTGGCTGGGCTGCTGGGGCCATCACATGA
Source organism: Knipowitschia caucasica (assembly GCA_964034765.1). Lineage (NCBI taxonomy): Eukaryota > Metazoa > Chordata > Actinopteri > Gobiiformes > Gobiidae > Knipowitschia > Knipowitschia caucasica. The sequence continues at coordinate 38,950,829 of OZ035837.1, read as the reverse complement.
AGTCTCTGTGTTTTAAGACCATCGGGGAACACCAAAAGGTAAGTTTTAAAATGTGTTAAACTTTTGTTAAAAAGTGGAAACTTAGAGCTTTGTCGTCTTGTCACAGCTCAATCACTTCCCAGGGACTTTCCAGATTGGCAGAAAAGATCGACTGTGGAGGAATTTATCTAAAATGGCAGCTCGTTTTGGAAAACAGGAGTTCAGCTTTTTCCCTCGGACATTTATTCTTCCTCAAGACTTTAAACGACTGAAAAAAGCCTGGGAGGACGGTGGCACCAAGCAGAAGTGGATCATCAAACCGGTGCGTGTTTTAAAGAGGACAAAATGATAACATTAGTTTTAACTTTAATTTCAACATATAATTAATGATTTATTTGGTTCTTTTGGTTTAGTTTAAAGAACAAGGTCAGACATCTAAACTTGTCTTTCAAAGAACCAAAAAAAGCATTTTAACTAAAGACAAAATGAACCTTTTTGAAAATGAACATGTTTACTTCACTTTATCTGTTCTTGGACTTTCTTGGAGACTTTTAAACATAAAAAGTTACTCAATGAAACTTTCCCTCCTGTTGAACAGTGTCCGGTGCTGATTTAGAGTTAAATGTTAAATGTAAAATAGTAACCCGTTTCCAGTCCTAATTTTAACATATGTATTTTTAAATGTGATTTTCTCCTCAGCCTGCTTCAGCTCGAGGAACAGGCATTCAGGTCATTCATAAGTGGAGTCAGCTTCCCCGGAGGAGACCTCTCCTGGTCCAAAAGTATGTTTTTTTAGATTTAAATCTTCCTGTTTACAATCTGCCACTTTCAGCTTTGTCCCTGTGCTGCTCTCAGGTATCTGCACAAACCTTACCTCATCAGCGGGAGCAAGTTTGACCTCCGTATCTACGCCTACGTCACGTCCTATGACCCTCTGCGGATCTACATCTTCTCTGACGGCTTGGTTCGATTCGCCAGCTGCAAGTCTGTATCAAAGTTCTACATTGATTGATTATTAACATGATCTAATACTTACTTAAACTTTTTATTTTCTCAGATATTCAAACTCCATGAAAACTCTGAGCAACAAGTTTATGCATCTGACCAACTACAGTGTGAACAAGAAGAACTCTGAGTATCAGGCCAACAGCGACGACAAAGCCTGTCAGGGACACAAGTGGTGCGTCCTCTTCCTTTGGGCCATTTATATTTTGTGTTCATATATTTGTGGATTTCAGGGCTCTGAAGGCTTTGTGGCAATATCTGGGTGTGAAGGGAGTCAACACCTCCGTGCTGTGGGAGAAGATCAAAGATATCGTGATAAAAACGATCATAGCGTAAGTGTTTTTATCAGAAAAACCTTTATTAAAGTGAATCTGTGTTTGACTGCTCGGACGCTGCTCTTAAAGCTCGGAGCCGTACGTGACCAGTCTGTTGAAGATGCACCTGAAGACCCCGTACAGCTGCCACGAGCTGTTCGGCTTCGACATCATGTTGGACGAGAAACTCAAACCCTGGATTCTGGAGGTCAACATTTCTCCGAGGTACAACGAGCCAAAGTGTTGGAGAAATGTTTCTGAAGTTTGTGTAACTCTGGTCTGTCTCTGCTCAGTCTTCATTCCAACAGTCCTCTGGACGTTTCCATCAAGGGTCAGATGATCAGAGACCTCCTGAACTTGGCAGGTTTTCACATTCCCCAGAGAGAAGTGGTGTCTACTGCGAGCAGCAGTCCCTCCAGCTCCAGCAGCAGGTGAGGAAGAGTGACACTCTTCATCGCTCAAACAGTGTTATTGTTGCTGTTGGTTTCAGAGGTTTTTCTTTTGTGTTTTCCATAAGTTTGTGCAGTGGCCACAGAGAGGGGAGCAAACCTGAATTATCTGCTGACGAGAAAGTCAAAAGGGCTTTTTATCTCACTCAACGATTTGCTGAGCAGGTATTAGACCACGGCAGTCTTTTCTATTGGAACATGTTAATGACGTGTGTGGTTCCTGCAGGACTTCCTGTCCACCATGTTGGATGTGCTGACCCCAGAGGACGTCCGGGTATTGGCTGAGAGTGAGGACGAGTTGACCCGAAGAGGAGACTTTGAGCGTATCTTTCCATCAGACTCGTCTTCTCGATACTTACGCTTTTTTGAGTGTCCGAGATACCTCAATATTTTACTGGATCAGTGGGAGCAGAAGCACTGCAGCGACAGGACCAAAGGTCAGTGTTTGATTGTAATTATAATATGAATGAGCTAAAGAACATATTTATTCTGAAAATTGTTTTTTAGGAATAAATCTACTGAAGACCTTATGTGAGAGAGGAGTGCATCTGGGAACCTCTGACTCTGCTCACATCGTAATTATCAAAGGATTTATTCTGATGTTATTTTTGTGATGAACTAATCCCTGTTTGTGCTCAGTGGTCCAAGTGCAGCTACGTCTCAAAGATTGAACCTTCAAAGCACAATTTTGTCGCTCTGTCACGATCTCGGTACGACTTTCAGCCTGATGTCTGTTGTTGGGTTGTTGTTGTCGTTTGTGTAATGTTTGTGTTGCACTTCTCAGGGTGGTGGTCACACACACTCTGCAGTCGTCAGACGATGGTTCGGATGGAGAAGTGGCCTCTGTTTCCAGTGCTCCCTTTTCCCCCAGTCCTGGCTCCAGTGTGACCAGCAGCCCCTGCCAAAGCCCCCAGCCCAGCCCTTAGCCCCTCCCACAGCCCCCAGCCCTTAGCCCAGCCCTCATCCCAGCCCTTAGCCCCTCCCACAGCCCCCAGCCCTTAGCCCAGCCCTCATCCCAGCCCTTAGCCCCTCCCACAGCCCCCAGCCCTTAGCCCGGCCCCTCCCACAGCCCCCAGCCCTTAGCCCAGCCCTCATCCCAGCCCTTAGCCCCTCCCACAGCCCCCAGCCCTTAGCCCAGCCCTCATCCCAGCCCTTAGCCCCTCCCACAGCCCCCAGCCCTTAGCCCGGCCCCTCCCCCAGCCCCCAGCCCCTCCCATAGCCCTCTTACGAGCCCTCAGCTCCTCCCACAGCCCTCAGCTCCTCACACTGCCCTCAGCCCCTCCCACAGCCCTCAGCTCCTCCACTGCCCTCAGCTCCTCCCACAGCCCTCAGCTCCTCACACTGCCCTCAGCTCCTCCCACAGCCCTCAGCTCCTCACACTGCCCTCAGCCCCTCCCACAGCCCTCAGCTCCTCCCACTGCCCTCAGCTCCTCCCACAGCCCTCAGCCCCTCCCACAGCCCTCAGCTCCTCACACTGCCCTCAGCCCCTCCCACAGCCCTCAGCTCCTCCCACTGCCCTCAGCTCCTCCCACTGCCCTCAGCTCCTCCCACTGCCCTCAGCTCCTCCCACTGCCCTCAGCTCCTCCCACTGCCCTCAGCTCCTCCCACTGCCCTCAGCTCCTCCCACTGCCCTCAGCTCCTCCCACTGCCCTCAGCTCCTCCCACTGCCCTCAGCTCCTCCCACTGCCCTCAGCCCCTCCCACAGCCCCCAGCCCTTAGCCCAGCCCTCATCCCAGCCCTCAGCCCCTCCCACTGCCCTCAGCCCCTCCCACTGCCCTCAGCCCCTCCCACTGCCCTCAGCCCCTCCCACTGCCCTCAGCCCCTCCCACTGCCCTCAGCCCCTCCCACTGCCCTCAGCCCCTCCCACTGCCCTCAGCCCCTCCCACTGCCCTCAGCCCCTCCCACTGCCCTCAGCCCCTCCCACTGCCCTCAGCCCCTCCCACTGCCCTCAGCCCCTCCCACTGCCCTCAGCCCCTCCCACAGCTTGCTGCCACAACACTTGTCCTCTCTCTGAGAACTGGTTTGACCAAAGTTCAGGAGCCGTGACTAATGACGCCCAAGTATCTTTCAATGTTACAACCACAGTAACATGAGACATCGATGTAGGCACCGATCAGAAAGTTAGAGTCTGTAGTGAGGGTAAACATTATCTTCTGAACATGATTAAACAATTCCATATTTAAATTACCCAAACCAATAAGTGTCAGAATTTAAGCTTTACTTACCACTCTTTAAATACAAATGTGCACGATCACTTTCAGGGCCTAGGAACTGTAAATCTAACATTGGAATATCTACACTGCCCCCTTGTGGAACTATGGATGTACAACTTTCAGGAAACAAAATGGGAAAAATCAGCATTCATTTAAACTTTGAACATTTCTTGCTGTTCTTGGGTAGGTCATGACTTAGAGTGTGTGAATGTGCATCAAGGATTTGCATTATAAATTATAACCTTATTTAGTGGTTTGTAAAGATTTCTGCTGTGAAAAGGACGCACAAACCATGTGGTCAGTTAACGATGCAGATGGAAATACTTGAATGTAAAGTTCTAGTTAAGGCACAATGCTGAAAAACAATTCAACAGTTATGTCATATTTTAGAGTTACTTGAAAAATGTGCAAATACAGACAGCTCCGTGCATCTTTCAGCACCTGAATGGTTTTTGCCATGAATCTAAAGTTTATACAATGTAATGGAGCCGTCAGGGAGCAGGAGGGTTTTATTATTGTTACTGGCAAGACCGTACTCCGTTGTTAATCTGATGCCAAATGAGCAGCTCGTCTTAGACCTTTGGATTGGTTCAGTTTAGGTCAGAGTTGTCCAAACCGGTCCAGAAAGGGCCGCTGTGGCTGCAGGTTTTGGCCTCCTTTGGTTTAGGTTGAAGCATAAAGCGGGTGTCGAGGCCTGAAGTTCCCTCAGAGCAGAAGACACACACTGTTCTCTTCACGTTTGTGTTTTAAAAATGCTGAACCTGTAAAAAAAACTGTTGTAGTGAAATGGGCCTTAAGCTGTGCACGTGACGCTGCCATTACCCAGTTGTAAGTATTAATGACATTGATATATATTTTTACTAACTTTATTGTGCATTGTGTTCCTGAATGCCTCTTCATGTTGAGGTTGTGCCTCAAAATAAAAACTTTTTGGGATAAAAACAATCTGTTTTTGTTGTGTTTGAGGAGGAAGTGTGTATGTAGACATTAGTGTGTTGTCATGTTTGTGAATATATCATGGAATTTTGGCCAGTTGGATGACATGTAGTGAACTGTTAATATCTGTGTGCGTGTGTTTGTGTCTGTGTGTGTCCGTGTGCGTGTGTTTCCGTGTGTGTCCGTGTGTGTGTCCGTGTGCGTGTGTTTCCGTGTGTGTGTAGTCGGTCTTCTCTTGTCAGCAGTGAGTGTGTTTGTTGCATTATCGCACAACTCTGTTCAGCTGTAATCTGATTTATGGTCTGCAAGAATAAAGAATATTCTAAAAATGTGATTCTTTAATTTCATATTTAATCCGCTTTAACTGTCCCGTAAATTACACAGCTGTGATCATAAGTCCAGAGTTGGCTGAGTGCGACCTCAGTCTAAAAATAGTCCTGACTTGTAACTGCGGGTGAAACCTGAACGTTGTGCAGAGCCATAAAGCTGCTTTTTACTTTCATTTTGTTCTTTTTTAACACAGTCAGACTTTTGTTGTGTGTTTTAGACCGTTTCAATTCAATCGTCCACATTTGGTGTTTGTGCAATGACTGTTTATTTAATTCTTTACTGAGAATGTGGGAATTAATGATGGAGCGAACTTTGAATCTTGTGTCAATGATGCAGGGACTTGGCCCAGGGTGTGTTTCCTGTGTGTGTGTGTGTGTGTGTGTGTGTGTGTGTGTGTGTGTGTGTGTGTGTGTGTGTGTGTGTGTATGTGTCTCTCTCTCTGTGTGTGTGTGTGTGTCTCTCTCTCTCTGTGTGTGTGTGTCTCTCTCTCTCTCTCTCTCTGTGTGTGTGTGTGTCTCTCTCTCTCTGTGTGTGTCTGTGTGCGTGTGTGTGTGCGTATATGTGTGTGTGTGTGTGTCTCTCTCTGTTTGTGTGTGTGTGTGTCTCTCTGTGTGTGTGTGTGTATGTGTGTGTGTCTCTATGTGTGTGTCTCTCTCTCTCTCTCTGTGTGTGTCTCTCTCTCTCTCTGTGTGTGTGTGTGTCTGTGTGCGTATGTGTGTGTGTGTGTGTGTGTGTCAGAGAATAGCTCCAGTCTGTTGCCCCTCAGTCCAGATTTAGACCTCGGCTCTTCCACGCTTTCACACCCAGCTCAGGCCAGTCCAACACAAATTCTCAAACTAATCTTTTGTTTCTGATTTCCTCTTTCCTGGACGTTAAAACTGGTTTCATTGATAGTGACTTTAAACGGCTTTTAGTCCAACATGTCCTGTCAGAGAGTTTGGTTTAGCAGCTGTTGACAGGTTCTCGTCCAGTGCTTCTGCTGCTGCTCTCTCGGCCATGGAGCCAGACGCAGAGGTAAGATTCATGTGAATATTATGTAGAAAAGTCCATCCATAACTATTGTCACATGCATCTTATTTGTAGAGGACCACTGTCACTCAGCCAATCAGCAGCAGGGCTTTTTTACAAGTTTACAAAATATAAAATAAGATGTGGTTCGAGATTCCCCAGTTTCACATGTGTTTCTGTAATCTGCATTTGTGTTTCTCATTGTCAGTGCTACTTACATGTGGTGAAGTTTTTCTATATGTAAAGAAAGTGCAGAGTAGCAGTAGCAGTAGCCGTAGCAGTAGTACTGCTACTGCTACTACTACTATATAGTACTATTGCAGTACAATAATACCCTGTGTCATGGCCGTAGCCTGCTGCGGTCCGTGTGTGCTCAGTGTAAACAGAAACAAAGGATGCCATTCCAGAGAAGCTGTTATTTCCTCCGACTCTTTCCAAGAATCTGTCAGCGTTCACATAAACATACTAAATACTTTTATTTGTTTTAAAGACGGTTTCCATTTAGTTTTGTTTTGAGTTTTAGTAAATTAGAATGAAAACAAAAACCTTTCTTTTTCAGATTCCATTATTTGAGTTTGATGATGAAGATGAAGAGGAGTCCAGAGGTCTGGACAAACCTAACTCCTAAAGTCTGCAGTCGCCCTGAGGTGTGACCCCACACTGTTCTGTGTTTAGGTAAATGTCCACATGTCGCACCCTCCTCTTCCTCCTCTTCCTCCTGCGCTGCTCCGGACTCCTTTATCTACATGAACTTCATGAAAAGTCACTGTTGTTACGACGCCATCCCGACCAGCTCAAAGTTAGTCGTTTTTGACACATCTCTTCAAGTACGTACTGCACAGATCTGAATCATTCGTTTATTGAAGCTCAGTGGTGACTTTTGTCCCGTCTCAGGTGAAAAAGGCTTTCTTTGCTTTAGTCGCAAACGGTGTTCGAGCTGCTCCACTCTGGGACAACAAGCTTCAGAGTTTTGTAGGTAAGCTCAGAGGTTTAGAGCAACAAGTGTAAAACTGTACGTCTCTTTAAACTCTGTTCGGTCAAAGAGAGTCAGGAAAACATGAGCTGATGAGTGTCAGAGGCCAGTGTTTGGATTTCAGTTTCTTTAAAAGGAAGAACACAACATTATTGGTTTGGACCCAAAATATTTGTAGTTATAGTGCTCCAGGGATTGGGGACGTAAAGGTCCATCCATCCATTTTCTTCCCCTTAATCCATGTCTGGGTCGGGGGTGGCAGTCAGAGCACCAGCCCCTCACTGAGCCTCTGCAGGAGCTGAGTCCACAGGAGCCTTGGTCTTTCAGCGGGGGCTTCAGGCACCTACAGTACCTACAGTAGGTCTGGGCCCCTGACCTACAGTAGGTCTGGGCCCCAGAGTTACATAACGGGACCTTTAAGTCTCTTTACAACAATTATAAATCTCAGACTTAAACAGGACTCGTTTGATCGTTTTGATCGTTTTGATTGTTTTGATCGTTTTGATCGTTTTGATCGTTTCGATCGTTTTGATCGTTTTGATCGTTTTGATCGTTTTGATCGCTGAGATTCCTCTGACGCAGGAATGTGGACCATCACAGACTTCATCAACATTCTTCATCGTTACTACAAGTCTCCTCTGGTGAGCCTCCTCTTCCTCCAGCGACAAACTACTTGAAACTAGAAAGATATTGTTTGATGATGTGTGATACTTTGGGACAGGTTCAGATTTATGAGCTGGAGGAACACAAAATAGAGACTTGGAGAGGTGAGTGCTGGAATGTTGTGTGACATCACAATCTGATCAAGTCCTCACTGCAGCCGTCATCACTTTGGTGTTTTTCTCAGAGATCTACCTGGAATATTCTTCCAACAAGCTGATCAGCATCACACCAGAAAGCAGGTCAATAACACCAGAAAGCACCACACCAGAAAGCACCACACCAGAAAGCAGGTCAATAACACCAGAAAGCACCACACCAGAAAGCACCACACCAGAAAGCACCACACCAGAAAGCAGGTCAATAACACCACACCAGAAATGTTTGGGAGATAAGCTTCATTAGTGATCGTATGAAGCCATATATTTTCAACTTTGTTTTCTTTTTATAAATTATAACATTATTGAGCCGATCTGTTGAGGTTTCAAATGTCTAGTTCATGCATGGCAGCCCAGGAATGTGCAGAAACAGGTTATGGCGTCCTATCTTCACCATAACTCAAACAGTCACAGATGCTAAAGGAGAAACACACTCTGTTGGAGCCGGAGGAGGCAGAACTTCTCAGTTCATTTAGTATTTTCTGTTGTGAAATACATCTAAAATAAAAAACTAAAAAACACGTTCCTTTGATGTTAAACGACTTCACACAAACACTGGAAATGGGGAAAAGGTGTTCGTATTTACATTCATAATCTTTGTCTCAAAATATAATCCACATTTTGTATAAACTTTAAAGCACAACACAAGTTTAGAACGAAAATAACGTTTTTTTTTTACATAAAGTAACTGTTTTCTAGTCTGTTTGATGCAGTTTATTCGCTGTTGAAGAATAAAATCCACCGATTGCCCATCATCGATCCAGAATCAGGAAATGTCCTTCACATCCTCACGCACAAGCGAATTCTGCAATTTATCTACATTTTTGTGAGTACATTAGAAACATATATAATCTATCGCCTGGTCATAATCCATGTTTTTATCCCATTGCTGTCTTTGGCTGCTCCGGATCAGGCTGAAATGATTCCCAAACCCAGGATCCTTCAGCGACGCATCAGTGAAGTGGGGATTGGCACGTTCAGAGAGATCGCCACGGTGCAGGAATCAGCCACGGTTTATCACGCTCTGAGCATTTTTGTGGAAAGAAGAGTGTCTGCTTTACCCGTGGTCAACGAACAAGGTCTGACTCCTCCGTGAGAATCCTGCACTTAGACTGAGACGCAGCTGGGCTTATTCAAGATTCAAGATTAGTTTATTATGTCCCGTAGGAAAGTTGTCTTGGACTCACGGCTACATTGAAAATACACATAAGACAGACATAAAAACACAGTAACACTCTGCTCCATGGTCTGCATTCAGGAGGTTCACAGATATGGGTAGGAATGAGTTCTTATACTGGTTTAGAACTTATTTCTAGTTGTCCTTGGGCAAGACACTTAACCTCTGGGAACAGCAGGTGCCACAGTGGGGCGGCTGTGGCTGTAAAGTGACAAACTGTGGTTGTGTCCTTAGGCAAGACACTTCACCCCCATTGCCTAGAGTGAGTCTGGTGTGTGTGTGAATGGTTGGTGGTGGTGGGAGGGGCCGATGGCACAGACTGGTTGCCTCGCTTCTGTCAGTGTGCCCCAGGGCAGCTGTGGCTACAGTAGTTTATCACCACCGTGTTTGGAGATAATTAATAATGACACATGTGAAGAGACTTTGAGTGTCCACAAAAGCGCTTTATAAAACCGATGCATTATTATTATTATTATTATTCTCTGTAGCGGCGGCCTGATGGGAGGAGCTCATACTGAGAGTGGAGGACAGAAGGGTCTGTGGTGATTTTCTTTGCCGGTCTAATAACAGTCTCCTCTAATATCTGCTGCAGAGATGGATGCTCCCTCACTCCCATGACCTTAGGTGTTGTGCGCACTAATCTGTGAAGTTCTGCTTATGTGTGTGCTGTGTCCTCCCTCCAGGCAGAGTGGTGGCCCTCTACTCCAGGTTTGACGTCATTGTGAGTCCATCTCTGCATCATCTCACGCTCATAAAGTCCGTGTTTATTTTATGTTTGATGTTTTGTGACAGAACCTTGCAGCACAAAAGAACTACAACAACTTAAACATGACGATGCAAGAAGCCCTCTCGTGCCGGACGTGTTGGGTGGAGGGCGTGGTCAAGTGTTATCCGTATGAGACGCTGCAGACCGTTATGGACCGCATCGCAAAGGCCGAGGTACAGCTGCAATTCTCCACACCCTATTCAAAGTATTTGTGTTTAAATCTGCAGAGAGAGAGTCCAGTTTTTATCTTTTGTGTTGCCAGGTGCATCGTTTGGTGTTGGTGGACGGTGAAGAAATTGTTCGGGGAATAGTATCTTTGTCTGACATTCTACAGGCACTGATTCTGTCTCCAGCAGGTATTGACGCACTTACAGCCTAGTGCTGCCTTCTCCAGGTCGACCACTTTCTGTGTTTTACTTTGTTCTGGACAATCACCATTTCCCCCTTTTCCTCACATCCTCCCTGAGTTTTCAACATAACCTTGAGGATTGTGTTGCTTCCTCTGGAGTTCCACAGTGTTCCCAGTCTTGTCTAGCTTTCATTTTGTCAGCATTTTACAGTTTTAGTGTAACAAAACCATGAAAACAGGCATTCGACAGATCTGGAGGTCTTATTTACTGTATATTCAGATTTCCCCAAAAGTCTCGCTAACTCAGCTGCCCCCGTGACCTGGAAATGGATCTATCATTTTGTGAGACAATCAGACGGATCGTGATGGAGTAAGACCAGCAGTGGATCTTCAGAAAAGTTACTTATCGCACCTTACTTTGTCTAATTTGGTTCAAAATGTGGCCTGAAGCACCTTAAATATGAGGAAATCCGGTCCCGTCACTGCTTCACTAGTGCAGAAGTAAGTTTACCAAAGTTATCGTTCCTGTCCCACAATCTACTCACGATCTTTCAAACTTCTCCAGTTCAGCCAAAGTTAAGGCTGCTGCCCTTAAGACCTCTCTCACGGTTCGCACGCTCAGGTAGGAGAGCTCTGCACGTCCCACGCTTCAGTTCTGCTTTGGCCAGTGACAGAAACAGTGCATTCCAAATGAAGATAGCGAAAAGGAGACATTCTTAAAACTTTTGTTGCTGTGTTTCTGCCTCAGACTGTGTGTGAACAATGGAGACCGGGTCCTAAAGGCTCTTCTTGTTCATGTACAGTCTGAGCTTATCAAAATACAAGCAAAGATAAAAGCCGCATCTTGGACACTTTCAAACATTGAACTTAAAACGTTGAAATACTCTGTACAGGACGATTCCAGATAAACAGTACAGACCAAAAGTGTGGACACCCTCTCTCCTTCTTCTTTTCATGACTATTGCTGTAGACCCGCACCAGGCTGTGTAAGGGCTGTTTGACCAATAAGGAGAGAGACCGGACCTGAACCCAGTCCAGATGGTTTTGGACCTGAACCCAGTCCAGATGGTTTTGGACCTGAACCCAGTCCAGATGGTTTTGGACCTGAACCCAGTCCAGATGGTTTTAGGGCTGGACCACAGAGTGAAGGGGCCAACAAGTGCTAAGCATCATGGGAACTCCTTCCAGACTGTTGGAGACCATTTCAGGTCCTGTTGAAGCTCATCCAGAGAATGCCAAGAGTGAAGCAGTATCAGAGCAAAAGGAGCTACTTTGAAGAACCAGAAAATAACACATATTTACACTTGGTTCATACTTTTTTACTACGAACATAATTCACATGAGTTCATCATAGGTTTGATGCCCTCAGTGTTAATCTACCATTTTCATAATCATGAAAATAAAAAACTCTTGAGATGGTGTGTCCAAACTTTTGGTCTGTACTGTACTTGTGTTCATATATCTGCATGTCCAGGTTTACATCATTTCAATGAACACAAGTTGTTTTTTTCACTTCAAAAACCACTGATTGACGTTTCCATTCATTGATCTGATGCAAACTGAGGTTTTTTAGTGAAAATGCATTAAATTAGATTCATCTCTCGCCGTTTCCAGATGTTGATTGTGTTTGTTCTTGTGTGTTGCAGACATCGCTGTGAGATCTCCCTGTCGACTTTGAAGAGAATCTCCTTTAAGTTACTTTCTTAGTGACGGTGACTTTCCAAAAGAATAATAATCTGACGGCAGCCAGAAGGAATAACCATGAAACTAATGGACACGACCTGGAACATAACCTAATAATAATAATAATAATAATAATAATAATAATAATAATAATACATTGGTTTTATACAGCGCTTTTTTGGACACGCACACACACACGCACGCACACACACGCACGCACGCACGCACGCACGCACGCACGCACACACACACACACGCACAGACTTTAGCAGACCTGTGTAAAACAGTAAATGTACAGAATCCATGTTTTTGTAAAGTTTGAATCTCCACTTTGTTCTTTTTTGTTTCCTTTTGTACATTTTGGCACATCTTCTAAAAACGTCAGCATGTTTAAAATACTGCAAAGTTATTAAATAAAATCACACAAATACTGTTTATGCAGAAAAAACGTAATTATGTAAATGCATTTTTTATAACACTCTTTGACTTGAAAATGAAATTAAAATAAATTGACTTTTACTGTGGTCGTTGGTGTGTTTCTACGATTGTATTTTATTCTGTTGAAGTTCCTAAAGGATAAACTGTTGTAAGTATTATTTATTTTATTTATTTATTTTATTTATTTTATTTATTTTATTTATTTTATTTATTTTATTTATTTTATTTATTTTATTTATTTTATTTATTTTATTTATATTATTTATATTATTTATTTTATTTATGTTATTTTTATGAAGCTGCTTCGTCTCGACTGTAATTGTGTCGTTTTGTTTGTTTTTGGCACAAGCTTAACTCTGATCCTTCAGTCGCTGTTTACCAGAGGTGTGTGTTTGTGAACTCTGCCTCCTCCACATCCTGCTGCTGTCACCACACACACACGCACACACACTGATACACATACACACACACACACACACGCACACACACACGCACACACACTGATACACACACGCACACACACTGATGCATACACATACACACACACACGCACACACACTGATGCATACACATACACACACACACACACACACACACACGCACACTGATGCACACACAGATACACACATTGATACACAATCTGATACTCACACACACACTGATACTCACACACACACACGTCCCACACACACGTCCTACACATGACTAAAAGACAAAGACAATGTTTTTAATTGTTGTAGTTGTGTGAATAAATGTAGCAGACAGATCCTGATGGAGCTGCAGGGAGGCGTCTGCTCCAGCCTCCTGAGCAAACACCACCTCCTGCTCCCTCAGTCCGGTCTGGATTCAGTCTGCTTTGGATTCAGTCTGCTTTGGATTCAGTCTGCTTTGGATTCAGTCTGCTTTGGATTCAGTCTGCTTTGGATTCAGTCTGCTTTGGATTCAGTCTGCTCTGGATTCAGTCTGGTTTGGATTCAGTCTGCTCTGGATTCAGTCTGGTTTGGATTCAGTCTGCTTTGGATTCAGTCTGCTTTGGATTCAGTCTGCTTTGGATTCAGTCTGCTTTGGATTCAGTCTGCTTTGGATTCAGTCTGCTCTGGATTCAGTCTGGTTTGGATTCAGTCCGGTTTGGATTCAGTCTGCTCTGGATTCAGTCTGCTCTGGATTCAGTCCGGTTTGGATTCAGTCTGGCTGCGTAGGCCAGTCCTGGTCTGTCATGGAGCCCACGTTCAAGTAAGACATTTTACTCTTTTCATTTGTTTTGTAGTATTTTCATGATGAAGGTTAAAGGTGATTTTCATGTTGTGGTATTTTAAACGTGTATTAAGGGTTATAACAGCAAAATTGTATACACTTTTTTGTTTATACTGAGTGAAGAAAATCTGGAGTTTGGGTTTGAGGCCAAATATTTTCAGATGTCATTTCAACTTGGCTTCTGAAAACACAATTCCTCTCTCATGTGTGCAAAGCAATCAAGCCACACAATTGCAACATTTGACTGCTCACATCGAAGGACCTCAGTCTACTCAGAAAGAAAAGTCTGCTCTGACCTTTCTTATAGACAGCATTGGCCTGAGCTGACCAGTCCAGTCTGTGGTCCAGGTGGACTCCCAGTCCAGTCTGTGGTCCAGGTGGACTCCCAGTCCAGTCTGTGGTCCAGGTGGACTCCCAGTCCAGTCTGTGGTCCAGGTGGACTTTCAGTCCAGTCTGTGGTCCAGGTGGACTCCCAGATATTTGCAGGACTGAACCACTTCGATGTCCTGTCCATTTATTGTGACTGGTCGTTGGGAAGGGCTCTTGTGAAAGTTGATGATAATCTCCTTGGTCTTGGACGCTTTGAGGATCAGTCCATTTTGCTCCAGTCTGAGAAGGCAGCCCCCACCTCCCTGTGCTCTGCTTCATCCCCCCCTCACACATGTCACAGCGGTATCATCCGAGTATTTTTGTACATCTGCAGTGTAAATAGTGAAGAGGAAGGGACCCAGAACAGTACCCTGTGGTGCTCCTGTATTGCTCACAACAGTCCCAGACACGCTCTTCTCTAACCGGACATACTTTGACCTCACAGTGAGGTAATTATAAATCCAGTTGGTAAAGATGGGATCAACTCTGATTTTTTCCAGTTTCTCCTTCAGTAAGAGGTTGGATGGTGTTAAATGCATTGGAGAAGTAGAAGTACATCAGGCTCACATAACCTCCAGGGCCATCCAGGAAGGACATGGAGCATGTAGAGGACCATCCACTCCCAGTTTCCCCTGATACTGCAGGGGTCAAGAGCCTGCTCCTGTGGCATGAGCAGTCGGAGAACTAGCCTCTCAAAAGTCTTCATTATGACAGATGTTAGTGCGACTGGTCTGTAGTCCTTGCATCCTGTCGGCCTTGCTAGAGGAGCGGGTACCAGGGGGATGGCTACCAGGGGGACGGGTACCAGGGGAGCAGGGACCAGGGGGACGGGTACCAGGGGAGCAAGGACCAGGGGAGCAAGGACCAGGGGAGCGGGTACCAGGGGGACGGGTACCAGGGGGGCGGGTAGAAGGGGAGCAAGGACCAGGGGGACGGGTACCAGGGGAGCAGGGACCAGGGGGACAGGTACCAGTGGAGCGGGGACCAGGGGGACGGGTACCAGGCAGGAGGTTTTCCAGCGGAACACATTCAGTCTGAAGACTCTTGTTTATGAAGATAAATGTGTGTAAATGCATTTTTGTATTAATAAATATTGATGAAATTGATTTGTTGTTTTCTCTGAAAATAAAGTTCTAAAATATTTTTTTTACCCCAGAAATTATTTTGGTAAAAATAACTGACCTAATACAATCTAATGGTTCCTTCTGTACATGCATCACACTCATCCCTTTTGCACCAATAATTATGTTTTAACAGAATTGCCAAGAACCTCTTTGGTCTTAAAGTAAAGAAGAAGAAGAAAAAGAAGAAGAAGTCTGACTTGGTCCTGATGAACCCAGGAGCTCGGGGTAAGGAGAGTTAAACAAACACTCTGTGGCTCCAGCCTTTGTCAAACAGTCACAGGCCATCTGTCCATGAACCTATGATCACACACTGTCCATGAACCTATGATCACACACTGCAGATGAACCTATGATCACACACTGTCCATGAACCTATGATCACACACTGCACATGAACCTATGATCACACACTGTCCATGAACCTATGATCACACACTGCACATGAACCTATGATCACACACTGTCCATGAACCTATGATCACACACTGTCCATGAACCTATGATCACACGCTGCAGATGAACCTATGATCACACACTGTCCATGAACCTATGATCACACACTGTCCATGAACCTATGATCACACACTGTCCATGAACCTATGATCACACACTGCACATGAACCTATGATCACACACTACACATGAACCTATGATCACACACTGTCCATGAACCTATGATCACGGCACGGCGGCACGGTGGCTGAGTGGATAGCACTCTCGCCTCTCAGCAAGAAGGTCCTGGGTTCGAATCCCGGTCGGACCAGGGCCTTTCTGAGTGGAGTTTGCATGTTCTCCCCGTGTCTGCGTAGGTTTCCTCCGGGTACTCCGGTTTCCCCTACCACTAAAAATATGTCCAATAGTTCTGGCATGTGCCTCCTGTACTGGCCCCGCTCCCATCTGTGTGTGGAGTGAGAGACAAATGCCCAAAATTAACAATTGTAAACCGCTTTGAGACTCAGATCTGCAGTGAAAAGGCGGTATATAAATAAAAACTTACTAACTTACACACTGCACATGAACCGTAATTATGGTCTATAAAATTCTAAATGGGCTTGCCCCCCCCCCCATTGCAGGAGTTCCTACAGCTGAATGTAAACTCAAATACGCGATCATCAAGCAGAGGAGATTGTAAAATCCCATTCAGAAAGACTTTATTTGGACAATCTGCCTTCTCAGTTCGCGCAGCACATTCCTGGAACTCGATCCCAACAGAACTGAGGAACTTGACCTCAATCCACACTTTTAAAAACTCTGTCAAGAAGTGGCTTGTGGACAATCAAAAATGTGAACACATGGTTTAAAGTCACAACCATTGATACTTTGCTGTATGGAAAACTGTGGTGTCTTGTGTATTGTCCCTCCGATCTTTTATCTGTGCTAATGTATCTATTTTACATATTTTATCACATGTTACATACCCTGTTTTGTTATGTCTCTGTGATGGTGTGTGTCTGCGTGTGGGTCTGTATGTGTGTGTCTATGTGTGCCTGTTGTATGCTTTATCTGTCTTAATATCAACCTGCCATGGGACTACGGATGAAAATTAGCCTACATGGCTAACTCTGGCACATTTACATGTTAAAAACACATGTTGATGAATGTGCACTGTCCCAATTCAAATAAAGATAAAAAAAAAATAAAAAAAATAAAAACCTATGATCACACACTGCACATGAACCTATGATCACACACTGTCCATGAACCTATGATCACACGCTGCACAAGAACCTATGATCACACGCTGCACATGAACCTATGATCACACACTGTCCATGAACCTATGATCACACGCTGCACAAGAACCTATGATCACACGCTGCACATGAACCTATGATCACACACTGTCCATGAACCTATGATCACACACTGTCCATGAACCTATGATCACACGCTGCAGATGAACCTATGATCACACACTGTCCATGAACCTATGATCACACACTGCACATGAACCTATGATCACACACTGTCCATGAACCTATGATCACACACTGTCCATGAACCTATGATCACACGCTGCAGATGAACCTATGATCACACACTGTCCATGAACCTATGATCACACACTGTCCATGAACCTATGATCACACACTGTCCATGAACCTATGATCACACACTGCACATGAACCTATGATCACACACTGTCCATGAACCTATGATCACACACTGCAGATGAACCTATGATCACACTCTGCACATGAACCTATGATCACACACTGTCCATGAACCTATGATCACACACTGTCCATGAACCTATGATCACACACTGTCCATGAACCTATGATCACACACTGCACATGAACCTATGATCACACATTGTCCATGAACCTATGATCACACACTGCACATGAACCTATGATCACACACTGTCCATGAACCTATGATCAAACACTGTCCATGAACCTATGATCACACACTGCACATGAACCTATGATCACACACTGCACATGAACCTATGATCACACACTGTCCATGAACCTATGATCACACACTGCAGAAGAACCTATGATCACACACTGCACATAAACCATGAACCTATGATCACACACTGCACATGAACCTATGATCACACGCCGCACATGAACCTATGATCACACGCCGCACATGAACAACCAATGTTGCACGGTGCGTGGCGGCGGTGACAGCGCCCGTCACTCACCACAACGTGACAGTTGCGTGCGTCGACTCAAACGCTTTCAAATGAAGTATAATGTGCCATCTCTTTCATTAATTTGTCTCAAAATGGCTCCACATCATTTCCACAAATGTAGCATCAGGAGTTAGCACCAGAGTTTGGGTCAAACAAGCAGCAGAGCGGCACGTTCTATTGTTGTCTTATCTCAATAGAAGCACATGAAAGTAACTCACTGATCAAAGCATTTCAGTTTAGTGTTTCTCCATCAGGGCCAGATGGGGGTCAGGGCCCCCTCCTTTGGCGGCAAGGGCCGTTTGACACCGCTTGCGGCATTATTTATTTATGTTTTTTTATTTTATTTATTGTCTGTAAAGTGCCTGACTCAGATATAATGATACAAACACTTCCATGTGATTTTCTGCAGATACTGAAACAGAAGGTCACTCTGAGGAATGTCAGGATGAAGAAGACCTGGATGATCCCTGCTCTGCCAGAAGAAAACAGAGACAAAACCATAAAAGGTCAGAACCACTGAGTCAGAACCACTGAGTCAGAACCACTGAGTCAGAACCACAAAGTCAGAACCACTAAGTCAGAGCCATTGAGTCAGAACCACTGAGTCAGAACCACTGAGTCAGAACCACTAAGTCAGAACCACTAAGTCAGAACCACTGAGTCAGAACCACTAAGTCAGAACCACTGAGTCAGAACCACTAAGTCAGAACCACTGAGTCAGAACCACTAAGTCAGAGCCACTGCTCCAGGATCTGAGATTTGACCATCTGTCGTAGTCTCCAGTGCCTTGGAGTAGACCTTACTGAGGCTGAGGAGTGTGATCCCACCATAATTGGAACACACCCTCCGGTCCCCCTTCTTATAGAGAGACCACCACCCCGGTGTGAGAGGGACGACCACCCCGGTCTAAGAGGGACCACCCCGGTCTGAGAGGGACCACCACCCCGGTCTGAGAGGGACCACCACCCCGGTCTAAGAGGGACCACCCCAGTCTACCACTCCATTGGCACTGCCCCCGAGAGCAGAGACGTGTCAGAGACAGTCCTACAACATCCAGAGACTTTAGAGTCAGGACAGACCTCCTCCCGGAGCCTTCAGGAGCCTTCAGGAGCCTTCAGGAGCCTTCAGGAGGCTTCAGGAGGCTTCAGGAGCCTTCAGGAGGCTTCAGGAGGCTGCCCTCGGAGACCTCAGGGAGATGGAAGAATCCGCTCCAACATCCTCAGAAATAAATCTTTATATTTGAAAGGACCATAGCTGTTTCCTCGTGCATTATCTCTTCTCTTCATCTCTGTCTTTCCAGATCCAATCTAAACACTCGTATTCAGGCGTGTGATGGAAAACCAGAGCGTTTTAGGGTAAGAACCCTGCACCTTCTGCACCTTCTGTCCCTTTGTCAAACACTGAGAATAATATTCTCTTTGTGCAGGTTTCCATTAACATCACAGAAGCTCGTCAGCTCGTCGGGGACAACATCGACCCGAGTGTCGTGATCGAGATCGGAGACGAGAAGAAGCAGACGTCAGTGAAAGAGAGCACCAACGCTCCCTTCTACAACGAGGTACTGTTGATGGTACTGTTGATGGTGTTATTGTACCCACAATGGTGTTATGGTATCTACGATGGTGTTATGGTACTGACGATGGTGTTATGGTATCAACAATGGTGTTATTATGGTCACTCATGGTCTCAGAACCACATCTCCTAAAATTATTCACTTATGTTAAATTCTCCACTCGCCCCTGGGCCCCAATCCTTCATCTTTTATCAAATCACACCTCTGGTCTCTCAGCCCACTCATTTTAGAATCAACTTCTCTGTCACCTCTGGTACCATGCCCCCCGCCTTCAAAATGGCCGCCATCACACCCATCATAAAAAAACCAAACCTGTATCCAGACGACCCCAACAACTTTCGCCCAATCTCCAACCTTCCCTTTCTGTCAAAAAATCTCAAACGGTCTGTCGCTGCTCAACTCAAATACCATCACAACTCCAACTCTCTCTTTGACACATTTCAATCCCGTTTCCGTTCCCACCACAGCACTGAAACAGCACTGCTCCAAGTCACCAACGACCTCCCCCTCACCTCAGACTCTGGATCCCTCTCCATCCTGTTACTCTTGGACCTCTCCGTCCCCAACAACTGTTCCTCCCGCTGCATCCCAGTCACAAACGGAGCACCTCAAGGCTCGGTGCTTGGTCCTTTTCATTCTCTACATGCTCCCCATTGGCCACAACATTTCACCACCAGGGTTTCAAATTCCACAGCTACGCAGACGGCACCCAACTTTACCTCTGAGCCAAATCCATAACCCCTGCCACCATCTCCTCCATCACAAACTGCATATCCGCAATAAAATCCTGGATGTCCACTAACTTCCTCAAACTCAACTGCAAAAAATCTGAAATAAATATTATCCGCCCCAAGTCACTCCTTTCCAATACCCAGAACTTCACACTCTCCATCGACAGCCACACCATCTCACCCTCTGCTCAGATCAGAAACCTCGGAATCATCTTTGACCCCACCCTTTCTTTCCAGCCTCCCCCCTCACCTCTGGAACACTCTCCCCCCTCACCTCAGGAACTCTCTCCCCCCTCCCCTCTGGAACTCTCTCCCCCCTCACCTCAGGAACTCTCCCCCACTCTCTCCCCCCTCACCTGACTGGAACACTCTCTCCCCCCTCACCTCTGGAACTCTCTCCCCCCTCACCTCGGAACTCAGGAACTCTCTCCCCCCTCCCTCTGGAACTCTCTCCCCCTCACCTCAGGAACTCTCTCCCCCTCCCCCTGGAACTCTCACCTCAGGAACTCTCCCCCCCTCCCCACTCTGGAACTCCCCCCCTCCTCTGAACTCTCCCCCACTCGACCCCCCCTCCCCTCTAACCTCTCCCCTCACCTCAGGAACTCTCTCCCCCCTCACCTCTGGAACCTCTCCCCCCTCACCCCTCAGGAACTCTCTCCCCCCTCACCTCAGGAACTCTCTCCCCTCCCCCTCTCCCCCTCAGGAACTCTCTCCCCCCTCACCTCGGAACTCTCTCCCCCTCACCTCGGAACTCTCTCCCCCCCTCACCTCAGGAACTCTCCCCCTCCTCTCTCTCCCCCCTCACCTCAGGAACTCTCTCCCCCCTCACCTCTGGAACACTCTCCCCCCTCACCTCAGGAACTCTCTCCCCCCTCCCCTCGGAACTCTCTCCCCCCTCACCTCAGGAACTCTCTCCCCCCTCACCTCAGGAACTCTCTCCCCCCTCACCTCAGGAACTCTCTCCCCCCTCACCTCAGGAACTCTCTCCCCCCTCACCTCTGGAACACTCTCTCTCCCCCTCACCTCAGGAACTCTCTCCCCCTCCCTCGGAACTCTCTCCCCCCTCACCTCGGAACTCTCTCCCCCTCACCTCTGGAACTCTCTCCCCCCTCACCTCAGGAACTCTCCTCCTCCTCTCTCCCCCTCACCTCGGAACTCTCCCCTCACCTCGAACTCTCTCCCCAGAACTCTCACCTCTGGAACTCTCTCCCCCTCTCCCTCAGGAACTCTCTCCCCCCTCCCTCTGGAACTCTCTCCCCCCTCACCTCAGGAACTCTCTCCCCCTCCCCCCCCTCACCTCAGGAACTCTCTCCCCCCTCACCTCAGGAACTCTCTCCCCCCTCACCTCAGGAACTCTCTCCCCCCTCACCTCAGGAACTCTCTCCCCCCTCACCTCAGGAACTCTCTCCCCCCTCACCTCAGGAACTCTCTCCCCCCTCACCTCTGGAACTCTCTCCCCCTCACCTCAGGAACTCTCTCCCCCCTCACCTCAGGAACTCTCTCCCCCCTCACCTCAGGAACTCTCTCCCCCCTCACCTCAGGAACTCTCTCCCCCCTCACCTCTGGAACTCTCTCCCCCCTCACCTCAGGAACTCTCTCCCCCCTCACCTCAGGAACTCTCTCCCCCCTCACCTCAGGAACTCTCTCCCCCCTCACCTCTGGAACACTCTCCCCCCTCACCTCAGGAACTCTCTCCCCCCTCCCCTCTGGAACTCTCTCCCCCCTCACCTCAGGAACTCTCTCCCCCCTCACCTCTGGAACTCTCTCTCCCCTCACCTCAGGAACTCTCTCCCCCCTCACCTCTGGAACACTCTCCCCCCTCACCTCAGGAACTCTCTCCCCCCTCCCCTCTGGAACTCTCTCCCCCCTCACCTCAGGAACTCTCTCCCCCCTCACCTCAGGAACACTCTCCCCCCTCACCTCAGGAACTCTCTCCCCCCTCACCTCAGGAACTCTCTCCCCCCTCACCTCTGGAACTCTCTCCCCCCTCACCTCAGGAACTCTCTCCCCCCTCACCTCTGGAACACTCTCCCCCCTCACCTCAGGAACTCTCTCCCCCCTCCCCTCTGGAACTCTCTCCCCCCTCACCTCAGGAACTATCTCCCCCCTCCCCTCTGGAACTCTCTCCCCCCTCACCTCAGGAACTCTCTCCCCCCTCACCTCTGGAACTCTCTCCCCCTCACCTCAGGAACTCTCTCCCCCCTCACCTCAGGAACTCTCTCCCCCCTCACCTCAGGAACTCTCTCCCCCCTCACCTCAGGAACTCTCTCCCCCCTCACCTCAGGAACTCTCTCCCCCCTCACCTCTGGAACTCTCTCCCCCTCATCTCTGGAACTTGGACTCACTAAACTCCTTCAAAAAATAGCTAAAAACTCACCTCTTCCTCCAAACATCCGACTCTTTCCTGCTTTTAGATTTTTAATTTTGTGTGTCTGTCTAAACGTGTGTGTGTGTGTGTGTGTGTGTGTGTCCTGAATTGTGAAACGTCTTTGAGTTTTTGAAAAGCGCTGTATAAAACCAATGTATTATTATTATTATTATTGTACTGACGATGGTGTTATTGTACCATGCACTGTAAACCCTAACAAGTAAGGTTTACTTGAAAAAACCTTGGAAATAAATTGCATATTAACTTCACTTGAATTACTCGAGTACATCCTTTACTTGATATTACCAAGTAACTCAAGCGATTGCAATAAATTTTAAATTTTGCACCCGACCAGGAGTCGAACTCACAATCTTGAAGTTGAGAGGTGGAGGTGCTCCCCACTCAGCAACCATGCTGCCTTGCCCCATTTCACCCCGGTCTTATTTAACCCTATACACGTCAAAATGTCAAAAGTGAGGCTTACTTGAACAGAGACAGTTCAATTCAAAGAAAACCCTGAGTGATATCGCCAAGCTTTAAATAAGCTAACAATAAATGAGTAATATCCACTTACTGGGAAAAATCTATTTAGAATAACTTTGATATCTGAAGTACGCTTGAAGTTAAGGTTTACAGTGTGTGTTATTGTTCTGGTCCTAACTGTGTTTTTGTTTCTCCCGTTAGTATTTTGTTTTTGACATCTTTGCCCATAAAGAAGTCTTCCTTGATAAAGTGATCAAACTCTCTGTAAGTGACACATGAAGAACACAAATGATACAGTTATAAATATCATCATCAAATAAATATACAGTAAACACAGAGTTACTGATCATTAATGCATCACACATTTACAGGAGAAACTAATACAACACAGAATCACTACACACACACACACACACACACACACACACAATTACAAATGATATAGAATGAATATAAGAAGTACTTCCACTTTCAATTAAAGTATTGGACCTTTACATCAAGAGAAACTTAAACTTCTGAAGCCCAACGCTGCTTGTCTTGTTATTTATCACACAGTATGATCAGGATAAATACTTAATCCTTGTAGAACGTAAAAGTCTGACACGTGCACTTTTTGTTCAGGTCATTCACTCGAAGATGCTGCGCAGTTCCTTCATCGGTTCTTTTAAACTGGACGTCTGGACCGTCTACAAACAACCAGGTAATGTGGCCCTTTTACAGAATGTACGAAACTGAATTTAAAACGTATTATATTTAGGTCATCAGTTCCTCAACCGCTGGGCACAACTGACCGACCCCAAAGACATCAACACCGGAGTGAAGGGTTTTGTGAAATGTGACATCAGCGTCTCAGAAAAAGGCGACGTCATGGAACCAGTTCTTAAAACCAGCGACGTGGAGGAGCAGATCGACAAGTATGACACATCCAGAGATCGAGAGGCCGTGGTGCTGCTGCTTTCTGGTTTACGCCTTTGTGTTTTCACCGTAGAAACCTGTTGTTACCTGAAGGATATCCCTCTGAGCGTCCGTGGGCTCAGTTTTTTGTGAAGATTTATAAAGCCGAAGGTCTGCCTCGAAATAGTTCCACCATCATGGCCAACGTCACCAAGGCCTTGATCGGAGACAGCGCGGCTCTCATTGACCCCTTTGTGCAGGTCCGCTTCTTCAAACAAGTGGTCAGTCACGTTTCCACGTTTCTTATCGTTGCGATGACTTTTATTCAAATTCATGTGTTTTGGTCGATTTGAGGGTCGTACTTCCACTCAGCGGTCCTCGGCTGATCCGGTTTGGAACGAGCAGATTGTCTTCACCGAGATGTTTCCGCCGCTGTGTCAAAGAATGAAGATTCAGGTGTGGCTTTGAGCAAACAAACCCTGACTTTGTAAAATGGGAATATTGGGCCTCATTCACGAACGGTTCTTAGGAACAGATTTGTACGTAAATCCTATTTACGCGGTTTTTACGAAGAAAGTGGCATTCACGAATATTTCTCGTAACCAGAATTTCTCTTGGGCAAGTACAAATCCTACGAGTCCTCAGGAGCACTCGTACGCATTCAGTGCCGACATGTTCACAGCCGGGGTTGTCCTGTTTGGTGAAGTTGAATAAAAATACAACATTCCAGTGATATGTCCGTCATATCGATGTATGTATTTATTTATTTGTAGTAATCTTTATTAGTAATCTTTATTTATATACCGCCTTTTTCACTGCAGATCTGGCCTACTTTTTAATTCATTTTGAAATGAAATGTGCCAACGCTTTATCAAATACATTGGAAATCTTGCCGTGTATTAGTGACCCCTTCCTATTTATAGGGGGCATTTCTTTATCCACGGGCCACAGAACAACGGCATATATACTGCTGCTGCAGGAGGTTACTGGGTCCGCGCTGAGTCTCTGCGCTGGTGTCTCCCATGGATCTATACGGTCTGCACTGGTCTCTCCCATGGATCTATACGGGTCTGCACTGGTCTCTCCCATGGATCTATACGGGTCTGCGCTGGTCTCTCCCATGGATCTATACGGGTCTGCGCTGGTCTCTCCCATGGATCTATACGGGTCTGCGCTGGTGTCTCCCATATACGGGTCTGCACTGGTCTCTCCCATGGATCTATACTGGTCTGCACTGGTCTCTCCATACGGATCCGCGCTGTCTGGTCTATGCGGTCTATCTTCGGTCCGCGCTGGTCTCTGCGTACCGGTCTCTCCAGTCAGGTCACTACAGTCTATGCGGTCTCTCCAGTCAGGTCACTCCAGTCTATGCGGTCTCTCCTATAGGTCCGCGCTGGTCTCTGCGCACCGGTCTCTCCAGTCAGGTCACTCCAGTCTATGCGGTCTCTCCTATAGGTCCGCGCTGGTTTCTGTGTGCTGGTCACTCCAGTCTCTCCTCGGGTCTGCATTGGTCTCAGCGCTGGTCCGCGCTGGATCTCCTCCCAGGGTCCAAAATATTTTGAGATTAATCTCAAAACATTTTGAGATTCATCTTTAAAATAATACATAATATATTTTTAAATTAAGCTCATAACATTTTGAGATTAATCTCATCATATTCTTAGATTAATCTCATAATTTTGCTAGTTCGACTTTATTATCATAATATTTCGACTTTTAAGTCAACATTTTATAACTTTATTCTCAGTCTGGTAAAAGAAGAAAAAAGGGTGACTTTTGCTCCGTGTAAAGGCCTGTTGCTGTTTCCTCTGCCGTCTGCACACGGCCCTGCAGTCCCTTATATGGGCATTAGTGGGCGGTTACTTATGCTAAGTACCTATGCTAATGAAGCACCTGGCACGCGCGCTCTACTTACGAGGAAATGGGATTCATCAATCTGAGAGAACAGCTGCGAACAATTCAGCGGCTTACGAGTGCGTTGATGAATCCCACGGGTCTTCTTAGAAATCTACTTAAGGACAACTTGAGAAGAAAGTTGAGTAGTTTCTTACGAAGTTATTCGTGAATGAGGCCCATTGTTATTTAACCTACTTTTATTTAACCTACTGTTATTTAACCTACTGTTATTTAACCTACAGTCCTGCCTGACAGAATCACATGACATACACAATAAGACAGTTCAGGCATTCTTTGTGACTTGGTCTTTAGAGAACAGAGCACAAAGCAGCTCAGCCTCTTCCAGAACCTGTCTGCTTGAGAACAGGCTGCAAACTCCTTCTGTCAGAACATAACACACCTCCCTCTGCAGATAGTAAAAGAACAGAACCAAAGGCACTCCGTATGGTCGGCACTAGATCATACACGGAATCGGGACAAAACCGGAAGTAACAATCCTACTTTCAAAATACTTTCAGACTAATAAGTACTTAAGTGGTGACTGGTTAAGTTTTAGGCGTCTGAGTAAGATGGTTAAGGTTAGGGTTAAGGTGGTCTGAGTAAGATGGTTAAGGTTAGGGTTAAGGTGGTCTGAGTAAGATGGTTAAGGTTAGGGTTAAGGTGGGTCTGAGTAAGATGGTTAAGGTTAGGGTTAAGGTGGTCTGAGTAAGAAGGTTAAGGTTAGGGTTAAGGTGGTCTGAGTAAGATGGTTAAGGTTAGGGTTAAGGTGGTCTGAGTAAGATGGTTAAGGTTAGGGTTAAGGTGGTCTGAGTGAGATGGTTAAGGTTAGGGTTAAGGTGGTCTGAGTAAGATGGTTAAGGTTAGGGTTAAGGTGGTCTGAGTAAGATGGTTAAGGTTAGGGTTAAGGTGGTCTGAGTAAGATGGTTAAGGTGAGGGTTAAGGTGGTCTGAGTAAGATGGTTAAGGTTAGGGTTAAGGTGGTCTGAGTAAGATGGTTAAGGTTAGGGTTAAGGTGGTCTGAGTAAGATGGTTAAGGTTAGGGTTAAGGTGGTCTGAGTAAGATGGTTAAGGTTAGGGTTAAGGTGGTCTGAGTAAGATGGTTAAGGTTAGGGTTAAGGTGGTCTGAGTAAGATGGTTAAGGTTAGGGTTAAGGTGGTCTGAGTAAGATGGTTAAGGTTAGGGTTAAGGTGGTCTGAGTGAGATGATTAAGGTTAGGGTTAAGGTGGTCTGAGTAAGATGGTTAAGGTGAGGGTTAAGGTGGTCTGAGTAAGATGGTTAAGGTTAGGGTTAAGGTGGTCTGAGTAAGATGGTTAAGGTTAGTGTTAAGGTGGTCTGAGTGAGATGGTTAAGGTTAGGGTTAAGGTGGTCTGAGTAAGATGGTTAAGGTTAGGGTTAAGGTGGTCTGAGTGAGATGGTTAAGGTTAGGGTTAAGGTGGTCTGAGTAAGATGGTTAAGGTTAGGGTTAAGGCTGGGTTGGGGTTATTTTATGGGAATGGCTGGTTAAGTTTAGGAATAGGTAGTTTGTTATATTTCCGTCCTGATTCCGTACATGATCTAGTGCTGACCCACTCCGTATTAGCGTATACAAAGCCTGCTTCCTCCTGATGTTTAACTCATGAACCCCAGAGTTCTTGGAGCCAATGTGAATTACGATGCAACCTTTCAGTATACAACATATAAACTAGCCAAACATGACTTATTGAAATGACAACTTAAACAAAATTCCAATGAACAAATGTGATCATTTTCCGGCAGGTTTGGGATGAAGGAAGTATGAATGACGTTGCCATAGGAACGCATTACTTTGATCTCAGACGAATCTCCAACGAGCAGGATGGAGACCGGGGTAAGAACACTGATACTGGTTATATTCATAAAGTTATTCTGTTTTCATCATATATTGATATTGTTATATTATTCTTCTGAGGTTTTCTACCAACATTTGGACCTGCCTGGATCAACTTATACGGCTCCTCCAGAACCCAGACTCTGGGAGATGATACGATAGAACTGAATGAGGGCATTGGAGAAGGAGTGTCATTTAGGTACGGGATTTATTTCAAGGAGCGTTTGTTGGTCTGGTTCACTGTAACTGGACCAAGACTGGTTCACTTTAACTGGACCAAGACTGGTTCACTGTAACTGGACCAAGACTGGTTCACTTTAACTGGACCAAGACTGGTTCACTTTAACTGGACCAAGACTGGTTCACTGTAACTGGACCAAGACTGTAAAACCATCAAACAGATAAACATGTGTCTGGTCACTTATGTCAGTTTTTATCATTTGATCCGTGCCTTGGTCGGGTAAAGTGAAACCAAACCAACAAATGTCACCCGCTGAATTCTACTTTTTTATAATTGCATGAATATTTGTTTTAGGGGACGTATCTACATTGAGTTGGTAGTGGAAATCCTCTCTGGGGGTTTAGAGTCAAAGCAGAGCATAATCAGAAGCATGAAAGATGTTAAATCTGGAAAAGCCGAAGCAGATGGAGCACCGGCAGCCGCCACTGGGGGCAGCACTGAGGAGGGCAGGGCAGAGGCTCAGTCCCTGGAACCTCCCACGAAGGTGCAACAGAACGAGAGGTTTGGGTTAAATACAGAGTTGAACGGATGTATTCTTAATGGTTCTCTACTTCTTTGTCTTAAGATTGAAGAAAATGAGAATTTTTATCTTTTTGGAGCTTTGCTTGAGGCTTCTATGATTGATCGAAAAATTGGAGAAAAGCCAATCAGCTTTGAGTTCTCGCTTGGTAAAAAGAACTTTTCCTCTGTCACAATAAATCATCATAATACGTGAGGTTTCTCTTTAAAAACTGTTTCTTTTACTTTCTCTCATCAGGCAATTTTGGAAATGTGTTTGATCCGGCGTCTCCGGCCGCTGCGTCTGCCCCGAGTTCTGCCCTGGCTCGCAGGAGGAAGGCTCTGAACGTCCCGACGGACACTGACCTTTTGCGCTTCTCCTCCAGCGGATCTCAGACACCACTTCTGTCCAAACAGCCTCCAGACCTTTCCAGGATCTGCAAGTCTGCTACTCCCCCAGAAAAGCCACACTTAGTTGAAGGCAACAGGTTTCAGACGTTTTTCATATTATTATTGATTCTTATTCAGTATAAAATAATGGTGTATATTTGTCAGGCACTACATGTATCTGTCTCTGGACAAGAAGAAGCCGTGTGTAAACCTGATCAGTCAGTGGGAGGGGAGGACCTACCGACTCTACGTCTCCAACATGCTGGAGGGCATCGCCATCCAGTTTGTGCGTGACCTTCATAACTGCTGTTTGTCATCCTTTCATTTGTTTTAAACATGGTCTTGACTTGTTTATCACTGACTTCTGTGTCCAGGAGGAGGGCTTGGTCACTGTCACCGAGTCTCTGCGGAAATCTGATCCCAGAGTGAACTCTCAGCTCCGAGTCGTCCTTGTAGAGTTTTGTTCAGACGCCAGGTGCCTCTTGTTTTGATACTTTAATTACTATTGAATGTGACATCAGTTCTTAAAAATGCTAATCTGTGTTTCAGGGAGTTCATAGCTACAGCAGACGCCATGGTCAGAGCTGAGGGGAAGTCGGACTATCTGACTCTACTGGACAAGAAGCGGCTCACCATGTGCAAGCAAGAGCTGGTGAGAGGTTCCAACAACAACACGTTTGTCTGGCTGAATGTGACAATAATTACATTTCTAAATAAGTATCTAACTTGTGATGTGCTCATTTGCAGCAAAGTATGGTTGAGGAAGCAATGTCTCTCTCCTTGAGATTGAGAAAAAGTGACATCATTAAAGAAATGCTGAGAGAGGCCAAAAAACTTACACAGAAAATAAGATTTCTTGTGGAAGAGGTACAGATGACACGGTTAAGTTTGTGGAAGAATTGTTTTAAAAGTTCTGTATCTGTGCTCAGCCTCAGCACACGGTCCCAGACCTGTTCATCTGGCTGCTCAGCAATAACAAACGGATTGCATATGGCCGCGTGAAAGCTCGAAGCATCATGTACTCCAGCAGCGCAGAGACCTGCGGCATCGACTGTGGCAAGGTTCAAACACTGTTCCTCAAGGAAAGTTTGGAGGTCTTTGGTTTTTAAATTTAGAAATGTATTCATAATTTCATAATTGTTAATTCTAACCCTTTAGACGTCTTCAAAGAAAAACATACTGAGCTTGTCAGTCCTGGCAAAGATCGATGTTTACCTGTGGTTTGGAGTCTTCTCTGACGCCTGGCACATGCTGGACAACCTGCCTCCGGGGTTAAGTGCAGGGGCCCCTGTGGACCCCAACCACCCACCGCTGCATCTGGACGTCACAGGTGTGGACTTTTGGGCTATCTCCCTTCCCATTTGTATCAAACTGAGATGGTTAGGGTTAGGATGTGGTTTTTGATATATATATATATATATATATATATATACTATAACATGATTTCATGTTGGAATCTGTGTCATACTGTTCAGTAAACGAAGGATAAGAAGCAAATAAAATGTAAAATAATTGTATTATTTGTGGCCTGTAAACGTGTCTACAGAGCAGCATCGGTTCCAGCTCAGGTGCCACATGTACCAGGCCAGAGGTTTGATCGCTGCAGACACCACCGGTTTATCCGACCCCTTCGCCAGAGTCACCTTCTTCTCACACAGCCACAACACAAATGTAGGCCTCCTCTTCTTCCTCTCCTTCCTCTTCTTCCTCTTCTTCCTCTTCTTCCTCTCCTTCCTCTTCTTCCTCTTCTTCCTCTCCTTCCTCTTCTTACTCTCATTCCTCTCATTCCTCTTCTTCCTCTCCTTCCTCTTTTTTCTTTCCTTCCTCTTCTTCGTCTTCTTCCTCTTCTTCCTCTTCTTACTCTCATTCCTCTCCTTCCTCTCCTTCCTCTTCTTCCTCTTCTTACTCTCATTCCTCTTCTTCCTCTCCTTCCTCTTCTTCCTCTCCTTCCTCTCCTCCCTCTCCTTCCTCTTCTTCCTCTCCTTCCTCTTCTTCCTCTCCTTCCTCTCCTTCCTCTCCTTCCTCTTCTTCCTCTCCTTCCTCTCCTTCCTCTTCTTCCTCTCCTTCCTCTTCTTCCTCTCCTTCCTCTTCTTCCTCTCCTTCCTCTTCTTCCTCTCCTTCCTCTTCTTCCTCTTCTTCCTCTTCTTACTCTCATTCCTCTCCTTCCTCTTCTTCCTCTCCTTCCTCTCCTTCCTCTCCTTCCTCTCCTTCCTCTTCTTCCTCTTCTTCCTCTCCTTCCTCTCCTTCCTCTCCTTCCTCTCCTTCTTCCTCTCCTGCCACAGACAGCGGAGTGGCCACATGTCTGTTGTGTGTTTCTGGTGCAGATTATCCAACAGACGCTGAGTCCTTCATGGGACCAGTGTTTACAGATGAGTCGGATCATGTTGGGAGGAGAGCTGGGCTACATCGAGAGCGAGCCGCCGTGGATTGTTATCGAGGTCTACGACGATGACGCTCTGGTACTTTTTATTTCATGATGATCAATATTTACATTGTAGGGCTGCATTGTACTTCTCAGATTCAAGTCTTTTATAGTATCTGAATGAATTTATCAAAACCCATAGCTGTCCCACTGGTTGCTCGATCTAAACACGACAGAAGTTAAATCGTTTCTTATTCTGACTGACTTTTGCCTCAACGTTGAACTTTAAAGATACTTGTCCCCATCAAATAAATCTATCAATAAATATGTTGTGCCCTATCCATGGGGTTATGTCCTCTTGCTCTGGCTGCAATGTGCGACCAAACTGAATTACACATATACATACATATTCCGTTATCCTCCTGGCATAGATTCCTCCCTCCACCAGGGCGGATCTCAAATGAGGGTATTAGTTCCAACGCATGGGCAGGACAGAATGGGTCGTCTGGTTTGTCGTTCGGCCAAGATGGTGCTACTATGTGTATTATAATACTTTTGTGTGACTCAGGGTAAAGCTGAATACTTGGGCTCGACTGTGGTGGTACCGACCGTTCAGCTGGCGTCTGTAGATTACGCACCCCCCTCCCTCCAGTACTACCCTCTGCACTGTGGAAACCTGCACGGAGGAGACGTCCTGGCTGCTTTCGAACTGATACAAGTAACATCACAGTCTGTACATTCTACATAAGTATCTAGAGGACGTGCAAATGATATGATACTAACTGTTGTCAGGTCCCTGAGACTGGAAGTTGGAACCTCCCACGACTAAAAGAAAATGAGGCAGGGTTCCTGATGGTTCCACAGAACATCCGCCCGGTTCTCAGCACGTACAGGCTGGAGGTGAGAGTCTCTGCTTCACTTTACTATGATTATTATTATTATTATTATTATTTTAATGCGCTGGAAAATGGCAGCAAGTCCTGAGTGTCTCTGAAACAGTTGTTGTTTTGTGTTTTACTACTGTTATTTTTCTTGCTTTTTTCTGCCTGAGATGTTGCTGTAGTTCAGGATTCATGGTTTTACACTGGTCCAGACCAGAGCAGAGAGGATTCATGGTTTTACACTGGTCCAGACCAGAGCAGAGAGGATTCATGGTCCCAACCAAGTGGATCATTCCATAATCCACTGGAGGAATGCTAACTTTATGAAAATGTTTAGCATTTTACTTTGGACCAGAGCAGAGAAAATGGTCTGAACCAAGCTCCACCTCTGCTGTAGCCTGGTTGTACCAGTGAAATGATTGAGCAGAGTGTACGGAGGGCTAGGGCCAGGCTACCTCTGCTGCGGTGACCTGAAAGACTGTTTATTATATTATTATTACTATTCTTAGTTTTTAGAATGATCCATTTTATATGTTTTGTTTTTGCTGCTATTGGACACCTGCATTTCTCCAACAGGGATCAATAAAGTATCTATCTATGACTCACGTTTGGAAACTATTGCGCCAACTACTTTTAAACATATATTTTCTCTAGGTTTTGTTTTGGGGTCTCAGACAGTTGAAGAAAGTTCAGCTGCTGTCAGTGGACCGGCCACAGGTGAAGAAGCCGTATTTCACAATCCTGTTTCCTGTTCTATAAAACACAAACAAGACACAATAAAACTTTGTGAAACTGCCTCGTTTTAGGTCTTTGTCGAATGTGCCGGCAAAACTCTGCGATCCTCTGTCATTCCAAAATACAAGTCAAACCCTAATTTCCCAACTCAGCTTGACGTAGTTGAACTGGTATAAACAACATCATTGATAATAAGTAGTTACCAGAACCATAAGTGTCACTTTTCACAGTTTATATGCTTTTTAGGAGTTACCAGAGAATGAGCGCATCCATCCCAATTTGACGATTACTGTGGTGGACTGGCGGGCGTTTGGACGGAGCACTTTAGTCGGAAATCACATCGTAAGCAACTTAAAAGCCTACGCATACGTGCCCCCCCCGGCCACGCCTGCTTCCATGGCTCCCAAAGCATCACGAGCCTCAGAGGGTACGATAACTGTGATTCATAACAACGTAAACACAGGTTTTCACTACAACAAAGTGTATGTGTGTGTTTCAGCTCAGAGCCAATCAGAGAAAATCATATCTATTGAAATCCCAAGTCCACAAATTGAAATTTCAGTGGACGACAGTCACGCACCGTCCAAACCTGCGGAAGATAAAGTGGAAAAGGTGAGCTGTGTTTCAGGAGAAATCATATCACTTAATGAGTTATTTATTTAGTTTTTTTGATTGACTTTAAGGATCAGAAAGCAAGCAAACGCTATCGTTCTTCTCGGCATAGGAAAAGAACCATCGCTGATGAGTCCGCAGAGAGTGTCATCGACTGGTGGTCCAAATACTACGCATCGGTGGAAAAACTGGTACACAAACATTCACTTCAGAATAATAACTTTGTACAAACAGTGTGTGACCTTATCTCTGCCTGACAGGCTAAACAGAAGGACGGCACCACTTTAAGCCCTCTATTTGCAAAAGGTATTGTCATATTTTGATAGTTTTGTAGAAATTCTGACCAAACACTGCAAAAAGTGATCAAAAGTTAGTCAAACATTGCTCACATTTGGCCAAATCTATCTTTAATTGAACACATTTTGACTTCGCCTTTAAACCAGATTTGCCAACGGGACAAGCAAAGATATCTTGCTTTTAAACGATACAAGAAACATCTTCGTTGGAATGAGACCAAATGCTTTTCCCCATTGGCAGATCTTGATTTAAGACAAATGAGTCAAATGACAGAAAAAAACACATGGATTCCAGCCTTTTTTACCTTATATTCTACATTTATTAATCAGATAAAAACCCAATCAGGGCAAATGCAGATAATGTCATGTATTTAGTGTATTAAAGTGCGTTCCGCCGTTCGGCCGCCAACACTCGCTGTTGTTGTTTCCAGCCTCCGTGTGTCAGTCGCTGCTCAGTGACGGCATTGACTCGCTCGGTAAGGACTTAGCCGGGATTTGACCCAAACCATGGCGTGCTGGGTTCCTGTCGTGTTATTGGACTTGCATGTTGTCTGTGGTTGTGTTAAGGTTCCCCAGACCCTTTTTTTTTATAAATTACTAGAATCGAATGGATTTTACTAATCGTTGTTTCTGTTGGTTTTTTTCAGTGGGTATTTTTGAAGGAGACAAAAAGAAGAGTAAGGAAAAGAGCAAAGAGACTTCAGGTCCAGTCCCAGTAACCCGCAGGTTCGCGACTCTTGAGGTAATTCAATCTATCAATCAATATTTACTCACAAAAGACACACATTATTCCATAAATCTCAAACATTAAAATAACACAGGGCACTGAAAAACAATCATGAAGGGGCCACAGTGGCTCAGTGTGTAGAGCATTGGCCTTTGAGGTGCCACAGTGGGGCGGCTGCGGCTGTAAAGTGCCAAACTGTGGCTGTGTCCTTAGGCAAGACACTTCCCCCACACTAGAATGAGTCTGGTGTGTGTGTGAATGGTTGGTGGTGGGAGGGGCCGATGGCACAGACTGGTTGCCTCGCTTCTGTCAATGTGCCCCAGGGCAGCTGTGGCTGCAGTAGTAGAAAGAAGTGTCCAAAAAAACGCTGTATAAAACCAATGCATTATTATTATAGTATTAAAAACACAACAATTACAATCACACGGTTAATGAAAAATGACACAACGGATTAAAAACCACAGACAAAAACAAATCTAATCCAAAGATCTACTTTTAATACGAAGAGTTACTTTTGTTTTGTTTGTTCTCAGCTTTACAGCAAAGAGCTGGAGGCAGAGTTTGATAACTTTAACGACTGGGTGGACACCTTCGAGCTGTACCGAGGAAAGGCCAACACCGACGATGGCGACGAGAGATTTGTCGGAAGGTTTAAAGCAAGTGGACTTTGGAGAATTACCGACTCGTTTTTAAAAGTGGAAATAAGTAAAAAAGTCTCTCTGTTGTTCCAGGGTCGATTCTGTCTTTACAAAGCCCCCGAGGATGAAGACAGCGACTTTCAGGACGACACAGACTTTTTCAGAGTCAATCGGGGAATTCCTCAAAACAACTCGGTCAAAGTTATCGTCAGGATCTACATTGTTTCTGTGAGTTTAACTGATTCACTGCTGGATTCACTGCTGGAGACACTGCTGGATTCACTGCTGGATTCACTGCTGGATTCACTGCTGGATTCACTGCTGGATTCACTGCTGGAGACACACACATGGATCTGAATGAAGTTGAATGACATTATTGAGCATTAACGGTTTTAGTTTAAGATAAAATATTCCTTTATTGGTCTCACACTGGGGAAATGTCAGTTTCATCGTTGCAGATTGTGGCTGAGTGGTTAGCACTCTCGACTCTCAGCAAGAAGGTCCTGGGTTCGAATACCGGTTGGAACAGGGCCTTTTTGAGTGGAGTTTGCATGTTCTCCCTGTGTCTGCGTAGGTTTCCTCCGGGTACTCCGGTTTCCCCTACCACTAAAAACATGTACAATAGGTCTGTGCTTCCTGTACTGGCCCCGCCCATCTCTGTGTGGAGTCAGAGACTAATGCCCAACAATAACATTTCCTTTGTGACTCTGGTCTGAGAAAGGCGGTATATAAATAAATATTACTTACTTACATCACAGCAGAAAGAAGGAAATAAGACTCAGACATCAGAGTCTATTATTTAAGATTATAGACAATAAAACTAAGATAAAAATAAAATGAAATAAACTCTGGAGCTATAACGTCACTTGGTTCAGAAGTATTTACAGATGTGTTCATTGTACTTGTGTGGATGTGTAATAATACAGTAATAATAATAACAGTCGTTATGATGTCCATAGTTTATCATAATACTGTCTGTCAGAGAAAATAAGTCAGTTTTTCCATCTTAGTATTTGATTCAGAGATTATGTTTTTGTGTTTTGTCAACGCTGTTACTGTAACTATCGCATGGCTGTGTTTGTGGCCTGTTTCACATTTGCCTCTAGTGGTAGCATAGAGAGTTACACATTTCCCTTTAATATGTGTTATACTACAGAGTAATAATTCTGAATGGTATAATAATGAATATATTTGTAATGCATCATAATTCTTCTTTAAATTCTCTAAAACTTGCCCGACATTACCCTCTGCTCAGGCCACCAACCTGCATCCTGCGGACCCCGACGGCAGAGCGGACCCCTACATCGTTCTTCGTCTCGGCAAAAATGAAATCAAAGACAGAGACAACTACATCCCCAAACAACTCAACCCGACATTTGGAAGGTGGGAGTTTGTAGATGAAATATTAGAACCATATGTGTGTGTCGCTCTACACACTTCATGGTTGTGTTTTGGGACCAGGTCGTTTGAGATCCAGGCCAAGTTCCCGCAGGAGTCGCTGCTGTCGGTGCTGATCTACGACTTCGACCTGGTGGGAGGAGACGACCTGATGGGAGAGACCCTCATCGATCTGGAGAACCGGTTCTACAGCCGCCACCGAGCCACCTGCGGCCTGCCCACCGAGTACAGCGAGTGAGGCCACTTCACCGTTCACTCACGGGGAGAAAAATGTTCCAGTTTGGAGTTGTTGAAAATATTTTGGATTCAGAAATAAATATTTGAACAATGAGGAAACTATGGAGCAAATTTGAATGAACCGGAAAAACAATTCAGACCTTCTGGGAACTAAATAAATGTATAATTTATTCAAGGTCATAGTCAAAAAAAGAAAAAAAAAGAAGCGACAGTGGCTCAGTTGGTAGAGCATTGGCCTTTGGGCCTGAAGGTTGTGGGTTTGAGCCCACCACAAGACCTACTTAACGACTCCCACTGATGTCTGCTGTCGTTGTGTCCTTGGGCAAGACACTTAACCCCACTTTGCCTGAAGCCCCCGCTGAAAGATCTCAGCTCCTGTGGACTCAGCACCTGCAGGAGGATCAGTGAGGGGCTGGTGCTCTGACTGCCACCCCCTAACCCAGAAATGGATTAAGGGGAAGAAAATGGATGGATAGAAGAAGTTCTGAAAACTAAAGAAAAAATATATATATAAATGCTACTGTTGTAGCCACAGCTGCCATGGGACTGATAGAGGCGGGGCAACCAGTCTGTGCCATTGGCCCAGATGACCACCACCAATCATTCAAACACACATTAGACTCATACCAACGAGTGGGTGAAGTGTCTTGCCTAAGGACACAACAACAGTTTGATACAGCTGCCCCACTGTGGCAGATGGTGTTCCCATAGGTCTCCCATCACAGCACTAACCAGGCCCTGCCCTGCTTCTGACAGGTCTCCCATCACAGCACTAACGGTTGATGGTTGAATTAAAGTCAGTTCTTATCGTTTGTCCTTTGACACTATTGTTGTATATTCTCCAGAGAAGGGTACAACGCCTGGAGAGACTGCCTCAAACCCTCTGAGATCCTGACCAAGCTGTGCAAAGACAACGCTCTGCCCGGGCCTCACTTTGAGCCCGGACGCATCACTGTCGGGGACAAGGTCTTCACTGGGACCACGGTCGTCATGCACGAAGGTAAACAAACAAATGTCATATGGAAATAATCTACGTATCATTATTTTAAATGAGCAGTGTGTAAACATGTGGCCAAAAGTGGTACTGCAGCCTCTCCCACTCTCCCTGACTCAGGTTGCCAGATATGCAGACGAATCCAGCTGGGACCATAACAGCTGAATAGACAAGAGTTTTGTCAACAACAAATCTATAACCAACACCTTTTTCACAAAGATAGAAATCCTGGTTTTATTCCTTGTTTTGTCGTTAATGATTTGAGAATCATAACGAGACCTTTTTTAGTTCTGCGCCACATGGTACTTTACCAGTGAGATTAGCTCCACGCGGTGAGTTCTGGCGCCCGGATCACAGACTTTCTGATTGGTGAAACGGTGGAGGGCGGGACATCGAAATGAAAACAATAACAAGATTTAGAGGCTGGAAAAGTAATTTAGAAATTCAAATATCTCTGAACTACTGTTATCAGTTAAAGAAGTATTGGAAAAGAGCAGTTTATTATTATGACAGATTAGGGCCCTTTAATGACGACAGATTAGGGCCCTTTAATGATGACAGATTAGGGCCCTTTAATGATGACAGATTAGGGCCCTTTAATGATGACAGATTAGGGCCCTTTAATGAGGACAGATTAGGGCCCTTTCATGATGACAGATTAGGGCCCTTTAATGACGATAGATTAGGGCCCTTTAATGACAGATTAGGGCCATTTAATTATGACAGATTAGTGCCCTTTAATGACGACAGATTAGGGCCCTATAATGACGACAGATTAGGGCCCTTTAATGATGACAGATTAGGGCCCTTTAATGACGACAGATTAGTGCCCTTTAATGACGACAGATTAGGGCCCTATAATGACGACAGATTAGGGCTCTTTAAGGATGACAGATTAGGGCCCTTTAATGATGACAGATTAGGGCCCTTTAATGATGACAGATTAGGGCCCTTTAATGAGGACAGATTAGGGCCCTTTCATGATGACAGATTAGGGCCCTTTAATGACGATAGATTAGGGCCCTTTAATGACAGATTAGGGCCATTTAATTATGACAGATTAGTGCCCTTTAATGACGACAGATTAGGGCCCTATAATGACGACAGATTAGGGCCCTTTAATGATGACAGATTAGGGCCCTTTAATGACGACAGATTAGTGCCCTTTAATGACGACAGATTAGGGCCCTATAATGACGACAGATTAGGGCTCTTTAAGGATGACAGATTAGGGCTCTTTAATGACGACAGATTACATACTGCTGCTTTAATGAACTAAAGTCTTAAGGTGGTATGAGCCTAACTATGACCGGTGTCTGCACAGATGAGTCTAAAGACAGCTACGAGGCGCTCTCCCTGAAAGTCCTGCACCAGTGGTCGGACATTATGGGTTATTCTCTGGTTCCTGAACACATTGAGTCCAGGACGCTGTACCATAAAGGCCGGCCCGGCATGGACCAGGTACTGACCCATATATAACAGACCATACAGTGACATATGTAACTCATTCTGGTTCCTAACTTGCTATTGTGACTTTTTAAAGACAGATTTTTACACTTATGAATAGGATTGAATACGTTTTCTTCTTCCTGCTCCCTTTCAGGCTATTTTATTTTTATTTTATTTTATTTTTTTCCTTCTTTTGCATGATTGACAGGAATTAATTAACAAACAAATCTATTTTTAGGGTCAGCTGAAAATGTGGGTGGACATGTTTCCGATGGACATGCCTCATCCTGGACCGTCTGTGGACATCAGCCCCCGAAAACCCAAACCGTGAGGGATTTGTGTGTTTTATACCAAACTTTCCGGACAATAATCTATGTTTTTTAGAAAGAATTTGAAGCTGCACCTGTCCCACTTTGTAATATTAAAAAACGTCACTCAAACCCATTCAGGTCTTTGTCAGGTGTGAGTGAGTTTCATGTCTGTGCAAAGAACCAAAAAACTGTTTATTAGATGTAGTTTAGATATTATTAGTGATGACTTTTAAACTGTTTTAATCTTACTTCTGTGAACTACTCATCAATTCTGTTGTTCTACTGTCACTGGAAAAAATACAAAAGATTAAGCCACAAACTTCAAAATGCAGGAAAAAAGCTGCGGCCTATAGTCCGGAACTTACGATAGCTGCAATTCAGGATCGAATATAATCATTTTTAACACATTTTGTCTGTGCAGCTACGATCTGAGGATTATTGTTTGGAACACGGAGGATGTGGTTCTGGAGGACACCAACATAATCACTGGTCAAAGTTCCAGCGACATCTACGTGAAAGGGTAAGCATTTTATTAAACCAAATCCAAAGTTGATAATCTCTGCATCCTTCTGTGTTCACTGACTTTAGTTTTTATTAGTTGGTTAAAAGGTTTGGAGCACGATCGACAGGAAACAGACGTACACTACAACTCACTCACCGGAGAAGGGAATTTCAATTGGCGCTTTGTTTTTCCTTTCAATTATCTCCCCGCCGAGCAGGTAATGCCGGAATATATCTTTTTCCTTATTGTTTTCAACTGTCAGA
Organism: Knipowitschia caucasica; assembly: GCA_964034765.1. Taxonomy (NCBI): domain Eukaryota; kingdom Metazoa; phylum Chordata; class Actinopteri; order Gobiiformes; family Gobiidae; genus Knipowitschia; species Knipowitschia caucasica. The sequence continues at coordinate 38,910,670 of OZ035837.1, read as the reverse complement.
ATCAGTTTAACATGAAAATACAAGATACACTTACATAACTAGTGTATCACCCCACCCTCCCCCATTCACCCTCACTCATCCCCCATTCACCCTCACTCATCCCCCATTCACCCTCACTTATCCCTCATTCATCCCCCATTCACCCTCACTCATCCCCCATTCACCCTCACTTATTCCCTCACTTCATCCCCCATTCACCCTCACTTATCCCCCATTCACCCTCACTCATCCCCCATTCACCCTCACTTATCCCCCATTCACCCTCACTCATCCCCCATTCACCCTCACTCATCCCCCATTCACCCTCACTCATCCCCCATTCACCCTCACTCATCCCCCATTCACCCTCACTCATCCCCCATTCACCCTCACTCATCCCCCATTCACCCTCACTATCCCCATTCACCCTCACTCATCCCCCATTCACCCTCACTCATCCCCCATTCACCCTCACTCATCCCCCATTCACCCTCACTCATCCCCCATTCACCCTCACTCATCCCCCATTCACCCTCACTCATCCCCCATTCACCCTCACTCATCCCCCATTCACCCTCACTCATCCCCCATTCATCCCCATTCACCCTCACTCCCCCATTCACCCTCACTTATCCCCCATTCACCCTCATTCATCCCCCCATTCACCCTCACTTATCCCCCATTCACCCTCACTATCCCCATCCCCCATTCACCCTCACCTCATCATCCCCATTCACCCTCACTTATCCCCCATTCACCCTCACTTATCCCCCATTCACCCTCACTCATCCCCCATTCACCCTCACTCATCCCCATTCACCCCTCACTTATCCCCCATTCACCCTCACTCATCCTCCCATTCACCCTCACTCATTCCCCATTCACCCCCATTCACCCTCACTTATCCCCCATTCACCCTCACTCATCCCCCATTCACCCTCACTTATCCCCCATTCACCCTCACTTATCCCCCATTCACCCTCACTTATCCCCCATTCACCCTCACTCATCCCCCATTCACCCCTCACTTATCCCCCATTCACCCTCACTTATCCCCCATTCACCCTCACTTATCCCCCATTCACCCTCACTTATCCCCATTCACCCTCACTTATCCCCCATTCACCCTCACTCATCCCCCATTCACCCTCACTCATCCCCCATTCACCCTCACTCATCCCCCCATTCACCCTCACTTATCCCCCATTCACCCTCACTCATCCCCCATTCACCCTCACTTATCCCTCATTCACCCTCACTTATCCCCCATTCACCCTCACTCATCCCCCATTCACCCTCATTCACCCTCACTCATCCCCCATTCACCCTCACTTATCCCCCATTCACCCTCACTCATCCCCCATTCACCCTCACTTATCCCCCATTCACCCTCACTTATCCCCCATTCACCCTCACTTATCCCCCATTCACCCTCACTCATCCCCCATTCACCCTCACTTATCCCCCATTCACCCTCACTTATCCCCCATTCACCCTCACTTATCCCCCATTGACCCTCACGTATCCCCATTCACCCTCACTCATCCCCCATTCACCCTCACTTATCCCCCATTCACCCTCACTTATCCCCCATTCACCCTCACTCATCCCCCATTCACCCTCACTCATCCCCCATTCACCCTCACTTATCCCCATTCACCCTCACTCATCCCCCATTCACCCTCACTTATCCCCCATTCACCCTCACTTATCCCCCATTCACCCTCACTTATCCCCCATTCACCCTCACTTATCCCCCATTCACCCTCACTCATCCCCCATTCACCCTCACTTATCCCCCATTCACCCTCACTTATCCCCCATTCACCCTCACTCATCCCCCCACCTCACTCACCTCACTCATCCCCCATTCACCCTCACTTATCCCCCATTCACCCTCACTTATCCCCCATTCACCCTCACTTATCCCCCATTCACCCTCACTCATCCCCCATTCACCCTCACTCATCCCCCATTCACCCTCACTTATCCCCCATTCACCCTCACTCATCCCCCATTCACCCTCACTCATCCCCCATTCACCCTCACTTATCCCCCATTCACCCTCACTTATCCCCCATTCACCCTCACTCATCCCCCATTCACCCTCACTCATCCCCCATTCACCCTCACTTATCCCCCATTCACCCTCACTTATCCCCCATTCACCCTCACTTATCCCCCATTCACCCTCACTCATCCCCCATTCACCCTCACTCATCCCCCATTCACCCTCACTTATCCCCCATTCACCCTCACTCATCCCCCATTCACCCTCACTTATCCCCCATTCACCCTCACTTATCCCCCATTCACCCTCACTTATCCCCCATTCACCCTCACTCATCCCCCATTCACCCTCACTTATCCCCCATTCACCCTCACTTATCCCCCATTCACCCTCACTTATCCCCCATTCACCCTCACTTATCCCCATTCACCCTCACTTATCCCCCATTCACCCTCACTCATCCCCCATTCACCCTCACTCATCCCCCATTCACCCTCACTCATCCCCCATTCACCCTCACTTATCCCCCATTCACCCTCACTCATCCCCCATTCACCCTCACTTATCCCTCATTCACCCTCACTTATCCCCCATTCACCCTCACTCATCCCCCATTCACCCTCATTCACCCTCACTCATCCCCCATTCACCCTCACTTATCCCCCATTCACCCTCACTCATCCCCCATTCACCCTCACTTATCCCCCATTCACCCTCACTTATCCCCCATTCACCCTCACTTATCCCCCATTCACCCTCACTCATCCCCCATTCACCCTCACTTATCCCCCATTCACCCTCACTTATCCCCCATTCACCCTCACTTATCCCCCATTGACCCTCACGTATCCCCATTCACCTCCTCACTCATCCCCCATTCACCCCATCACCCTCATATCCCCCATTCACCCTCACTTATCCCCCATTCACCTCACTCATCCCCATTCACCCTCACTCATCCCCCATTCACCCTCACTTATCCCCCATTCACCCTCACTCATCCCCCATTCACCCTCACTTATCCCCCATTCACCCTCACTTATCCCCCATTCACCCTCACTTATCCCCCATTCACCCTCACTTATCCCCCATTCACCCTCATATCCCCATCCCCTCACTATCCCCATTCACCCTCACTATCCCCACCTTATCCCCCATTCACCCTCACTCATCCCCCATTCACCCTCACTTATCCCCCATTCACCCTCACTCATCCCCCATTCACCCTCACTCATCCCCCATTCACCCTCACTTATCCCCCATTCACCCTCACTTATCCCCCATTCACCCTCACTCATCCCCCATTCACCCTCACTCATCCCCCATTCACCCTCACTTATCCCCCCATTCACCCTCACTTATCCCCCATTCACCCTCACTTATCCCCCATTCACCCTCACTCATCCCCCATTCACCCTCACTATCCCCATTCACCCTCACTTATCCCCCATTCACCCTCACTTATCCCCCATTCACCCTCACTTATCCCCCATTCACCCTCACTTATCCCCCATTCACCCTCACTTATCCCCCATTCACCCTCACTCATCCCCCATTCACCCTCACTTATCCCCATTCACCCTCACTCATCCCCCATTCACCCTCACCTATTCCCCATTCACCCTCACTTATCCCCCATTCACCCTCACTTATCCCCCATTCACCCTCACTTATCCCCCATTCACACTCAGGCATTTTTCCCGCAGACTTATTAATTACTATTATTATTATGATTACATTTATTTACATAGAATATTTTTTTTTAAAGATGGACAATGTCTGCACTTCACAAATTGTAACGTGATTTTGATGGTAAAATAAATTCCTAAACCAGGTGGAGTCCAGGCGGTTTCCACACACCTTAATTTACGTACAATAAACGTAACATCAGTAACATTTCAAAATAATATTTTCAGAACCTCCCATCGGTTTTTATGTTTTTTGGCTTCAGTATCGATCATATAACTCGCTGAATAAACTTTTTTAATTCGCCCATGAGTGAGACTCTTAGCATTTTAATGTTACGCAGTATGTTATTGCATTGACTTCACTCTTTTGTCCGATCAGATGATGGTTACGCAGCAGAAAGAGCATATCTTCTCTTTGGATAAATCAGAAAAGAAATTCCCCGCCATTCTCGTTCTTCAAGTGTGGGATTTTGACACTCTTTCATCGGATGATTTCATTGGTCAGTCCGTAGCTTTGATGGCTTCTGTTTGTGCTGGTTTTATTGCTGTAGTTTCTCTGCTCTCTTCTTAGGGACCGTGGAGTTGGATCTTCACAGTTTCCCGCGTGGAGCAAAGTCGTCCAAAACGTGCAAAGGCGACATGTTGACGGCTGAGATCGAACGGATTTCAATCTTTCAGCAGAAGAGAGCGAGAGGATGGTGGCCGTTCACCAAGTGCGGAGAACTCACGGTATGTTTCTGTTTTATACAAACGTCAGAGAGAAAGTGACGGCCTCGGATCAGCGCTCAGAGCTTAGATATGCGTGTGTGTAATTATAGTATTTAAACTTTAAAAGGGGAAAAAAGTCAAACTCAGACAGATTAAAGAGACAGTGTGGATACAATCAAAAGGAAAGATCGACAAATGCATTTTTTAGCGACATTTTAAAGCCAGCTCAGCCTCTGATTGGATCATTCTGTGACTCAGAGAAAATAAAATGTCCTGAAAAAGATTAACATTAACATAACATCAGGAAATCACTGACTTTGAAAAGGAATCATTAAAAAATTCAAATCTAAACAAATGTTAATGACCCTGAAAAATGTGTAACAGACGTGATGGTTTCTGTCAATTTTTCTCTAAAATTTAAATTTCTGAAAAAAAAGGTCTGATTTCACATTTAATTGCTTTAATATAAAAGCATGTTTCTTCTCTGTGAAAAAAAATTATAATTTCTGAATCAAATGTGGATCTGAAAATATGTAACGAAGTTCATTCAAAGGATCAGGTCGTTACAGAACACTTTGGGAAACTGGACTCATTTATAAAACTGTGTCTTTTAGCAACTTCTTAAGGACAGAGGAGGGATTTGAACCCATGAAAAACATCATATATCTGATTTTTAAACAAGAATCTTTGGTCTTTTGTCAGACTTTTGTACCTTTTAGTGTGAACAAAAGTTGCAGGGACACTTTTTTAACCTTTTAAGACCTCATTTTGACGGTTGGTCCAGAGATGTTTTCCTCCAGTGCCTTTAAGAACAGGTCACTGCCTCTGGACCAGTTGTTCCAGCGCAGGAGTCAAAAGCTGAATTAAATGTATATCACACAGTTTTTACTAAATGACTTTGACCCGATGTTAGTTCAATTCCTATGTATGCGGAAATGTGGTGAGACTTTTCCTGAATCCGTAGGTACTGAATGTCCGCTGACTGGAGATTTTCTGTTCTGTAGCAATTGTGGCCATCTTGCTTTTATAATAAACAAGATTATAAAAAGTCCATGGTATATTTGTAATCCTAATAATACACAGAACTCTCAAGACATCTTTAATTGGTCATAAACTTCACTAATTTGTGTTTTAACATTGCTCCAAAGGGAAAGGTGGAAGCTGAATTTCATCTGTTGACGTCAGAGGAGGCGGAAAAGAACCCAGTGGGTAAAGCTCGCAAAGAACCAGAACCTCTGCCCAAACCCAAGTGAGACCCACATTTAAAAACAAACCGCGTGTGTTTTATGAATAATATTTTTTTAACCATTTCCTGATTTCTCCAGTCGCCCGGATACGTCTTTCTCATGGTTTGTGAATCCGTTCAAGAGCTTCTTCTACCTGGTGTGGAGTCGATACAAGAAGTACATAATTGTGGGACTGCTGGTTCTGATCACGGCCCTGTTCCTGGCTCTTCTGTTCTACACGCTCCCAGGAGCCATTTCCCAAAGGATTGTTATGGGATAAGTCAAACAGATGAAGGTCATGTTTGTGTTTTCATATAACACAGTCTCTGAAAATAATGATTGGGAAAGTTCTAAATACATGATTTTGTTGCATTTTCCAAAAAAGACCAACTGTGTGTTTGATTTTTTTGTTAATTTTGCATGATTTTTTTTTGTCATAAGCAAAACACGAACAAACCCACAGATCCACGACAATAATTAAGGTTGAAAACTAAAATATATAAACACATTCAACTAAAAAAGTCTGTAAGAGGTTGTATCCGTGCAGCGGATGATTCCATTGGGTAGGGGTCCAGTATTGCGGTCCAGTCTTGCGGTCCAGTCCAGCCTCATGGTCCAGCCTCATGGTCCAGTCTCACGGTTCAGTCTCACGGTCTAGTCTCACGTTCCAAGCATTGTGGTCCAGTCTCACGGTCCAGGATTGTGGTCCAGTCTCACGATCCAGTCTCAGGGTCCAGTCCAGTCTCATGATCCAGTCTCATGGTCCAGTCTCACAGTCCAGCATTGTGGTCCAGTCTCACAGTCCAAGCATTGTGGTCCAGTCTCCAGTCCAGTCTCACGGCCCAGCATTGTGGTCCAGTCTCACGGTCTAGTCTCACAGTCCAAGCATTGTGGTCCAGTGTCATGATCCAGTCTCACGGTCCAGTCTCATGGTCCGGTCTCATGGTCTAGTCCAGTCTCATGATCCAGTCTTACGGTCCAGTCTCACGGTCCAGCCAAAGAACCTTGAGTCTTCTGGCAAGAGAAGCCATTGAGGATCAGAACCAGAGTTGTGCAAAGGCGTCTGTCACCTAACCTAAAGTGTAACCTCCAGGGCGTTCCCAGATCATGTAAAAACGGGTCAGAGTTTGTACGAATGAACTAAAAATACACATGGTCTCAATTAACAGAAATTCACACCAGTAAATAATACCCCAGACATGTAAGACAGACCTTTCTTGTTAGCATGTACAGATTAGTTTTAAAAGTTCTACAAAAAATGTCAATGTTGTGCTTTTTCTTGTTGGCTCCACATGATCATCCTTGAAAGTTCTGGTATAATTGTGCAATCCGTGTGAATCCGCACGTTCAAAGTCAAGATTAGTGAAATGGCCTAAATGCTTGTTTCTAGGGCTGAAACAACTAATCGATTAATCGACGACTAATCGATTATTGAAATAGTCGACAACTATTTTAGTAATCGATTAATCGTTTTCTGGTTCACACGGACTCAGAGGAAAAATGACATGAAAATGTAGTATTTTTGATTAAAACCGACTTTGTTTTTATAATTTCATGAATATCTGTGTCTCATCCAATCAGAGCAGAATTAGCACAAAGAGCCTGTTACAAACATTTACTTTAAGTTTACGCCTCAATACGTCCTCGAGTATTGCCACTTTAGCTTTTTGTGATGAAAAAATATTTTTTTTCTACACAATTCACAGCCAAGCGATTACTCGATTAATCGTAAAAATAATCGATAGATTAATCGATTGCAAAATAATCGTTAGTTGCAGCTCTACTTGTTTCTCTCTGTGGAGGTTACTCTTGTCCTGACCCGGCCCGAGCTTCATCACCTGATGGGTCCATGGCGCTGCACTGCGGCGGCTAAACCCTTAAACCCACCTTTGCTCATTGTTTTATTACTTGATCAAAATTAGTATCAAAAAGTATTTCCCAGTTTTAAGATAGATCTTTAAAGGTCCCACAGTGTGTCACAGTCCATCCTAATCATAGGTGCAATAATAAAAACTCAAAACTTAGTGAAATTGTAGCCATTTCCTTTCCCTGTGTATTTTTTTCTTTCTCCTCTGTCAATCACTGTAGAGGAGAGTCGAAAAGCTTGATATGGGACCTTTAAAACCAACATCACTCGATCATTTCCGGATGATGAAGAGGAGGATTCTGCTGCGTCACGTGGATCTGCGGATACGAGGCCGAAGACGAAGTAACCGTTTGAGAAGTGCCCGAGCTGCAACCAGCACCATCTCCGGAACCGATCCCAAGACCACCCGCCTGAAGTCCCGCCTGAGGTCCCGCCTGAGGTCCCGCCTGAGGTCCCGCCTGAGCCCCCGCCTGAGCCCCCGCCTGAGCCCCCGCCTGAGCTTTGGGGAACAGCAGAGAGTTGGAGGAGATTCCCATGAAGGAGGCCGGGGTGTGTCCTGGACCAGAGTTACTGCACATGTAAGTATTCTGGAAGTGAACCGCTGCGTTCTGCTGCGACCCAGACACGGAGCCTGCGAAGTCATGGAAACATTACTAATACTTTATCTATGAATACACACTACACACATGCCACTAATCCATGTTAGAACACAAATACTACCGCTCAATGAAACGAACTCATGAAGATTTGGTATTTTATGGTTTGGTTTGGGGTTGCCAGATATGCAGACGAGTTCTGGCGCCCAGATCACTGACTTTCTGATTGAAATTCAAATATCTCTGAATTACTGTAATCAGTTAAGTATTGGAAAAGAGCAGTTTATTATTATGACAGATTAGGGCCCTTTAAAGACGACAGATTAGGGCCCTTTAAAGATGACAGATTAGGGCCCTTTAAAGATGACAGATTAGGGCCCTTTAAAGATGACAGATTAGGGCCCTTTAAAGAACACAGATTAGGGCCCTTTAATGACGACAGATTAGGGCCCTTTAATAACGACAGATTAGGGCCCTTTAAAGATGACAGATTAGGGCCCTTTAATTATGACAGATTAGGGCCCTTTAATTATGACAGATTAGGGCCCTTTAATGATGACAGACTAGGGCCCTTTAATGATGACAGATTAGGGCCCTTTAATAATGACAGATTAGGGCCCTTTAAAGATGACATATTAGGGCCCTTTAATGATGACAGATTAGGGCCCTTTAAAGATGACAGATTAGGGCCCTTTAATGACAGATTAGGGCCCTTTAAAGATGACAGATTAGGGCCCTTTAATGATGACAGATTAGGGCCCTTTAAAGATGACAGATTAGGGCCCTTTAAAGATGACAGATTAGGGCCCTTTAAAGATGACAGATTAGGGCCCTTTAACTCATTCACTGCCATTGACGTCTATAGACGTCAATCTAAATCGCTTTTTTTTTGTTTTTTTCTTTCTATGGCTCGTCAAGGCTCTTGTGCATCCTGTGTCAACATTTCAGACCTGTAAACACTTTGGAACCGATCCTGTAGGGGGCAGAGGTGACACTGTGGCCAGATCCAGGGAGGGAGAAGGGGGCATGTGGTGCTGTGAGCAGCAAACAGCCAGAGGAGCAGCCATGATTACACAAAGGACCGCGGATCTGAGAAGCTCACGCAGCTAACGCTGTTTGAGAGCCTGTTCAGTCATCAAACGGATAAATATGAAGCAGCTGGATGCCCCGATGCCAGTTCTTCAGGGTTTAGTTAACATGAGACTCCAGGATCCTCGGAGCCTTCCCCCTCCCTCCTCGTCCAGCAGCAGCAGCAGCGGCAGCAGCAGGAGGCGTGTGAATCTGGCATGCAGCATTAGCTGCCAGGGAGCTATGGATGATGTTACCGTGTGGTTTATAGAAGGGACAGGGGGAGGTGATCCATGGCAGACCGGTGAGCGGGACCCATGATGAGCAACAAGTGTTAGATTTACCGCACCATGTGCATTCTGCTGCGGTGCGTCTCACTGTGGAGGGTGCGTCAGGAGCGCGCCCGCTGCTGCTTTGGAACAGGGAGAGAGACTCTGTTGCTCTGATCCCAGAGTCTGCGTGATTTTGCGTTCAAACATTGAGAGATTCTGGAGGGAGTGATAGCAATCACTGGCTTATACTATAGTAAAAATAAACATAAAGTAGTGTTTTTAGCGAGTATTGAAGAGTTTTTTTTATCTCAATGTCATAGCTGCTGAAGCCAAAACACTTGTTATAATGTGAAAATGTATGGTGATTTTATATTTTTCTTTGTGTCGTAGATTGTTGACCCCAGGACCCCAAAATGCTGCAGCAGAGCTTGGTTTGGATCAGCAGCTGACTTCTGCAGCTCTTCATAACTGATGAACTTCTGGACCTGGATCTTGTGTTGAACAGACAAAGCTGTATGCAGCACAATATTTCAGTGCACACACACAGCGTCTCCCATTCAGCAGAGAAAATGCATGAAGCCAGTGACAGTCTGCAGCTAAAAACCTTTTTTGGTTTGACATTTCTCACTGGGTTTGTAAAAAAAAAACTAATCTAGAAATGTATTGGGAGTGCAGATGAAGTAGCTTCCACCCCACACTTCAGCAGAGTGTGGGGTCACCCAATTACTATTCTTTATAAACTAAAGTAAAATTGTTTCACAAAGTGTTCAGAAAGTGTTATTTTTACTGTATATTTGTGTACAAAGTGTTTTTATTGTATACAAGTTGAATATTGTATGTGTACATAAGACAATCCTTTGAGTGTATTGTATGTACACGTTTAATTTATTTAAAAATAATTATACATTAAAAATACAATTCAATGTATTGTTTCTGTTTTGTGTCATAGTAAGAAACTGTCATAAATTGAAAATATCAGTAAAGACCAAAAAAACCCACTTTTCTGCTTGAAAATGCGCGTTTCACAAAAAGGCTGTTTTCTCCAAATCTTGGTCAGGAAACAGCATTTTGTGTGAAAGTTACCTATGTTGCACTCTCAATTGCTAAAAAACTAAAAGGGTTAGAAACTTACTTATGAAAGCCAAGGGATAGAGCTTTCATTTGATATGTTTCATACTTGTTTCAACCAAGGGCTCACATTTCTATGCGGTTCGGAAAAACACTAAAAATGTCCAAAATCTCTGGCAGTATGAGGGATGCTGCTTTTTAAATGGCTGGCAGTGAATGAGTTAATGATGACAGATTAGGGCCCTTTAATGATGACAGATTAGGGCCCTTTAATGATTACAGATTAGGGCCCTTTAAAGATTACAGATTAGGGCCCTTTAATGACGACAGATTAGGGCCCTTTAAAGATGACAGATTAGGGCCCTTTAATGATGACAGGACATGAAAATCTTACGTACTGCTCCTTTAAGCTTAACGCCGCTAAACTCAAGGAGGAGAATCAGGAGAAAAAAGGAAGTAGATTTTTGAATTTGGACGCAGTCTTACCAAAGTTGGCTCCTAGCAGCTGGTTTTGGGTTCCTCCAGGCATCAGTGCTTGAGACACAGCAGCAGCTCCGGCTCGGGCCTGGAGGAGGTAAAACACACTCCTTAGGTTACTCCAAAAGCCAAACAGACACAGCATCAATAATGCACAGAGGAAGTTGTACGAGTTTCAAACGAGTGAGATGCAGGTGAGCTCTGTGTCTTTGTGAATAATTAAAACGTTAATTGCGCAGTATCCACTACATTGTTAAGTGATGTATAAACCATGAAATCTGTTCCAGGCGTGTTTCAGTGTCGCTTACATGTCCGACACTGACACTGCCGGAGGATTAAATAACAATTAGACAGCATTAACTTAAGCGTCAGAAACAAAATCCGGCTTCGACGTGTAAATAACAAGAGATGAACTGAAACTGCAGGACTAACTAATGACGATGGGAATTAGTCTAAATATTAAGCAGACGAAAGCAGAACTAATCTTGGATCTAGCCCATTGTCATTTTTAACTGTATCTTATGAGGACGGCTTTATACGTCTTTTATCACCGTTCTGTGTTTTTATGTGGGCCAATGACGATAAATTCTATTCTATTTTTTTTCTCTTTGGATCTGACCTTTGCTTCCTGGAGTTTCTTCTTCGCTCTCCATTTGGCCACTCTTAGTCTGGTCTTTTCACGACGCTCACGCAACTGCCAAAAGAAATACATAGATTTTATAAAAAGCATGTGTCTGCCGTCGGGTATTTGCCAAAACTGAATTGATCGAGTACAGTAGGAGTGAACTATTGTAAGCCATAGTAATTGTAACTTTGACATTAAGATTTTTGTACATTATCAAAAAACTGACTCTTTTTTACTTTCGCCGTTTTGCCTTCCCTGTGCTTCCCTTGGCCCCTCCCCTTGGCTCCTCCCCTCGGCCCATTAGAGGTGCCGCTTAGCTAGCAGCAGAGATGTAAACATGCTTGGAGTCGAAAGAAACAAAGTAGTCTAAGTGTGTATCAACTTCATACGCAGCTAAAAACTAAACTTAAAGTTACTTAACGTAACCCCGGTTCTTTGATCGGAGTCGAGGCATTACGTGATACAAAAACTCCCGCGACTGTGACCTACAGAGAGCGGCTGAATTGGACCTTACTATTAATGTAATTTTATTATCTTAAATGTTGCAGAAGCACTTTGTTCCTATTTGAGTTGTTTTATTTTTTAATTTAAAAAAGCAACATTTGTCATTTCTTAATTTATTTCACAATTAAATCATATTTTTCGCTAACAGGAAATTAAAAGATTAAGAGATCCTTTATTCATCCCACAGCGGGGAAATTTAAATTTAATCTTTGAGGTTCAATAAATAAGAAAATTGACATGTTTGTATTTGCATTAGGTTTTAGAGGGTTATTAATCGTGTAAAAAGATCATTATCTGTTGTTTATTTTGTTTTTCTTGTCTGTGTCTGTGTTGATCTGGACCTTGAGTCTATTATATTGAGATAATTAAATATATTGAGATAATCTTTTCCTCCAAACGGCCCAGTGTCCAGGATTGAGTTACCATTTCTGAAAGTTGCGGCTGAGGCGTGTTCTCCAACTCTCTGCATTTGATCCAAGAGCGTCTTTGCTGCTCCTTTATGCGTTTTTTATAATCCTCGGGTAAACCGAACGATCTCCTGTACCAGGGATACTGCGAGAAGGAGCTGAAGGACGAGGACAACACCGACGACGGCATAGAAGCACAGAGTCCAGACAGAGCTGAAACAGAAAGGTTCACTGTGTCATCCATCCAACTTCAGCTCAGCCAGAACAGACCTGGTTCTAAAGCCCAGTACGTTGTTGACTGTATTTGCACAAACTGTTCTCACATGGTTTTTGATGGTATCACAAACTTCTGTTAATGGTTCTACTGTAGCTGGGGAGATGGTAAACATGTGTCATTCAGCCAACTTCAGCTCTGTTATAAATCATTTTAAATCTCAGAACAGCCCGATGTCAGTCAAGACAGTTTTTCAGTCCGTGATGTCGGCCCCTGGACTCTTACTAAAAGGTTTGGACCACATGTAAATTTCAGGCAATTTCACAGGTCAATCCCCGCTTTATTTTGCCCCGCACGAAGAATGTATTTGTCTCAACAGAAAGTCTTGGGGGCGAGGAATAGCCGTGTTAATCTTTTTCAAAAACATACTGATTTACACCGCCCAACGAAGCCCTCCCCCCGCACAGTCACAACCTCCACGAGCTCCGTCTGTCCCCGTCCTGCTGCGGGGGGTGGATCAGCGGCGCTCATTAGCATATCTGACACCACGACGGAGGAGGGTTCTGCTCCAGGACTCTCAGTAGTTACATGACATGGACAAGAACACAGAAGTATCAAACTCACAGAAAACTGCTCCAGACGAAGTTCCAGCGGCGTTTATCCCACTTGTCTGCGTCCCGGACCAATCCGAGCCATTTCTTGAAATCTAAGAATGTGATGATAATAATAATCAGGACATAAACAGGAACATAGCAGCGTTTAGGATGAAGGTTTGGGTCCAATCCTTTGCTCGTACCTTTGTCTCCGGCGGCTCAAACAGGACTTCATGGGTCTCCTCAGGTTCCTCTTTGATGTAGATCACTTCATCGTCCGGCTGCGGCTCCTGCTTCACCTGAACCACAACATAAACTTTATTATGAGTGCGTTCACAGGGAAGTGTCAAAGCATCTGGACTTTAAGGTTATCACTCAAAAACTAAGATGACTGTCATAGATTAGAAAACCATACTTGAAACTCAGACGGATCAAAGAGACAGTGTGGATACAATCTAAAGGAAAGATCGACAAATACATTTTTGGCGACATTTTAAAAACCAGCTCAGCCTCTGATTGGATCATTCTGTGACTCGGAGACAATAAAATGTCCTGAACTCACATAGATTAACACCAACGACACCAGGAAATCACTGCATTTAGAAAAAATTGTTGTTTTTTTAAGTCAATAAAAATGTGTAACGGATGTGATGATGATTTTCGCCATGTTTTCTTAAAAATTAAACTGCGCTCGGACTATCTACGCTCGGACTATCGACGCTCGGACTATCGACGCTCGGACTATCTGCGCGTAATCTTTCAGTTATATATTTTGTTAACAGTGCGTTGCTTTTGTACCATTTCATCAGTGATTGTTGTACAGCTTAAGTTGTGCTAATGCTAATGTTAGCATATGTATCAGAACACAAATAAAACAAGATGTCTTTGTGGGAGGAGAGCGTAGGGGAAATGAGAAGCCTGTGAGCGAGTTGGGGGCGGGGCTAAACATTCAAAACGGGTATAGCTCCTTTAAATCAAAGCCAAGCCCAGAGTGACATGTGACATCACCTGTGAAGGGGAGCAGAGCAGAGTGGAGCTGTCTGCATGAGCCGACACTTCTGAGGAGCTAGAGCCGCTGCTCGACTGCTGCTCCGACTTCAGAAACTGGATTCCAGAAACTTCTGCGTTTTGCTGCAGAGCGACGGTCCACTCCAGCTTCTGATCTTCAGAGTCATGACCAGAGGACGGTTGGTTCAATACTGGAAATAAAAATAACATTTTCTCTTACACACTTGTCGTTTCTCTTCCTGGATGATCAAGTGGTTTACGTTCTGCTGTATTCAAGTGTTGGTCTGAGATGATCATAATCCACTTCTGTTGTAAATTATATAAAAATGGGGAGTCTAAGAATGTTTTAAGTTTGAATAATACATTTTAATTTGAATACATCTTCTCATTTGAAAACATTTTCATCTTTAGCACACTAGCAAGAAAGATGAAGTTTCATTGTTCTGTCTGAAAAATTTGATCTAAAAATAATGCATATTTTTATATAAAGAATTTTTTGGAAACTCAAAGTTGTCGTGCACGAAGCAGGAAAAGGCCTGGTTCAGGATCTGGCTTTCACAGCTCGCCCCAAAGGACGTGACGGATCCAAAAACACGGTCTCTGTCATTTATCGTTTTAACCAAACTTTTCAGATGAACTCAACATTAACGCCGGGAACAATGGGAACGCTGGGAACGCCGGGAACGCTGGGAACACCTGGAACGCTGCGAACGCTGGGAACAATGGGAACAATGGGAACACTGGGAACGCCGGGAACGCTGGGAACACCTGGAACGCTGCGAACGCTGGGAACAATGGGAACAATGGGAACACCTGGAACGCTGGGAACAATGGGAACAACTGGAACGCTGCGAACGCCGGGAACGCCGGGAACACTGGGAACAATGGGAACGCCTGGAACGCTGCGAACGCCGGGAACACTGGGAACAATGGGAACGCCTGGAACGCTGCGAACGCCGGGAACGCTGGGAACAATGGGAACGCCTGGAACGCTGCGAACGCCGGGAACGCTGGGAACAATGGGAACGCCTGGAACGCTGCGAACGCCGGGAACACTGGGAACAATGGGAACGCCTGGAACGCTGCGAACGCCGGGAACGCTGGGAACAATGGGAACGCCTGGAACGCTGCGAACGCCGGGAACGCACTCCTGCCTTTCTTCATGTAGAGCCGGGAGCCTGTGAGCCACTTTGACGACAGTGAACGCACATGATATTTGTTATTTGTGCACAAAAGTAAAATGTTGTGAACAAATCAAACAGAATCTTGTTTTTTTTTATTTTGCATATTTAAGAGCCCTGGGAGTCGTTATTTTTTTTAACTCATTGTATTGAGGGATTTGGGAAAGAACAATATAAATGGTACTTAATGTCAGGACCTGGCTTTACAAACAGCTTTAACTACGATTGGTTTTGAAGATTCTCATTTATGTAAAAATGTCCACACAATTGTTCATTTTATTTGCTCTTGATAAAGTTAAGTCCTCTTGTACCTGCGCTGTTGTCCAGAGACTCTGTGGACATCAGGGTCTGGATGTTGTCCGTGGCGTTCGAGGAGGCGCTCACGTCTGTTTGGCAGTGCACTTTCCCACCGTGGCGCCCGCTGGTCTGAGGAGATGTACTTGTGGTTCCGGTTTTGGTCTGCCCAGAGCAAGACGGTGCTGACTGTGAAACCCCAGGAGGTCTCTGTGCTGTGACCTAGAGATGAGCAGGATAGAGAAAATACATACAGAGGAAACTTGGACAATTAGAATATGGTTCTATGACATTTATTTCTGTAATTTAACTTGAATAAAATAATAAGATAATTAACTCTGGAGCTATGATCACACTTGGGTCAAAGTCTAGTACACTTGTTTTACCAGTCAGGAAGTTTCAAAATGTATAGCAGCAGGTAAAGTGAATTATATATTATTACTATTAGACAAACATGATTTAGGATTTAAAAAAGAAGCAGCTGTGGAAAATTACCATCAAATATTTATAGATTTTCTTAAAATAATTGACTAGTTTTGTGTACAACCTTTGGAGGCTCCTTGTAGTGCCTCTGAGGTCCACAAGGGGGCCACAGACTCCATTTTGGGAAGCAATGATTGTATAATCCACACATAAACTGCATTTTTGTTGGTGGTTTGGTGTTTAATGCTAATCACAATCTGTATATTTGGAAGCATGTTTGAGCACAATTATGAAGACACAAAGTAGAGCCCTGACAACTAAAATCAATAACAGAAATATTTATAAGAAAATGCATGAAAAAGAACTGATTTCACCAAGTAATTTACAGTCTGGGATCGTTGTTTGATTGACAATTTAACCGTAACCCCATTTATAATCTAATCTAATCTAAAAAATATTGATCTGGGGCAAACTTTGACATTGACCCTGGATTTCTGATGTGAAAATGGTGACTTCAGAAGAATCTAGATTAGTCACAAATCTTTAAAATACTACCAGAACTAAACTGATATTACAACACCTTAAACAAAGACTTATTACTCTTATCATTTACCAAAGTTTTGATGGGCCATGTAATATAATGTGGGCCACCCTGACCTGGACTGTTGGCGGCGTGCACACGTGTGACAGAGCGGCTGCAGACACGTGCTGCTGCAGCTCCTCCTCCACGCCCTGCCTGTAATACTTCAGCTTGAGTTCGGTGTAGCGCAGCTTGGCTCTCATGTTGTCGTTCTCTTTGTCCTTCAGAGCCTTTTCCCGCTGCAAAGTTTCCATGTCTCTTTTCATCAGCGCTACTTGGGATTTCAACTCCTCAAACTTCACTCCAACAACTTTGAGCATCTCGGCCAGAACCGTCTCCACTGCTCCATTCACCGCCCGCTCCACCACGGTGCCCATCTGCCCCCGGATCAGCGACACAGCAATGCTCACATCCATCGTGTGTCGCCTGAAACAAAGAAGAATGCAGATGGATAAGTAAGTAAGTAAGTAATGTTTATTTATATAGCGCATGTTACAGACCAAGGTACGGACCCAAAGCACTTTACAATGTTCAGAGTCAGATATTGTTCCAATCCTTCCACACACGGCGAGTCCAGAACACACTGGACCATCAGCTCCAACACCATCCATTCACTCTCTCATTTACATTCAGACCTATTGTGCATGTTTTTAGTGGTAGGGGAAACCGGAGCACCCGGAGGAAACCTACGCAGACACAGGGAGAACATCAGAAAGGCCCTGTTCCGAGAGAGCGCTATCCACTCCACCCAAAGACAAAAGACAAAACCTACTGATCTATGGTTTCATTATTTTAAATGTATAAAGTCTACTCTTCAAGAAAAATATCACATTTCCAAAAATATGTTTCATTCTTTAGTTTAAGTTTGTGGTTTTCTAGAAGTTTATCTTAGCTTTGAGTGCATCCAATCTTATTTTGAGTGATTACTTTTCCTACTATTTAGATGGCATACTGTGTGTTTAACTTACAAAGCTGTATAACTAACTAAGCAATTTACAGACAATGGAACGAATAATGATCACTGCAGCTTCGGTTAATCTGGTATACTATCTGGTATCTGGTATACTATCTGGCATCTGGTATACTATCTGGTATCTGGTATACTATCTGGTATCTGGTATACTATCTGGTATCTGGTATACTATCTGGTATCTGGTATACTATCTGGTATCTGGTATACTATCTGGTATCTGGTATACTATCTGGTATCTGGTATCTGGTATACTATCTGGCATCTGGTATACTATCTGGTATCTGGTATACTATCTGGTATCTGGTATACTATCTGGTATCTGGTATACTATCTGGTATCTGGTATACTATCTGGCATCTGGTATACTATCTGGTATCTGGTATACTATCTGGTATCTGGTATA
Organism: Knipowitschia caucasica; assembly: GCA_964034765.1. Taxonomy (NCBI): domain Eukaryota; kingdom Metazoa; phylum Chordata; class Actinopteri; order Gobiiformes; family Gobiidae; genus Knipowitschia; species Knipowitschia caucasica. The sequence continues at coordinate 38,892,505 of OZ035837.1, read as the reverse complement.
CTATCTGGTATCTGGTATACTATCTGGTATCTGGTATACTATCTGGTATCTGGTATACTATCTGGTATCTGGTATACTATCTGGTATCTGGTATACTATCTGGTATCTGGTATACTATCTGGTATCTGGTATACTATCTGGTATCTGGTATACTATCTGGCATCTGGTATACTATCTGGTATCTGGTATACTATCTGGTATCTGGTATACTATCTGGTATCTGGTATACTATCTGGCATCTGGTATACTATCTGGTATACTATCTGGCATCTGGTATACTATCTGGTATCTGGTATACTATCTGGTATCTGGTATACTATCTGGTATATGGTATACTATCTGGTATCTGGTATACTATCTGGCATCTGGTATACTATCTGGTATCTGGTATACTATCTGGTATCTGGTATACTATCTGGCATCTGGTATACTATCTGGTATCTGGTATACTATCTGGTATCTGGTATACTATCTGGTATCTGGTATACTATCTGGTATCTGGTATACTATCTGGTATATGGTATACTATCTGGTATATGGTATACTATCTGGTATCTGGCATACTATCTGGTATATGGCATACTATCTGGTATCTGGTATACTATCTGGTATCTGGTATACTATCTGGTATCTGGTATACTATCTGGTATCTGGTATACTATCTGGTATATGGTATACTATCTGGTATACTGGTATACTATCTGGTATCTGGTATACTATCTGGTATCTGGTATCTGGTATATACTATCTGGTATCTGGTATACTATCTGGTATACTTGGTATATACTATCTGGTATATGGTATACTATCTGGTATCTGGTATACTATCTGGTATCTGGTATACTATCTGGTATCTGGTATACTATCTGGTATCTGGTATACTATCTGGTATCTGGTATACTATCTGGTATCTGGTATACTATCTGGTATCTGGTATACTATCTGGTATATGGTATACTATCTGGTATCTGGTATACTATCTGGTATATGGTATACTATCTGGTATCTGGTATACTATCTGGTATCTGGTATACTATCTGGTATATGGTATACTATCTGGTATATGGTATACTATCTGGTATATGGTATACTATCTGGTATCTGGTATACTATCTGGTATCTGGTATACTATCTGGTATATGGTATACTATCTGGTATATGGTATACTATCTGGTATATGGTATACTATCTGGTATATGGTATACTATCTGGTATCTGGTATACTATCTGGTATATGGTATACTACACCAGTATGCAGTAGATCCATAATCACAAACTAATGTGTAGTATCTGGTTTGCTGCTTCATCAGCACAGTCATTTGTTGTCTTTAATTGACTCTAATTTATTCATTTTAAGCAGTATTGTAGCAGTTGTTCTGCTTTTACACACCAGAGCTTGAGCAAGATAAAATGACCTAACGTTATGTTTTACACTATTGACCAAAAGTAACTGGTATTTAGTCCAAAAGTGAACTGTTAACAATTTCAAGTTATTATACATGTTATGGAACAACTGTCTGACATTATCCACTAGAAGTCATGATAATAAATGAGGCATGCTATGTTAGCTAACAGCTAACAGCTAACGGTGAACCTAGCGTTAGCAACAACACAAACACAGACCGTACCGTGAGGTCCGCAGGTGCGTCACTAATTCATCATTAAGTCAGTAATAAGTTAGAACGGTAAAACAACAGGTTTCGACGTTATTTCACCCCGATGTTTGACGTCTTGTTTGTCTTTTTCTGACAATAAAAACAAATACACAGCGGCGACAGTGTTTCCGGGTCAAAGATCAAAGATCGTCTATGGAAGAACAGAGAGCTCCCGTGAATGTGTTGAAAGCGCCTCAGCTTCGGCTTCAAACAATTTCAAACAACTTCAAACAACTTCAATACCACATTCATAAGTACATATGTTAACAGAAAATATTTAATTAATTTAATTTGATCTTTTTCGTTTTTATAAATATTAAATGCCACATCTAAATTCAGAAAAAATAACGTCCTTCCTTATCTGTCCTAATCCTTTTGTGTCCTTTAAAAAGAATTTAAACCAGGTATGGTCAAGTACAATTCAACATTTTAAGATTGTTAGATCTCACTTAGGTAGAAATGTATTCTGCAATTAGAAGGAAAAACCAGGCGAGATAAGGACTTTTTTTGTTCGAATTTGGATGCAGCCTTAATCTTATGCATAACTGGAAACGGAAATCCATGTAAAACTCGCAAAACATGTTTAATATACTTTTTTGGATATAACATCTTTATATGGTTATAATATAATAAGTAAAGTCAATCAAGTAAGTAAGTAAGCTTTATTTATATACCGCCTTTCACAGACCAGAGTCACAAAGCGGTTTACAGTTGTTATTTTTTGGGCACTTGTCTCTCACTCCTCACAGAGATGGGAGCGGGGTAAAATCAAAGCTTTTGACAGGGTACACAAAGGCAGCCGTCTCATGTGCGGTGTTCTCCCAGCAGCTGTAGCAAAGTGAAATATGAATAAGTCCAAGGCCTTGAGATTCCCTGGCTCATCTCCAAGCCTTCCGACTCCACCTTTAGGCCCCTTTTAAATGAGAATCTCTGGTGCAACAGGACCATCTCTCTGTAGAAAACACAAGAAGAAACATCTGTCTGCTGTTTTTATATATGCATAGTTGTATATTTTTTGACCATAGAGATATACCTTTCCAACAGCTCTTCCTCCACTTTGGCCTTCTCTGCAGCTGATAAAGCAGCCTCCTCTTCTCTCCTCCGCTGCTCAGCCTCATCCTTTTCCCGTTTTTCATTTTCCTGCTGTTTTTTAAGCTGGTACTCTGCCCTTTCGCTGACTGTCATTTTTTGTAGCATTAAATTCTCTTCTTGAAGCCTCTCCTCCTCCAGCTGTTTCAAACGCTCTGTGTCCGCTGTAAAACATGGAGACATTATAATCATCAGGCACAAAAACCCTCTTGAAACTGATCAGGATTACAGGTAATGGAGAGGATATCTACTTTATGTGTGTACAGTGTTCATGGTTTTACACTGGTCCAAACCAGAGCAGAGAGGATTCATGGTTTTACACTGGTCCAAACCAGAGCAGAGAGGATTCATGGTTTTACACTGGTCCAAACCAGAGCAGAGAGGATTCATGGTTTTACACTGGTCCAGACCAGAGCAGAGAGGATTCATGGTTTTACACTGGTCCAGACCAGAGCAGAGAGGATTCATGGTTTTACACTGGTCCAGACCAGAGCAGAGAGGATTCATGGTTTTACACTGGTCCAGACCAGAGCAGAGAGGATTCATGGTTTTACACTGGTCCAGACCAGAGCAGAGAGGATTCATGGTCTGAACCAAGTGGATCAGGAGAAAATCCCCTGGAGGAATGCTAACTTTTTGACTCTGGACCAAAGCTGAGGCTGATGCTGATTATTACTAATGTCAGCATTTTAGAATTATCAATTTAATTTTTTATTTTTGCTGCTACTGGACACCTGCATTTCTCCTCTTAGTATTAATAAAGTGTCTATCTTTTTTATACATCTCAAATATACTCTGCAACTTATTACTGTAGTTGTAGATTATGGTGTTCCCTCATCATTACAACATGACATGACTTTTTACTGACTAATCCACGTCCAAACACACAAGAAGGCGAATCCAATCCATGTATTGTATGTATGATGAATGTATGTGTGTGATTTTAATAAAAACCTTTGGTATAGAGTATTTCTCTTTAACACATGCCCCTGACCTCTCCTCCTCTGCTCCTCCTCCTCCCTCTTCCTCTGGATTTGCTCCATCGTTCTCCTTCTCTCCTGTTGCCTCCGGACCTCTCGCTCTCGACGCTCCTGCTGCATCCTCTCCTTCCTCTGCTCCTCTTCCTCACGTCGCTGCGTCTCCTCTTCCTCCACCTGCTTTTTCAGCCTGGAAGAGGAAAATAATCTACAACACGAGCCAATGGAAAACAAACTATAACAGTGTTTTTCAACCAGTGGGACGTGGCCTGTCAGTGGGCCACGTCTGACAGGTGTACCTTGGGAAAATATCCAGTATCAACTAATTGGTCAAAATATTGTGAAATCGAAAATAGATAGAAGAGTAGAAATTCTTGTTTGCACTTCTATGATTTTCTAAATAACACACTTTGATTGTTTGACTGTTTTGTGAATAACGGCTTCAGAGTCACATCAGTTTGAACTAAAGTGGCCCTCTTACTAAAAGTCTGGACACCCCTGGTCTAATGCAAAGCCGCACAGACAGACTCAGACACAGACAGACTCAGACACAGACAGACTCAGACACAGACAGACACAGACACACTCAGACACAGACAGACACAGACAGACTCAGACACTGACAGACTCAGACTGACTCAGACACAGACAGACTCAGACACAGACAGACTCAGACACAGACACACTCAGACACAGACAGACTCAGACACAGACAGACTCAGACACAGACAGACTCAGACATAGACAGACTCAGACACAGACAGACTCAGACACAGACAGACTCAGACACAGACACACTCAGACACAGACAGACTCAGACACAGACAGACTCAGACATAGACAGACTCAGACACAGACAGACTCAGACACAGACAGACTCAGACACAGACAGACTCAGACACAGACAGACTCAGACACAGACTCAGACTCAGACAGACTCAGACACAGACAGACTCAGACACAGACCGACTCAGACACAGACAGACTCAGACACAGACACACTCAGACACAGACAGACTCAGACACAGACAGACTCAGACACAGACAGACTCAGACATAGACAGACTCAGACTCAGACAGACTCAGACACAGACAGACTCAGACACAGACAGACTCAGACTCAGACAGACTCAGACACAGACAGACACAGACAGACTCAGACACAGACAGACTCAGACACAGACAGACTCAGACTCAGACAGACTCAGACACAGACAGACACAGACAGACACAGACAGACTCAGACACAGACAGACTCAGACTGACTCAGACACAGACAGACTCAGACACAGACACAGACAGACTCAGACTCAGACAGACTCAGACACAGACACAGACTTACTCAGACACAGACAGACTCAGACACAGACACAGACTTACTCAGACACAGACAGACTCAGACACAGACAGACTCACAGACAGACTCAGACACAGACAGACTCAGACTCAGACAGACTCAGACACCGACAGACTCAGACACCGACAGACTCAGACACCGACAGACTCAGACACAGACAGACTCACAGACAGACTCAGACACAGACAGACTCAGACTCAGACAGACTCAGACACAGACTGACTCAGACACAGACAGACTCAGACACAGACACAGACAGACTCAGACACAGACTCAGACAGACTCAGACACAGACAGACTCAGACACAGACACAGACAGACTCAGACACAGACTCAGACAGACTCAGACACAGACAGACTCAGACAGACACAGACTCAGACACAGACAGACACAGACAGACTCAGACACAGACAGACTCAGACACAGACAGACTCAGACACAGACAGACTCAGACTCAGACAGACTCAGACTCAGACTCAGACAGACTCAGACAGACACAGACACAGACTCAGACTCAGACACAGACAGACACAGACACAGACACAGACAGACTCAGACACAGACTCAGACAGACACAGACACAGACAGACCCAGACACAGACAGACACAGACACAGACAGACTCAGACTCAGACACAGACAGACACAGACACAGACACAGACACAGACTCAGACTCAGACACAGACACAGACTCAGACACAGACAGACTCAGACACAGACAGACTCAGACACAGACAGACATAGACAGACTCAGACAGACTCAGACACAGACAGACTCAGACACAGACAGACACAGACAGACTCAGACACAGACAGACTCAGACACAGACAGACTCAGACTCAGACAGACTCAGACACAGACAGACACAGACAGACACAGACAGACTCAGACACAGACAGACTCAGACTGACTCAGACACAGACAGACTCAGACACAGACAGACTCAGACACAGACACAGACAGACTCAGACTCAGACAGACTCAGACAGACTCAGACACAGACACAGACTTACTCAGACACAGACAGACTCAGACACAGACAGACTCAGACTCAGACAGACTCAGACACCGACAGACTCAGACACCGACAGACTCAGACACAGACAGACTCAGACTCAGACAGACTCAGACACAGACTGACTCAGACACAGACAGACTCAGACACAGACACAGACAGACTCAGACACAGACAGACTCAGACACAGACAGACTCAGACACAGACACAGACAGACTCAGACACAGACTCAGACAGACTCAGACACAGACAGACTCAGACACAGACAGACTCAGACAGACACAGACTCAGACACAGACAGACTCAGACACAGACTCAGACAGACTCAGACACAGACAGACTCAGACACAGACACAGACAGACTCAGACACAGACTCAGACAGACTCAGACACAGACAGACTCAGACACAGACAGACTCAGACAGACACAGACTCAGACACAGACAGACTCAGACACAGACAGACTCAGACACAGACAGACTCAGACACAGACAGACACAGACAGACTCAGACACAGACAGACTCAGACACAGACAGACTCAGACACAGACAGACTCAGACACAGACAGACTCAGACTCAGACAGACTCAGACACAGACAGACTCAGACACAGACAGACTCAGACATAGACAGACTCAGACACAGACACACACAGACACACTCAGACTCAGACTCAGACAGACTCAGACTCAGACTCAGACACAGACACAGACACAGACACAGACACAGACACAAACAGACACAGACAGACTCAGACACAGACTCAGACAGACACAGACACAGACAGACCCAGACACAGACAGACACAGACACAGACAGACTCAGACACAGACAGACACAGACACAGACAGACACAGACAGACTCAGACACAGACTCAGACAGACACAGACACAGACAGACTCAGACACAGACAGACACAGACACAGACAGACACAGACACAGACAGACACAGACACAGACAGACACAGACACAGACAGACACAGACAGACTCAGACACAGACTCAGACAGACACAGACACAGACAGACTCAGACTCAGACAGACACAGACACAGACAGACCCAGACACAGACAGACACAGACACAGACAGACTCAGACACAGACAGACACAGACACAGACAGACACAGACACAGACAGACACAGACACAGACACAGACAGACACAGACACAGACAGACACAGACACAGACAGACACAGACAGACTCAGACACAGACTCAGACAGACACAGACACAGACACAGACAGACACAGACACAGACACAGACAGACTCAGACAGACACAGACAGACACAGACAGACACAGACTCAGACTCAGACTCAGACACAGACACAGACAGACCCAGACACAGACAGACACAGACACAGACAGACTCAGACTCAGACACAGACAGACACAGACACAGACACAGACACAGACTCAGACACAGACACAGACTCAGACACAGACAGACACAGACAGACTCAGACTCAGACACAGACAGACACAGACACAGACAGACTCAGACAGACACAGACAGACACAGACAGACACAGACTCAGACTCAGACTCAGACACAGACACAGACTCAGACACAGACAGACACAGACAGACACAGACAGACACAGACAGACACAGACACAGACTCAGACTCAGACACAGACACAGACTCAGACTCAGACTCAGACACAGACAGACACAGACAGACTCAGACACAGACTCAGACAGACACAGACACAGACAGACTCAGACACAGACAGACACAGACACAGACAGACACAGACACAGACTCAGACAGACACAGACACAGACAGACCCAGACACAGACAGACACAGACAGACTCAGACACAGACAGACACAGACACAGACAGACACAGACACAGACAGACACAGACACAGACACAGACAGACACAGACACAGACAGACACAGACAGACTCAGACACAGACTCAGACAGACACAGACACAGACAGACACAGACACAGACACAGACAGACTCAGACAGACACAGACAGACACAGACAGACACAGACTCAGACTCAGACTCAGACACAGACACAGACAGACCCAGACACAGACAGACACAGACACAGACAGACTCAGACTCAGACACAGACAGACACAGACACAGACACAGACACAGACACAGACACAGACACAGACTCAGACACAGACACAGACTCAGACACAGACAGACACAGACAGACTCAGACACAGACAGACACAGACACAGACACAGACAGACTCAGACAGACACAGACAGACACAGACAGACACAGACAGACTCAGACTCAGACACAGACAGACACAGACACAGACACAGACAGACTCAGACAGACACAGACAGACACAGACAGACACAGACTCAGACTCAGACTCAGACACAGACACAGACTCAGACACAGACAGACACAGACACAGACACAGACAGACTCAGACAGACACAGACAGACACAGACACAGACAGACACAGACAGACACAGACACAGACTCAGACTCAGACACAGACACAGACTCAGACTCAGACACAGACAGACACAGACTCAGACTCAGACACAGACTCAGACTCAGACTCAGACACAGACAGACACAGACACAGACACAGACTCAGACACAGACAGACACAGACTCAGACAGACTCAGACACAGACACATAACGGCGGTGGAGGGACGTGCAGACCTGGCCTCTTCCTTCCTCCTCTGTCGGTCGTTGTGCAGCTCAGTCTTCAGTCTTTGCTCCAGTTCGTTCTTCTGCTGCTGTCGTCTCTGCTCTTCCTCCTGCTCCCTCCTCTTCCTCTTCCTCGCCTCCTCCTGTCGTTCCATCTGGACTCTCTCCATTTCAAGCACAGTGTCGTTCTGGTCCCTCACTGACCGCTGAGTCACGGCGACTTCCTGAAATATGACAACAGAAAAGGCTTGTAAATGTTAGCGCCGGTTAGCACAGTTGAAGGATCTTAAAAATATAGAATTAGCTCAAAAAAACACAATACTGTAAATAAAAAATATATATAATTAACCCTGCGAGGCCCAATTTGTACATCTTAATTTCTTAATAACTTAAACGTGAAATAAGGATACATTTTTATCTAAATTAGAGAAAAAATAAGGATTGCCAATAAATAAGGCCTAAAGTTTATGTATGAACTAAATGAACCCTAATGATTTGCATATTATGACGTCATAGGGGCGTGGCAATTGTGGATTTTAATGATTTTTTTAATGAATTTACTAACAGACACAAATCTATGGGACATGAACTCGGACATAAGGAAATATAGTAAAAGAGTAAATCATTGTGTGGCGGGAGTTTGAATGAATTTTGTCGCAATTGGTTGTTTAGTTTCCAAACAGTCAATCGTGGCGCCTCGAGGGTAGGGTCTATAAGGACACTTTTAAGGATTGGGGTGATGAAGTAGCCTGGTCCACACCATAGTACTAATTACATTTCATACTAAGGTCTGGATTGTCTCCATTGACTCCGTGAACAGGTGGGAGGGGCTAACTCCTTTTGCAGATTGAAACCATTGGATCTGAGTTTACTGTGACGTATGTAATGAGCTCAAGTGAGTCGTTAGCATTTAGCCTAGCTTTAGCATTTAGCCTAGCTTGAGCCATCTCCTTTGCCGCTAACGGAGCCCGTGGGGAGTAGCGCCACAATCTTTGCAGAGATTACATTTGCTAAACATTCCTCTTGCTCCAGCTTCAGTTTCTTGATAGAACCAGACCAGAATACTTTACTATCACATTCTTCACCAAACTACAACCTGCACGTTCAACACAAACTCTGCCGTCACCCACATCTAACTACAACACCCGCCTCCCGCGCTCTCTGATTGGTCGGATGGAATTCAACCGATTGTAATCACGGACACAGGGACCAGACCCAGACGTTACCTGCAGGACATGATGATGGACCTGAGAGAACAGATGGATAAGACCAGGGTAATGATGAAGTAGAATCCCGGCTTTCCTTGAGTCAGATGTGGGTCTTACCTCGGGCTGAGTCAAATGTGGGTCTTACCTCGGGCTGAGTCAAATGTGGGTCTTACCTCGGGCTGAGTCAAATGTGGGTCTTACCTCGGGCTGAGTCAAATGTGGGTCTTACCTCGGGCTGAGTCAAATGTGGGTCTTACCTCGGGCTGAGTCAAATGTGGGTCTTACCTCGGGCTGAGTCAAATGTGGGTCTTACCTCGGGCTGAGTCAAATGTGGGTCTTACCTCGGGCTGAGTCAAATGTGGGTCTTACCTCGGGCTGAGTCAAATGTGGGTCTTACCTCGGGCTGAGTCAAATGTGGGTCTTACCTCGGGCTGAGTCAGATGTGGGTCTTACCTCGGGCTGAGTCAGATGTGGGTCTTACCTCGGGCTGAGTCAGATGTGGGTCTTACCTCGGGCTGAGTCAGATGTGGGTCTTACCTCGGGCTTGGTTGGGTTCAGCATCAGCCTCTCCTCTGGGACCGTGACCGTGGAGCAGGTGGACAGACGGGACAGGCCCCCTGCAGTGTTCCCCGGGGCTGTCCCACCATCACAGGACGAGGACAGAGACTTTTGAGAGCTGCTGTGGTCCAGGACGGATCCAGGACTGGCCCCGGACCTCAGAGACCTCAGGGACCTCACAGACCTGCTGTGCTTCTCTGAGCTCAGTCCAGAGTCTTTCCTGGAAACAGTCTCTCCATCTTCCACTTCACCCGACTCTCCAAACTTCTGTTTTGAGTTATTTCTTTGTTTATTGACTTTTTCTTCCACATTATGGTGATTGTTTATCTCCTCTGTTGATGAAGTTGGACTCATGTCTTGTGAAAAAGGAAAGAAAACCTTTGTGTTTGTTAAAGATCCACAGTAAAATGACAATATTGAAACCTAAAGTACACTTGACCATGAACAAAACAGAAATATTCAAGCACATTCTATGTCAGTATTTTATCCCACGTTGGGAAACAAAATGATCTATTCAAAAGGACTCCTCCATTGGATTTAGGATTTTTATAACAAACTAATCAAAATGGATCAATGTGACAAAATGCTTCAGACGTATTTAAACCCATTTTTCAGTTATTTTGGGATGGGACAGTATGATAATCTGCTGGTAAGGTTTCATATGACGTCAGTGAATAACATACGTGTGACAGGACGTGACATATCCTGGCGCTGCAGTCTGCCGGGTTTATACACGGAGATATAGTAGAAGAAGAAGTGGTTTATAGACGGAGATATAGTAGAAGAAGAAGCATCTTTTTGTGCGGTGTACGTTTGTAGCAACCGCACAAATAGAGAGAAAGACCAGAGTTTGTTCATGTTCCAACTGTGGTCTCATATAAAGGAGGACACTTTGAAACAGTCACTGGAATGAGGCGGAGGTGGATCAAGGCTTTCCCAGATAAGCGCCCCCTGCAGGCCACCCCAATGAAACACAGCCATTTCTTCTGTTTTTCTTTCCTAAAATGCCCGAAATCAAGACTCTTTTGAGAAATATTTGTTAGTCCTTCCTTAGAATTGAGTGTCCCCGATTAAGACTGTTCCAACAACCGTACACCGCACAGGAGGAGAGCCTTTGACTCCAGAACAGACTTTATATGGTTTTCAATGGGAGCAAAACTGTCCCATCTCTGCTCATGCGCCCCCTACAGGCCAGGTTCATGAAACCTAAGAATTCTTTTATGTGTATACTTGGCTGGAGAAGAATGAGGATATGATATTAGTGGATTATCATCAGCAGACCTTTACAGACACCTTTTTAAGTGTTATATATTATAGTATAGTCTATAGTATTAGCATTATGTCATGTTACCTGATGGAATGACTTTGTTTTTGAACCTTTCTCTGCCTTTCTCTCTCTCTCGGGACACATCTTCCACATCATAATAACCTTGATTGTTCTCTTCTTTACTGAAATCTCTGGTCTTGTCATCGTTGCTCTTTGCTCCTCTCGTCTGTCAGAATGGATTGTTCAGTAAAATGTTCTTTCTGTTAGATTTGTAGCTTAAATCCCTTACAGCGCTGGTGTTATCATGTTTTCTGTCATCCGGCTGGAAATGATGAGCTGTCGTTCTATTTTCTGTTTCTTCTCCTAAAGGCGTTTGGTTATTATGATTTGATCTTGTCTCTTTTGGGTTTTCTCTGAATCAAACAGTTCAAAATGTCAATTATGTCCAAGAAGTCATAATCAATATCAGTGAGGAGCGGTTTTACTTGTTGGATCGAGTCCCTCCATGAGTCCCCTTTGCTTTAGTCTTCCCATTACTTTCTCCCTCAGTATTATTTAATATTTTATCTTCGGTGCTGGAGGGTGTTTCGTTTGGTTCCTCTGTAGATACTTCTCTGTTAAAGACACAAAAACATTATGCATCATGACAGAAATGTAGTCCATAAATAGTTAAAGACCCGGTATGTTTTATGCTTTCATTTAAACATGTGTGGGGCTATTTTATTGTTTGTGAATTGGTTATTTAAAAACATTTACAAAACCAAGACCAGCACTATCTGCCCTACACCAATCTGGCAACCCACCAGGGCCTCATTCTGCTCTCTGATTGGATGATCATAAACATTAATATTACTGAACATGTTTTTTAATTAATAATAACTCTGCTTTTGCTCAGAAAGCGACAGATATGATTTAATTTTGAGCTATTATTTAGAGCAGGGGGGTTAAGCTCATTTTGGGTGAGGGCCAAAACAAAAATAGTATAAAAGTGGCATAAAAACTTGTCATTTTTGTTTTTTGTTATATGTTTTCATCTTTTGACGTATCAACTGAATTTGACATGAATTTGGACATCACTTTTTTGTAGGTTTGATTTCAACCAGAACTGGGAGAAACATCAAGAAGAGATTTACTTGAAAGCTGAAAATTGAATACAAAAATCATAATAAAATAACTATAACTTCTGATTCTTCTGATGTGTCGTTTTATAATTTTAGAACATAATAAATTGTGGTGGGTTCTTTTCCTGAAAAAAATAAGCTTTAAAATCAAGTATAACATGCCTTGGTATCCTGATAATGCGAGTTACTGTTATAACGATAAATGATAATCTTTCATGATTTAGGGACACACATAAAAGATGCCGAAGTGAAAATGAAAACATGACACACTGCCCCTTTAAGAGAATAACATAAAACCACCAACAGCTGCAGCAGTGGAGAGAGTCGACCAGGCTTTTCTCTTGACTTTAGCTCTTCTCTCTCCTCCAGATTAGACAAGCACAACACAATATCTTCACCTTCCTCATGTGTAGGGCTTTTGTTTTGTCTGACCGTGACTTCATTTGCTTCCTGTAGATCACTGTTTCCCACCACACCTGGAGACAAAGAATATTTAAACCAAATATTTAACACGGATGTGACTTTGATCAATGCTCAAACGAAACATGTGATATACAAGTTACCAGGATCAGAATTGGTCATTTTTTCCAACCCATGACCAGATCTGTGTAAATCTGAGGGCTAAAACAAAACAACATCAATTCCTCCCAGAGAAGTGATCCCCTGAAAAGATTTTACAATGTTTCATGTTGAATGTGAAGTGTTTGCTGAGATCTTACTTTATTCATGCGGTGGTCTTGAACAGTGTTGATAATTTTCATATCTTTCTCCGTCTCTGTGAAGATGACAGAACTAATATTGACAGAACATGTACAATACTAACTAAGTATTGTACATGACCAGAGCAAATCTTTAAATTGTTACTTTTGTATATATCAGTGTGGGCAGGTCCTGGCTCAAAAATGTCCAAAATGACGTGCGCTGACATGCTGCAGTACCACCCCGGGCCTGTGGGGGTGGACCCGGAATAAGAATTAGCCAATGCTAACATATAGCATTAGCAGACCTCTGGAAAACGTCTTTACAGGATGGTCCAAAAGTTGTCTCTTGGCCCAAAGCTCCGTTCCACATGTGTGTCAATGCTGAGTGTTCTGGACCAGTCTAGTTTAGTCGCTGTGGACGTTAGAAGTCACTCGTTTAAATGAATGGGGCTCGTGCAGCTGACGCATGCACAGATGTGTTTTTTCACATTTTCCAGCCCCCGCGGCCATTTTGAAACTGCCCATAGACCGCAGAAGTTGTGGCACATTAGTTAGAACATTCTATAGTATTTATTTATATTGTACCTGCGTGTTCAGGTTGCAGTGTGACAAACCACGGAAGCTTCTCTCCTTTTGCTGAAATCACCTCGAGAGCTGTGGGAAAAATCGACTGGTTAGTGTATTGCATTTGTTCCTATACTAACATATTATCAAAAAACAATTTGAAATCCATAGTTGTATAATTCCTGTAATGTAACTGTGGTATGTTACAAACTTTGTCCTTGAGCACTTTGCTGGATGGTGTCAAACATGGAGAGATGGATGACTTCACCATCAGGGCCCAAGATCAGACTGCCCACAGACGTCCCATTTAGATCTGAGAAGAACATGAGATGAGATGAAAGAACCTTTATGTTCCACGATGAGAACATTTTGGTTTTGCCGCACACACTACGGAACAGTGGGAATAAGTGGGGCTCAGTTGGTAGAGCATTGGCCTTTGAGTCTGAAGGTCGTGGGTTTGAGGCCACCACGAGATCTGTGTGTATGTGTATGTGTACAGTATGCATCAAACTGAAATTTCCCTATTGTGGAATGAATAAAGGACCTTCTTAAAAGGAAAAGTCAAAACAAAACACCGGCTAACACACTGTCCCATTCAAATCTCATTAATAGTAAAGTACATTAAACTCTGTTACCTCTGAGCTCCAGAGGCAGGACCCCCCGCACCCCCTCCATGCTGGGGGGGTCTCTGCAGTCTCCTGAGAGCTTCTGCAGAAAAGCCAAAGAGCTCTGACGCCCCGGGCCTCTTCTCCCCGAGAGAAACCCAGGAACACACGTCTCTGCAACTACAAAAGCATTGTCACTAAATTGTATTATTATTTAATTGTTATGTACTTTAAAGTTTGGGATTATGTTCTGTAAAATTTGGGATTATGTTCTGTAAAGTTTGGGATTATGTGCTGTAAAGTTTGGGATTATGTACTGTACAATTTGGGATTATGTACTGTAAAGTTTGGGATTATGTGCTGTAAAGTTTGGGATTATGTTCTGTAAAGTTTGGGATTATGTACTGTACAATTTTGGATTATGTTCTGTAAAGTTTGGGATTATGTACTGTAAAGTTTGGGATTATGTTCTGTAGAGTTTGGGATTATGTACTGTAAAGTTTGGGATTATGTACTGTAAAGTTTGGGATTATGTACTGTAAAATTTGGCGTTATGTTCTGCACCTTCTGCTGGGATTAGAACCATGCTGTTTACAGAGGTCTGTCCCCTCAGTAATCTCCATGTCTCTTGTTTGCCGCCCAGATTGTCCGCCCTTTTCTGGGTCTTTTCTGGAGACAAAACTGCTTTACTGAATAATATCAAGAGCAGTAAAGGTTTTTAATAATAATTTGTAGTACTAGCTTACCCTCACATGTCTCTTGTACCAGTCGAGGGAGGAATGGCTGAGCTCCATTGGTGTTTTTTAAAAGTTTTTCTTCTGATTGTTTGAGAGACAAAATCCGTCTTGTGTCTTCTCCTCTTTCTTCAATGAAAGGAAGGTGTTCTCTCTCATTAATTATCTACAAAAATATAACATTTAGTATTTCTAGCGCCAAATATATTTTAAAGAATGAGAGATCCAGCATCACACTGTGTTCACTTACTCTGTGTGATTGCATTTTGTGAGTTTCAAAGTTTCCAGGTTTAGCTGTGGTCAAAGAAGGAAGAAACCCTCCTGTTTTTACAGAATAATACAAACTATAATCAAGCTTTTTATCAAAATTCACATGTCTGTTTGTTTTTCTAATTAATGAAAGCAATTACCCTTTTCAGGCCGTTTTGTGCTGGATTGTGTCACTGTTGTCTTCTCCTCATTTCTTTTACAATTATCATTATTTTTAGCCAATTTAGCCGTTCCCACTTGTTCAATTTGCTCTTGACTGGTCCTTAATTGATTCTAAAAAAGAAAAGGGAAAATGGCTGAATTACGTTTAAACTTAAGGTTAAAGATTCTTGTTTTTGTCCATACGTCCTCGTCATCTCCAGAGTCTGCGGTGATTGGAGGCAGAACCAAATCTATCCTCCTTTTCTGTCCATCTACAAGAGAATAATGTGTAAATGGTGTTTCTTTTTGCATTTATAAATCCTCTGCAGTACTCAAACCTTCGCAGTGACTTTGCAGACGTGAAGTGAGCTCTGGTTGGCAAAGAAAAAAGTATTTTACATCCTCTGAATGTGCACAGTAAAGAGCTGGAAGTGTGCTGGAGACGACAGGATTGCTTTCCTAAAAACAAGACTAAATAGTAAAACAGATCTGACCACAAACAGATTAAGCCTGATGATGATTTACATTTACTCTCCCGTAGTTTTTAGCAGACTGTGTAAACTGTATCGTAGCGGTTTCCTCTTGAATGACCGGCTGAGTGCGACACTGACCTTCATCTTTTCCATCATAAATGTTCAATGTTGCCAAACCCTGAAAGCACAATCCGAAAAAAAACAGTCAAATATATGATTATTGAAGGGAGTAGAACGCTGTGGACTTGGGCTGTGATAAAGCTGTTTCAACCACAGTTGAACCTGATGAAATCTCACACAACAAAGAGACAAAGTTAATCTTTTACTTGTTACATTGTACAAGGAGAATGTCTTGACAGAGGCAAGGCACAGACCCCAGTCTCTCTCAGGACAAGTCTGAAGATTCACAGTCTGCAAGCCCCTTTTGGTAGAACAAGACACACCTTCGTATGCAGATGGGAAAGGAAGAAACCAACACAACAAAAGACACTCCATATTAGCGTATACAAAGACTGCTTCCTCTGGTGTTTAACATATGAGCTCCCCAGACTTCCCGGAGTCTTCCTGAAGCTAAAGTGAATTACAATACAGAGCATTTAGCATATAGCCACATATGATTTACCAAAATGATAACTTAAGTTACATTCCAATATCATTCCCTCCTTTTTATCCTTTTGATAAATCAAACAATCTATGTTTGAACATGGAGAACATGGAGAACTGAAAATGAAAAAACACACATCCAAACTGAAAAAGAAAAAATGTTCATAGTATAATTTCACATTGTTGTTCCATAAACTATTCCCCTATTGAGACATAGATGGCTCAAAACTGAACAATGTATTAACTTGAAATGTATTAACTTTGGTTATCAAATTCAACACCACGCACACGCCCAAAAGCCCGAAAACCCAAAGTCCATTTTCACAGTCCATAGTCAGTCCATTTGACACTTCCTCTCGACCCCTCCTCATGTTTGGTTATGACCAGAAATGTCCACTCTGTTCCTGTTTCGAAACTCTTCTCTGTCTGCGTTTCCGACGCAAGACTAGCAGCAAGCCGTTCTCCAACAACGACACAAAGCTGAACTTTCAAGTCGCAAATGTACCAAGATGTCTCCTTTAATTCTCACGTCCATTTAAAGCTGCACTAACTGACTTTATTTTTGTATTCATTACGAAAATGCTATCCATGTCCGTGTAGGGCATTGGGATATACGTCCTTTTGACGAAAAAGTAGCGCAGATTTGTGCTGGCGTGACATTATATTTTAGATCGAGTTTTGATGAAACAAGGAAGAGAATGTGTTTCGGGTCGCAGATTGTGACCAATCACCGCGGACCACTGGCCCCCACTTTTGTGAGAAATCTACAGGTCCGTTAGCATAGACGGCTGAGTTAGCACAACAAGACGAGGAGATAACCTGAAGCTTCGTCTCTTCGTCACCGGTTACTGCTTACACAGCGAGACAGCCATCCAAAAGAAAGTCTCGGTCCTCCGCGCTTCCCGGTTCTATCGTTCTGTGGTCACGCCATCCACGTACAAATCCATGTCCATGTATTATCCATATTGGCAAACCCTGGTTCACTGCTAAACTCCGGCAGCTCAGGAAAGCAAAGGAGTCTGCTTTCAGGGAGGGGGACCGCAGCGGCTACAAAGCAGCTAAATATCAGTTCAGGAAAGAACTGAAAGCAGCCAAGTCCCGGCACAGAGAACGACTACAGGAGCAGTTTGGTAACAACGATACTGCCTCTGTCTGGAGGGGCCTACGGGAGATCACCAACTACAAACCCAAAGCCCCCCCCTGTGCTGACGACCACAAGCTAGCTGACGAACTGAACTTATTTTTCAGTCGCTTTGATGCTGCCCCTGACACCTCTCCCTCCCCCACCCCCCACTACTCTAACGACCCACCCATCAGCCCTGCCCCCAGCCTAACAATAGCCTCTAAAGACATTAAACAACTCTTCCTGAGGCTGCACCCCCGCAAAGCTCCTGGCCCGGACCACGTGTCTCCAGCCACTCTGAGACACTGCGCCAGTGAGCTTACTCCTGTGTTCACGGACATTTTCAACTCCTCTCTGCAGTCCTGCCATGTCCCGGCCTGCTTCAAATCCTCCATCATTGTCCCCGTCCCGAAGAAGCCCAGGATCACAGGACTCAACGACTACAGACCTGTAGCACTTACATCTGTCGTCATGAAGTCATCTGAACGCCTGGTTCTCTCCCACCTCAAGTCCCTCACCTCCCCCCTCCTGGACCCCCTGCAGTTCGCCTACAGAGCCAACAGATCTGTAGACGACGCCATTAACCTGGCCCTCCACCACATCCTACAGCACCTGGACTCCCCGGGGACCTACGCCAGGGTCCTGTTCGTGGACTTCAGCTCTGCCTTCAACACAATCCTGCCATCCCTGCTCCAGGACAAGCTCTCCCAGCTCAACGTGCCCAATTCCACCTGCAGGTGGATCACTGACTTCCTGACGGACAGGAAGCAGCGAGTGCGTCTGGGGAAGAATGTCTCGGACTCTCGGATTATAAATACAGGAGCCCCACAGGGCTGTGTTCTTTCTCCCCTGCTCTTCTCCCTGTACACCAACCACTGCACCTCCAGCCACGACTCTGTGAAGCTGATCAAGTTCGCGGACGACACCACCCTCATTGGACTAATCTCCAACAACGATGAGTCCGCCTACAGGAGGGAGGTGGACCGGCTGGTGTCCTGGTGTCTCCTACAGGAGGGAGGTGGACCGGCTGGTGTCCTGGTGTCTCCTACAGGAGGGAGGTGGACCGGCTGGTGTCCTGGTGTCTCCTACAGGAGGAGGTGGACCGGCTGGTGTCCTGGTGTCGCCTACAGGAGGGAGGTGGACCGGCTGGTGTCCTGGTGTCTCCTACAGGAGGGAGGTGGACCGGCTGGTGTCCTGGTGTCTCCTACAGGAGGAGGTGGACCGGCTGGTGTCCTGGTGTCTCCTACAGGAGGGAGGTGGACCGGCTGGTGTCCTGGTGTCTCCTACAGGAGGGAGGTGGACCGGCTGGTGTCCTGGTGTCTCCTACAGGAGGGAGGTGGACCGGCTGGTGTCCTGGTGTCTCCTACAGGAGGGAGGTGGACCGGCTGGTGTCCTGGTGCAGTGGTAACAACCTGGAGCTGAACGCCCAGAAGACAGTGGAGATGATTGTGGACTTCAGGAAGAGCACTGTCCCCCCGCCCCCACCCTCCGTGATGGACTCCCCCATCACCTCTGTGGAGTCCTTCCGTTTCCTGGGCACCACCATCACCCAGGACCTCAAGTGGGAGCGACTATCAGCTCCTCATCAAGAAGGCCCAGCAGAGGATGTACTTCCTGCGGCAGCTCAGGAAAGCCAAGCTGCCTGCACAGATGTTGGTGCAGTTCTACACGGCCATCATTGAGTCCATCCTCACCTCCTCCATCACATCCTCCATCACCTCCTCATCACCTCCTCCATCACCTCCTCCATTACCTCCTCCATCACCTCCTCCGTCACCGTGTGGTTCGCTGGAGCCACAGTCAGGGACAAACAGAGACTACAGTGCATTGTGCGCTCTG
The DNA here is from genome assembly GCA_964034765.1 of Knipowitschia caucasica. Lineage (NCBI taxonomy): Eukaryota > Metazoa > Chordata > Actinopteri > Gobiiformes > Gobiidae > Knipowitschia > Knipowitschia caucasica. The sequence continues at coordinate 38,872,554 of OZ035837.1, read as the reverse complement.
CAGAGGAAGTGATCGGCCGCAGCCTTCCATCGCTGCAGGACCTGTACGTCGCCCGAGCTCGAGGCCGGGCTGGTCGTATCACAGCCGACCCCTCTCACCTGCACATGGACTATTCCAACCACTCTCCTCTCACCTGCACATGGACTATTCCAACCACTCCCCTCTCACCTGCACATGGACTATTCCAACCACTCCCCTCTCACCTGCACATGGACTATTCCAACCACTCCCCTCAGGCAGGAGGCTGCGGTCCATCAGGACTAGAACCTCCCGCCACAAGAACAGTTTCTTCCCCTCTGCTGTTGGACTCTTGAACACTTCTTAACCTGTCCCCCCGCCCTTTATAAAGTCACTTTACTGCCCATCATACGTCACTTTACTTCACTGTACTGCTGTCACCTTACATTGTGTGCACCATGTGCACTTGTATATTGTAAATAGTAACTGTAACTCTATTTTAAATTTAAATTTATTCTTTAGAAGTGTTTTTTATTCTTATTTTTATTATCTCTTTTTGACTGTTGCACTGAGCCAAAGCAATTTCCAAGTCTGTGACCTCCTGTTACTTACGTGGCAATAAAAATGATTCTGATTCTGATTCTGATATTGGGAGACGCTAGCTTCGTCCCAACAGTGGGTGTGTGTGGGGGGCGATAGCTTCGTGGGTGCGGGGAGGGGAGCAGAAAGAGCGAGGCCAGCGGGTCCGCGGCTTCAAAATCCCAAAGTCAGTTAGTGCAGCTTTAACTTGAACAAACGGCCAGCGCCCTCCGTGGGCCTGCACGCTTTGATCCTTGCAAATCGGACACAGACAAAAGGTCTTTAAACATCCAATTTCAATTTAGCTTATTTAGATGTCTATAGATGTCCAATTTCAGTTTAGAAGTAATGTAGAAGTTCACTCTGAAGTAATTCAATTCTAACACATTCATCATACAGGCGTAACTAGTAAGTAAGTAAGTAAGTAAGTATTTATTTATATACCGCCTTTTCACTGCAGATCTGAGTCTCAAAGCGGTTTACAATTGTTAATTTTTTTTGGGCATTTGTCTCTCACTCCACACAGAGATGGGAGCGCGGTCGCCAGTACAGGAGGCGCATGCTAGAACTATTGGACCACTTTTTTAGTGGTAGGGGAAACCGGAGTACCCGGAGGAAACCTACGCAGACACGGGGAGAACATGCAAACTCCACTCAGAAAGGCCCTGGTCCGACCGGGATTCGAACCCAGGACCTTCTTGCTGAGAGGCGAGAGTGCTATCCACTCAGCCACCGTGCCGCCCAGCTGGTACTACTAACTCTGCGTTCTTTAATTTAAAATGAACCCCGTTCACTTTTAACTGCAGTATAAAGTAGTCCCCGACTTACTCTTAATAATAACCCCGTTATTATACAGTCTATGATAGTCCCCGACTATCTAAAGATAAACCCTGTTATCCCGGCCTCGACTGTCTGCAATATAGTCCCCGACTATTTAAAGAGGATAAACCCCGTTATCCCAGGCCTTTTTTAATTTGAATCCCCGACTCAAAAAGTAAAATACCCTTTTGAATGAAACCCCGATCATTCGAGCTCTGTAAAAGTCCTTGACTAAAGGCATAACTCTGCCTTATCCTAAATGAACATGTTCATGTGAACTTCACACTACTTCCTGGATTACTTGTACAGAACTTGCCTTTGTTGCAATTTCATCAGGAAAAAACTGTAGTTCTCCCGTCGACGCCAACCCAGGGCTGTCCTGCCTCAAACCTGGAGTTCCAATGCAGTTCCGAATGCAGAAGGCCCTGTTGTTGCTCCTGGAAGTCCATGTTTGAGACAAGGCTGGTACTTGTGCTGGTACTAGGCTGGTACTGGGCTGGTACTTGTGCTGGTACTAGGCTGGTACTTGTGCTGGTACTGGGCTGGTACTAGGCTGGTACTTGTGGTGGTACTGTGCTGGTACTAGGCTGGTACTAGGCTGGTACTAGGCTGGTACTAGGCTGGTACTAGGCTGGTACTAGGCTGGTACTAGGCTGGTACTAGGCTGGTACTTGTGCTGGTACTAGGCTGGTACTTGTGCTGGTACTGTTCTGGTACTAGGCTGGTACTAGGCTGGTACTTGTGCTGGTACTAGGCTGGTACTAGGCTGGTACTAGGCTGGTACTGAGCTGGTACTTGTGCTGGTACTGGGCTGGTACTTGTGCTGGTACTAGGCTGGTACTAGGTTGGTACTTGTGCTGGTACTTGTGCTGGTACTAGGCTGGTACTTGTGGTGGTACTAGGCTGGTACTAGGCTGGTACTAGGTTGGTACTTGTGCTGGTACTTGTGCTGGTACTGGGCTGGTACTAGGCTGGTACTAGGCTGGTACTTGTGCTGGTACTTGTGCTGGTACTAGGCTGGTACTTGTGCCGGTACTAGGTTGGTACTTGTGCTGGTACTTGTGCTGGTACTTGTGCTGGTACTAGGCTGGTACTGGGCTGGTACTGGGCTGGTACTTGTGCTGGCACTAGGCTGGTACTTGTGCTGGTACTAGGCTGGTACTGGGCTGGTACTTGTGCTGGTACTAGGCTGGTACCTTTGCTGGTACTAGGCTGGTACTGGGCTGGTACTTGTGCTGGTACTAGGCTGGTACTGGGCTGGTACTAGGCTGGTACTGGGCTGGTACTTGTGCTGGTACTAGGCTGGTACCTTTGCTGGTACTAGGCTGGTACTTGTGCTGGTACTAGGCTGCTGCTAGGCTGGTACTTGTGCTGGTACTGTGCTGGTACTAGGCTGGTACTTGTGCTGGTACTAGGCTGGTACTAGGCTGGTACTTGTGCTGGTACTGTGCTGGTACTGGGCTGGTACTTGTGCTGGTACTGGGCTGGTACTGTGCTGGTACTAGGCTGGTACTTGTGCTGGTACTAGGCTGGTACTAGGCTGGTACTAGGCTGGTACTGTGCTGGTACTGGGCTGGTACTTGTGCTGGTACTGTGCTGGTACTGGGCTGGTACTTGTGCTGGTACTGTGCTGGTACTGGGCTGGTACTTGTGCTGGTACTAGGCTGGTACTTGTGCTGGTACTGTGCTGGTACTGGGCTGGTACTTGTGCTGGTACTAGGCTGGTACTTGTGCTGGTACTAGGCTGGTACTGTGCTGGTACTGGGCTGGTACTTGTGCTGGTACTAGGCTGGTACTTGTGCTGGTACTAGGCTGGTACTTGTGCTGGTACTGTGCTGGTACTAGGCTGGTACTTGTGCTGGTACTAGGCTGGTACTAGGCTGGTACTTGTGCTGGTACTGTGCTGGTACTGGGCTGGTACTTGTGCTGGTACTAGGCTGGTACTTGTGCGTGTACTCATTAGATTGAATGAGTGCACTCCTCCGACGCATGTTAACTACCAGAAAGCCAGAGCTACAGGTCGCAGCGGTGGTGTTGCGATTATATCACACACCAACTTGGTTCTTAGTCCCAAAACCAACAACGCTTTTCACTCGTTTGAAAACTTAACACTTTCAATCACCTGTCCTGGGTGGAGAAAACAAAAAGCAGTACTATTTATAGTTTTATACCGACCTCCTGGTCCTTACAGCGAGTTCTTAACAGAATTCTCTGACTTCATTTCAAACCTAGTTTTGGAATGGGAAAACATAGTTATAGCTGGAGACTTCAATATACATGTGGACGACAGCACTGACAGCTTAAACAAAGCTTTCAGCGCCGTACTAGATGGTGTTGGTTTTACTCAGAATGTCGAGGAACCTACTCACATTCATAACCACATCTTGGACCTTGTCCTGACCTACGGCTGTGATGTCTCCAATGTTGACATCCAGCGTCAAAGCTCGTTGCTGTCTGACCATTTCTTGATCACGTTTGATCTCGCTTTGGAGGACTTTCCTGTCCCGCAAGATAAAACCATAATGAAAAGAACCTTAAATGATAAATCTATCACAAGGTTCAAAGAACTAATACAGCCTATGTTGAATACTGCTGCAGGTGAACCTGTTCACAGCAGCTGCAGTCCCTCAGTCATCGACCAAACGGTGGGCAACACTATGGAGTCTTTAAAATCTGCATTAAATGCAGCAGCTCCTTTAAAACAGAAAACCATTAGGATTAGATCATCGTCGCCCTGGTACAGTGTTCAACTCCACACTTTAAAACAGGACGTCAGAAAATTGGAGAGGCTATATCGCCACTCCCACTCGGAGCCTGTCCACAGGGAGTGGAAAGCAGGTCTCCGAAACTACAAGAAGGCCCTTCGCGGGGCTCGAACTCAATACTATTCAACTTTAATAGAAGCGAATAAAAACAACAGTAGATTTTTGTTTGGTACCGTCGCTAAACTCACAAACTGCCATAGCGCAATCGAGCCTAAAATTCCAAGCTCACTGAGCAGTGTCGACTTTCTCCACTTCTTTAATAATAAAATTACATCCATCCGTGACAAGCTGGAGGAGGTTGCTCCTGCTGTTAGTGGTGGACAGGTTGAAGCGGCATACGTGACTTCCCACTTAGACTCTTCAGTGGGCCTTAATAAATTCATGGCTGTGAGCCAAGCAGAGGTGATCTCTGTGGTCACATCCTCAAAAGCCTCAACTTGCATGTTAGACGCAGTCCCGACATGGCTCTTCAAAGACATACTTCCTTTGATAATTGAGCCTATCGTAAATATAATAAACGCATCCATACAATGTGGCTATGTCCCACAAGCTTTTAAAACCGCGGTAATCAAACCCCTTCTGAAGAAAACAAACCTGGACCCAGAAATACTTACAAACTACAGACCGATCTCGAACCTCACTTTTATATCTAAAATCCTGGAAAAACTTATAGCTGAGCAGCTCCGCTGCCACCTGCAGGAAAATGATATGTTTGAAGTCTTTCAATCAGGATTCAGAGCTCATCATAGCACTTAAACGGCACTAGTCAAAGTCACAAATGACTTACTACTAGCTGCCGATAATGGACAAGTGTCAGTGCTGGTCCTACTGGACCTTAGTGCTGCATTTGACACAATAGACCACAGCATTCTACTGCAGAGGCTAGAATGTGATATAGGTCTTAGAGGAACAGCCCTTGGCTGGTTTAAATCCTATTTATCAGATCGATATCACTTCGTCAATGTGAATCAGGACTCGTCGCCTTATTCTGGAGTGGAATTCGGTGTGCCGCAGGGTTCGGTACTCGGACCGATTCTTTTTACTCTCTACATGCTGCCACTGGGAAACATTATTAAAAAGCATGGAATTAAGTTCCACTGCTATGCAGATGACACACAGCTTTATCTGTCGATGAAGCCAAATCAGACAGATCAGCTAGAAAAGCTCAGTGCCTGCATAAAGGACCTTAAAATGTGGATGACTCTTAACTTCCTACTTCTCAACCCGGAGAAGACAGAAGTGATCCTACTCGGTCCGAAGCGCCTGCGTGACTCCCTCACTAACCAGATGGTTACTCTCGATAATGTCAGTATAATACCCAGTAACACTGTGAGGAATCTTGGAGTCATTTTTGACCAAGAACTCTCCTTCAAGGCTTATATAAGCCAAGCAACTAAAACGGCGTACTTCCACTTACGGAACATCGCTAAAATTAGGAATTTCCTTCCTAAAAGTGACGCGGAAAAACTCATTCACGCGTTTGTCACCTCAAGGCTTGACTACTGTAACGCTTTACTGGCAGCGTGCCCTAAAGCCTCTTTGAAGAGCTTCCAGCTCGTTCAGAATACAGCAGCTAGGATCTTAACAGGTACCAAAAGGAGGGAGCACATAACTCCGGTGTTAAAATCACTCCACTGGCTCCCTGTGGAGTACAGAATAAAGTTTAAAATCCTACTCTTAACATATAAAGCCATAAATGGCTTGGCTCCTTCTTATCTCCAAGACACGTTAGTGTCGTATCAACCAAGTCGAGCGTTGCGCTCACAAAACGCCAGACGTCTGGTGGTCCCTAAGGTCTCAAAGGTCACTGTTGGTGGCAGAGCATTTAGCTCCAAGCTCCTTTACTGTGGAATCAGCTTCCCATTTATGTTAAGGAAGCAGATACGGTCTCCACATTCAAGGCCAGGCTTAAAGCACTTTACTTTAATTTAGCATATAATTAGGTAATATATAATATGTAGTGTATATATTATATATATATGCTGTATTATGTTATATATTATGTTATATATTATTCAATAATGTATTGTGTTTATGTTGTATATTATGTTATATATTATGCTGTATGTTATTCTTTATTCAAGGCTAGGTTTAAAACAGTCCTCTTTAGTTTAGCATATGGCTAGGAAGGTAAGACTCGGAGAAGGTTAAACTCCTCAGAGTGTTAGTCAAGCTGCATAGGGAGTCAGTTTGCTGGGAGAAGTATGGTAACTTGAGCACTATCCTCTCCTCCTTCCTACTTTATCTGTTTAGCATTTTTAGGATTCTGACTGTAGTTTGTTCATTGCTATTCACCCGTTGTCCCATTGTCTGTTTCATGGTACGATGACGGGATCTCTGAGCCTGGCCTCTTCCATCTACACCTGCGGACTGCCCCGCCCGACCCGCCTGGGAGTGCTTCGGTCCTGCACCGGACCTGTCCACGTTCAGCGTCCACTGGTCCACGTTCTGTAGCTAGCTTAGGTCCTAGATCATTAGTCTGTCCGTCCGGAGGAGCGGATCCCTTTCTCATATGGGTCTCCCTCCCTGTGGGTTTCCCTAGTTCTCCTCCAAGGTTTCTCACTTTTTCCCACTGGGTTTTTTAAGAGTTTTTCCTTGTGGATGCAGGAGGGTCTTGTTGGACAGTTAGTGTCCAACAGAAAGGATTGGTGATGATCAGGACACTTTAGCATTCTACAACATGTATGGACATTTTCTTCTGTGTGTGCTTTATACTGTATTCTTCATGTGTTTTAACTGTTGATTCTCTGACCTGTGTTGGTGATTTCAATGGTTTTGTTAAGTCCTCTGAGATGACTTCTGTTGTGACCTAGGGCTATACAAGAATACATTGTATTGTATTGTACCTGTGAGTAGAGCAGCAGGGCGCCTCTCCGGGTGCTGAAGGTCTTGGGGAGGCTGGTCTCGGGTCCAGGGAGGAGGCCGCCGCTCGGGGACAGACGCAGCCAAGAGCCATGTGCCTTCCAGATGTAGAAGTCCTGTTTGGATAATTATAGAAATGTGTGTCGTGAGTTCTATTCACTCTCTCACTTCTGTTTAAAACTGTTTTACAATATACCCGCTTTACGGGGGTGACAGTAGCTCAGTTGGTAGAGCATTGGCCTTCAGGCCTGAAGGTCGTGGGTTCAATTCCCACCTCTACACCTTCTCCACCGACTCCCACTGATGACTGCTGTCGTTGTGTCCTTGGGCAAGACACTTAACCCCACTTTGCCCAAAGCCCCCACTGAAAGATCAAGGCTATGCTCACACTCAGAGAGCAGCCGTCCTCCTGTGGACTCACCACCTGCAGAGGGTCAGTGAGGGGCTGGTGCTATGAGACTTGGGTGGCATCTCTGACTGCCACCCCCCTGACCCAGAAATGGATGGATGTATTATCCTTATTTATTGTAACTACAGTACAGCCACGGCGTGTGTGTGTGTGTAATAATAGTATATATATAAATATATATTTTAAATGCTTTTCTTGTATTATTGTTGTGTTTACATGTGCTTTGCTGTATCTGTCCTTGTGAAATCTTGAGGACCTCCTTGAAAACGAGATGAGACCACATCATCTCAAGGGACTTATCCTCTAAATTGCAAAAAAAATAAAATAATAATAATATTATTTAATAATGCATTGATTTTATTCAGCGCTTTATAGGACTCTCAAAGTCTCGTCACTTCATTATTCTTTCACTCCATTCACAAATACACGCTTTAGGGATAGAAACTTCTAATCAGGGGAATGTGTGTCATGTCTGTTGTTAATCTACTGATGAAAAAGAAAAGATGTAAATTTGACTTTTGTCACACAACCACTAAATGATTTAACAAAGTGTTTGTGTTTTCATTCATGTACACATTAAAGTCATTCATCTTTCTTTTGACCGTTCTCTGTTCTCGACCATAACAACACAGTGAGATAAAAGCATGTTCTAATCCCTCTCGTGTTGATCACTGTGGCCCGTTACCTCCGCAGTGAAGCACACGTCCAGTCTCCCGCACTGCTTCCCCTCACTCTGCACAAACTGGGCACATCCTCGGCTCAGCACCGACAGAGGCAGGTCCTTCATGGAATCTCTGAAAACCTCAAACCGCTGCGGATCTGAGACACACTGGTCCAACAATTATAACAACTATAACAAGTATAACAATTATAACAACTATAACAAGTATAACAAGTATAACAACTATGACAACTATAATGTACTTTTTAAATGTGTTTCTACCTCACAGCAGCGGCGGGTGTTGGGTCTAAATCTCTGTTGCTATGGTTTGTTTAATACTGTGTCCCTGTTACCGTGGCTGCAGCACATACACACACACACATACACACACACACAAGACCCCAACACACACACACAGATGCACACACACACACACACAAGACCCCAACACAGACACACATGTACACACACAGATGCACACACACACACACACACACACATCACCCCAACACGCACACACAAATACACACACACGCACAAACATCACCCCAACACACACACACATACACACATACATACAGTACATGTACACCCTCCAGGTGAAAATTGTTAGTTACAGAAGGATGTAACTAGCTAAGGATGATTAGTGACATGTTAGTACCATATGAACCAGCCTGGACTCTGAGGAGCACAGGGACTGGTCTCCTGCTGGGACTCTGAGGAGCACAGGGACTGGACTCCTGCTGGGACTCTGAGGAGCACAGGGACTGGCCTCCTGCTGGGACTCTGAGGAGCACAGGGACTGGCCTCCTGCTGGGACTCTGAGGAGCACAGGGACTGGCCTCCTGCTGGGACTCTGAGGAGCACAGGGATTGGCCTCCTGCTGGGACTCTGAGGAGCACAGGGACTGGCCTCCTGCTGGGACTCTGAGGAGCACAGGGACTGGCCTCCTGCTGGGACTCTGAGGAGCACAGGGACTGGCCTCCTGCTGGGACTCTGAGGAGCACAGGGACTGGCCTCCTGCTGGGACTCTGAGGAGCACAGGGACTGGCCTCCTGCTGGGACTCTGAGGAGCACAGGGACTGGACTCCTGCTGGGACTCTGAGGAGCACAGGGACTGGACTCCTGCTGGGACTCTGAGGAGCACAGGGACTGGACTCCTGTTAGTGCCCAGAGTCAGGACTAAACATGGGGAGGCTGCTTTTCAGATTCATGCTGCTAAAATCTGGAACAATCTTCCTGAAGATGTGAGACAGGCCTCCTCTCTGACAATGTTTAAAACCAGGTTAAAGACAGTTCTGTTTAACTGTGCATACAACTGAGGGATTTTATATTTTTATCTTTCTTTTTAATGTTCTGTGATTATTTATGATTTTAATGCTTTCTTATTTTGAGTTGCCTTGTGTATGAATTGTGCTATCCAAAAAAACTTGCCTTGCCTACTTACCGGATGTGTTTGAATGGATGTTTCTGCTGCTGGTGGTGGTTCTATCTCTAGTTTTAACATATATTTATTTGTGAGTTTTTCTGTCCAACTTCTTGAAAAATGAAAAAGAGATGACGAGCTTGACTCCAACTTCATCCTCTCTTCAAATAGTGACTCACAGGACTTTTACAAATACCATTTTTGTTTGTAAAATAAATATAATTGTTGTTTTTCAAGAATCTTTTTGTGGAAATGTTTTATTTTGTATGTGGCGAGCCGGATCCTTTTTTGCTTAGTCACCAGTTAGAAGAACATTTTTTCTGACTCCACAGTTATACTTCATCTTATAAGTATGTGGCATGTTTATTGATATAGCACATTTTACAGACCAAGGTCACCCAAAGCGTTTTAAACTGTTCAGAAATCAGATGAAGGAGAATTTTCTACTTCTGGGTGTCTCATCAAGAGTATTGGTCCTCCCAACTGTCAATCATTCTGCTGATACGTGCTCGTCAAAAAAGACCAAAGAGATTTGTCCAAAAAGTGGAGAGGGCGGTTTTCTTCCAAATTCCTTAAATTTGGGGAAATCCTTAATATCTACAGTCCATGGGAAATCCTCCTTTAAACCTTTAACATTGATAAATACATGTAGTGATGATATTACCCACGGATATTTTGTTGAGCTTTTATTTTTAAGTCTGCGGTGCTTTTATTTTGAAGTCCGCTGTGCTTTTATTTTAAAATCTACTGTGCTCATGTTTTGTAGTCTGCTGAGCTTTTATTTTGAAGTCTGCTGTGCTTTTATTTTGAAGTCTGCTGTGCTTTTATTTTGAAGTCTGCTGTGCTCTTGTTGTGCAGTCTGCTGTGCTTTTATTTTGAAGTCCGCTGTGCTTTTATTTTGAAATCTACTGTGCTTTTATTTTGAAGTCCGCTGTGCTTTTATTTTGAAGTCTGCTGTGCTTTTATTTTGAAATCTACTGTGCTTTTATTTTGAAGTCCGCTGTGCTTTTATTTAGAAGTTTGCTGTGCTTTTATTTTGAAGTTTGCTGTGCTTTTATTTTGAAATCTGCTGTGCTCTTATTTTGAAGTCGGCTGTGCTCTTATTTTGAAATCTGCTGTGCTCTTATTTTGAAATCTGCTGTGCTCTTATTTTGAAGTCTGCTGTCAGTGTAGTACTTGCGCTCACGACCCGACTGTAGCCAGACTGTAAAAAGATCCATAGACTTGACCTCCTCGGTCTCGGCACCAGTGAGAAGGTGTTTTTCTGGTTTCTTTGCACCATCAAACTTTAGCTTCATAATTATATCTGTGAAAAACAACTGCGGAAGGAGCTTTTGACGAATTATCTGCCAACTCAGGTACGTTTTTGTACTGTTTTTATGTTTAGCCTTATTCTAAGTCACGTTAAACTCTATGTAAAAAGACATTAGACTGGATTATATATTATACCATCAGTGCAGTTGTAGTAATATTTGCTGCATTTGTCCCCGATCTATAAAAAAATATGTTTTTGCTTCCGCATTTCCGGTGAACGAGTTTTACTTACTCATCGATCAAAATGCTCGAAAGTAGGCGTGGCTTAGACATTTTTCACAATAAAAGGCCACTGCCTCTGCGGGCTCTCTAAAGTCCGAAATAAAGACTCCTTTCTCGTAGTGTTTCTGACGAAGGATTGCTATCACATATAATCAACGTAAATCAGATGTGTTGTTGCTGTTCCAAATACTGTCTGTGAATCGCGAACTGTTTCCCATGACACTGACCTGAACAGCTGCAAGGTGCGCAGTTTAACCTGGAGCTGCGGTGGGACTGTGGTGTTTCCATTCAATAAACACGCTCACAACAGCGATTTACAAACACATGACCAGCGCCTGCTCTCACACATTGTTCTCATATACTACAGTCATAAGAAATATTGATGTAGAAAAAGAAATCACATGTGGAATTAATGCTGTATGTGATCGCTATCACAGACCAGGAAAAGGACGTTCGGGTTGTATGAGTGAGCAATAATGTGACTAATAATGAGCATGCAACTGTGACAGGACGAACATGTGTGTGTGTAAAGCATGACAGCAGCAAGAGGGTGTCACTGAAAGATGACAGCAGACGGCCAAACACATGTTGATATGATCATGATATGATCAGTCTGACTCTGCTGGCGCCCACAGTCAAGACTAAACATGTGGGGGAAGACAATGTTCAAATGCAAGTAATGTTGAGGGTTGTGTGTGCGAGGAATTGTATCTCCATTTTGTTGTGCACTGTGGTTATTAAGAGTCCCTTGTGTGATGTTTTGTTTATTTCATTGCCTGTGTGATTTGCCTGGTGTTTAATCTTTGTGTGTGTTTCATGTAAAGATTTGTGCCTTGTGTGAGATGAACTGTGCAGCTGTCATCTCAGAGGACCACACAGACACGTTGAAATCACCAACACAGATTGGAGAATCAACAGCGAAGACCCAGGAAATATTGAACCCATGTGTATTGGTTCATAGAGAAAGACCAATGCCCATGAATGATGATGAATATGCATACAAATTAATATTGATTGCTGGACATTTCGCTGACAGTAGCAGATGGCCAAAATGATGTATATTTGGGGTGGACGTGGTACACCTGCAAACCTTGCAGCTGCTCATGTCAGTGTTGTGCTGTGCTCATTACAAATGTTTATGTTGGTCCAGTCATACTGCACACAAGGGAACAATTGTGACATGGAATTGTGACCGAGCAACGCGTAAAACACATGTCCGCAGCGCTGTGACAGAGAAATGCTGCAGAGACGTCTCTGAAAGAGGATCTGGAGATGCGTCAGCAGGTTAATCTGTCGCTGCACCACGTACCAAACCGCGTCCGAGCGTACGATTTATGTGTGTGTGTCTGCACGTTTGAAATGTCTGTGGCTACACGACACAGGTAACAGGAACAGGGTGTACCATTCTATTGCCAGTGACATTGCGTTACAATGCTTTGGAGACAGATGAAGCGGGGTGCGAGTACGCGGACACGCAGGTGGATCTAGCCCACTCTACAAATACAACATGTGTTTGGCCGTCTGCTGTCATCTTTCAGTGACACCCTCTTGCTGCTGTCATGCTTTACACACACACATGTTCGTCCTGTCACAGTTGCATGCTCATTATTAGTCACATTATTACTCACTCATACAACCTGAACGTCCTTTTCCTGGTCTGTGATAGCGATCACATACAGCATTAATTCCACATGTGATTTCTTTTTCTACATCAATATTTCTTATGACTGTAGTATATGAGAACAATGTGTGAGAGCAGGCGCTGGTCATGTGTTTGTAAATCGCTGTTGTGAGCGTGTTTATTGAATGGAAACACCACAGTCCCACCGCAGCTCCAGGTTAAACTGCGCACCTTGCAGCTGTTCAGGTCAGTGTCATGGGAAACAGTTCGCGATTCACAGACAGTATTTGGAACAGCAACAACACATCTGATTTACGTTGATTATATGTGATAGCAATCCTTCGTCAGAAACACTACGAGAAAGGAGTCTTTATTTCGGACTTTAGAGAGCCCGCAGAGGCAGTGGCCTTTTATTGTGAAACATGTCTAAGCCACGCCTACTTTCGAGCATTTTGATCGATGAGTAAGTAGAACTCGTTCACCGGGAAAGGAGGCAGGTCATTTACAGTCTGTGGTCATAATATTTATTATTATAGATCCATGGTAATAATCTGTAATGTAGTAACTTTACAGTCTGTGGTAATAATCTGTAATGTAGTAACTTTACAGTCTGTGGTAATAATCTGTAATGTAGTGAGCGCTGCTGGGTCCTGTGCATGTCCTGGTCTATTCTAATTCCATTTTCTTGTTGTAGAAATGGCCGTGTTTCTGAACTGCTCTGTGCTGTTCGAGCTCAAAACTTTGCCTTTTAAAGAGAAGGTGAAGATGAAGCTGGCAGTGACTGAAAATGGAGGAAGCATGTCGTTTGTGGCCAATAAACAGGTGTGTGTGTGTCACGTGTGTATAGTATTGCACTGGACAAACTTGTATTATTGTGAAATCCCTGAATGACCACACAGACTGCCTGTATGACTGACAGCTTACACAAACTTATCGTGTTTTATTGTGTTAAAAAAAATCACACAAACAATTGAACGCATTGTCCTATAACATAGTCCATATCCCGAACTGACTTTGGAAAATGCATTTCTTAGAATACTGCACATTTCATTTTACATGTATCAGTGGGGAGACATTAGCTCTGTGTTGAGTCTAGGCTTCCAACAAAATCATGTATAGCTAGATCAATAGATAAATAGACCAGTAGCAGCAAAAACACATCCATCCACACAAAAAACAATAAAATGTATCATTCTAAAAAGCTAATAATAATAATAGTAATGATAAGAAACAGCTCTGCAGGTCACAGCAGCAGAGATGGTCTAACCTCTGAATATACATCATTTATCTGCTTGAAACTGTAGATAGTATTTTGTTCCTGTTTTTGAAATCAAGTTTGCTTTTGTTGATGAAAAACACAAATACATTCTGCTCCCCAGTGCTCTCTGGTGGTGACCAGCGGTGTGTCCAGTCTGAGTCCCGGTAGACTGCGTAACATTGTGAAGTACCAGATCCCTGTGGTGGGACTGGACTATGTTCGCCGCTGCTTGGAGGCGAACTGTCGGCTTCCAGTGGAGGACTTTCAGTTGGACATTTCCTCTTCTGCTAATGCACATCCTGTTGTGCACAAAGGTACTTCATTATTGATCGGCCTTCAAGCCACGAAATGAGGAGTTGAAATTACAAGCTTTATTTATTTGAGCATGTTTCTTCTAAATTGCAAATAAGGGTTAATAGCAATTGTATTATTAAAGGAATACTAAACATCAGTGCCCAGCGTGACTCCGCCCACATGAACATTTAAAAAGGGCATTTCCCGAGGTCTGGGCTGTGATTAGTTTACACACTAAGATAATTGTAGAGCTACACACTTGAATCTAAGACACTGAATTCTCTCAGCAGCAGTGACTTCAACTGATGTAATTTAATGTTATTACATTAGGGGCGTGTGCATGGATCTATAACAATAACTGGATAGAGTATTACTATCTTACAGCTGTCCCACCCATGGGCACAGGGGGCGCTGTGGTACTGCAGACTAAATTCACTCTGGCTACCCTGAAAAAGTCCCATAGAACTCAATGTAAACTAAAACAGACCACAGCTGACAGAGAACCTGACAGAGAACCTGACGTGCATGAGAGCCAGACACGCGTATTTGGCGCAAAGCATCATGGGAGCTCGTCCACTGCGCAGAACCGGGAGGACCAGAGAAATGACCAAAATATGGATGAGTTCCGCTAATCTCTCAGTCCCATGCGCTACTGAGAAAAAAAAAGTTGATTTGGTGTTTAGTTGTACTTTAAGAATATATGAGTGATTTTGTTCTCTGAATAGAACCTTGCTCAGTGTGTACAGAGGCGTGTTTATTAAGGTGTGTGTCTGACTAGTTCTGAGGAATGTGTCAAAAGTCACGTGATGTATTTCTGTCTGTGATTCTTATGTTGGAAATGTTCTCTACACACGTTTGGTTCTTAGACAAATGGACTAAAGACAATTGGACCAAAGCCACTTCTAAAACGCCCCAAAACCTGCTCGTTCCCCTGGAGCCTGTTCGTGTCTCACTGAGGGACGAGTCTCCAAAGCACAGAGAAAGTGTTCATAAAGATGAAGATTGCAGGTTTGAATACTTTAATATTTACATTATTATTATGCAAGTTTCAATGTTTCACTGTCATAGCGTCCTGTGTGTGATCTGCAACATTAACAACTCACTGTGGGACTAATACAACTCTTAAGTTCCAAATCTGTTCCATTTTTAAAACACTATTTAGATAGAAATATTAAATGCACAGAGGAAGAAGTCGATTTAATCAAAATTCTACTAGAGTCTTGCAAAGGAAATGTTAAAAAGAAACAAAAAAATCTTATATACAAATGTTTACAAGAGGCAAAACATATTTCCATCAAGTAAATGAAAGAGAAATGGGAAAGAGAGGTGATCTGAGGGAGATAAAACTACCCTTGGAAAAATACTGTACGTTTTTTGTAACTCCAAGCGGGAGTTTTTTTCTGGGACTCTGCAAAGATCGCCCCCTACTGGTCAGAGGTGATATAAGCCCGCAAGAGATTATATTTAGCCTTGAAATGATTTTTCTACTTGGGTAACCTTCCTCAGGCCATGTAGAAATCTGACCAATGTCTCCGATCAGTTCTGCAGCAGGAGCAAAGAAGGCCAGTCTGTTCTCACGGACTGGACCCAAATAATCCCGGAGATTTACGACATGGAAAGACTAACCTTTTCACTGAGACTTCCCAGAGACAAGTGCAACACGTACTGGACAAATGGGTCTCATGCATGAAAATATAATCCGAATATTGTAAAACTAATAATGAGAGTTTAAACCTTCAGCCTAATCCCTTTGGTCACAAATGCGTTTGTAAATCTAAGTTAAAGTATGGACAGTAACTGACATAAGCTAAATTGTTCTTGTAATCTTGTTCTTTTTTATGCCGTTTTTTTGTAAACATAAAATAATGTAACAAAAAATGATAATAATATGACAGAAAAACAAACTTACTACTACCTGATATTTACATACATGTGTCATGTGGATGCTCTGTTATTCTATGTGGTCTGCATTTTGTTGTATTGTTCTTTGCTTTTATATATAACTTAACAAAAATCTTACAAAGTATTTCAGAAAAAGTCTATTCATTTTTTGTCAATTACAATGAATTAAATTAACTTATTTATGATTTGTTCCCAGAGATAACTCTAAAATGGACCATGGCCTGTCCGACTTTCCAGAAAACTTTGAAGTGGCTAAATATGCCATTTTTCAAAAGGTAAGAATAATATGTTTTTGTTAATATGTGTGTGAGCTGTTGGTCGTTCTCTCACTTTGTTGTGATATTTATTCAGCAAAACAGTAATTCTTGGTGTTTGCTGGAGCTCCAAAGTGCCAAAACTGAGAATGCAAGGCGGTACTCTGTGGTTAAGAACTGGAAGGAAAACATTCAGTCCAAGGTAAAAAGTGTCTTTTGCAATTCTGTATATTTTTTATTTTTTATTCATTCACAATACATTTTTACATTATTTTTCCAGAACAAACTTAAACATACACACACTCACACCTAGGATCGTAGATTAGGAGTTGACTAACCAAGTGCTGACATCACTAATAGTGTTCTATTTGAACATAGACGAGCTTAAGCCTATTTCCTTATATGGGCATTTGTTCTGACGGCATTAGCTTTGCGTCGTCACAGGAGCAGATGTGTTGTTCTCCTGCACATCTGGTTGGTCAATCCTGTTAGTTACTGACATAGAGGAGTTTGATTTTCAATGCAAATTAATAGGAGCCAGGGTGAGTTGAGGCAAAACTTTCCTTCCCTATAACTTCCCTATTGGGCTTCATATTGGGTTAGCCTAGTTCATTTGCATACAAGTCTAGGCCATAACAGACAACACAAAAAACAAAATACTTAAAGAGCGTCTAAACACCTGTGCCCAGACTTACTCTGCTCACATGAATATTTGAAAATGTTCTTTAAAAAGGGCGTGTCCCGAGGAACAGGAACAAGAGGACCAGGGGACAATAAGGGGGCTTAGAAGTGGGCGTGGTCTGGGCTGTGATTGACAGCTCACGTCACACACACAAAAAAACAGTTGTCATTGCTGCTTAAAGCAATAGTTTACACCAGAAAGTCTCATTCCTTTGTTTACACACTAAGATAATTGTAGAGCTACACACCTGAACCTAAGACACACAATTATCTCAGCAGCAGTGGTTTCAACTCATGTAATTTAATATTAATCCACTAGATGTCGCCAGAATACTCCAACCTGCTGCTGTGTGTGTGAGAGTTGGATCAGTTTATATCAGACTCAGAGTGATGTCACACACACCAACTGACGTCACACACACCAACTGACGTCACACACACCAACTGAAGTCGCACACACCAACTGACGTCACACACACCAACTGACGTCACACACACCAACTGACGTCACACACACCAACTGAAGTCGCACACACCAACTGAAGTCGCACACACCAACTGACATCACACACACCAACTGACGTCGCACACACCAACTGACGTCGCACACACCAACTGACGTCGCACACACCAACTGACGTCGCACACACCAACTGAAGTCGCACACACCAACTGACGTCGCACACACCAACTGACGTCGCACACACCAACTGACGTCGCACACACCAACTGACGTCGCACACACCAACTGAAGTCGCACACACCAACTGAAGTCGCACACACCAACTGAAGTCGCACACACCAACTGAAGTCGCACACACCAACTGAAGTCGCACACACCAACTGAAGTCGCACACACCAACTGACGTCACACACACACCAACTGACGTCACACACACACCAACTGACGTCACACACACACCAACTGAAGTCACACACACCAACTGACGTCACACACACCAACTGACGTCACACACACACCAACTGACGTCACACACACACCAACTGACGTCACACACACACCAACTGACGTCACACACACACCAACTGACGTCACACACACACCAACTGACGTCACACACACACCAACTGACGTCACACACACACCAACTGACGTCACACACACACCAACTGACGTCACACACACACACAAACTGACGGCACACACACACCAACTGACGTCACACACACCAACTGACGTCACACACACCAACTGAAGTCACACACACCAACTGACGTCACACACACCAACTGACGTCACACACACCAACTGACGTCACACACACCAACTGACGTCGCACACACCAACTGACGTCGCACACACCAACTGACGTCGCACACACCAACTGAAGTCGCACACACCAACTGAAGTCGCACACACCAACTGAAGTCGCACACACCAACTGAAGTCGCACACACCAACTGAAGTCGCACACACCAACTGAAGTTGCACACACCAACTGACGTCACACACACACCAACTGACGTCACACACACACCAACTGACGTCACACACACACCAACTGACGTCACACACACCAACTGAAGTCACACACACCAACTGAAGTCACACACACCAACTGACGTCACACACACCAACTGACGTCACACACACACCAACTGACGTCACACACACACCAACTGACGTCACACACACACCAACTGACGTCACACACACACCAACTGACGTCACACACACACCAACTGACGTCACACACACACCAACTGACGTCACACACACACCAACTGACGTCACACACACACCACACACTGACGGCACACACACACCAACTGACGGCACACACACACCAACTGACGTCGCACACACCAACTGACGTCGCACACACCAACTGACGTCGCACACACCAACTGACGTCGCACACACACCAACTGACGTCACACACACACCAACTGACGTCACACACACACCAACTGACGTCACACACACACACACACACTGACGTCACAACACACACACAACACAACTGACGTCACACACACCAACTGATCCAACACGTCACACACACTGACGTCACACACACCAACTGACGTCACACACACACCAACTGACGTCACACACACACCAACTGACGTCACACACACACACACACCACACACAACTGACGTCACACACACACAACTGACGTCACACACACAAACTGACGTCACACACACACCAACTGACGTCACACACACACCAACTGACGTCACACACACACCAACTGACGTCCACACACACCAACTGACGTCACACACACACCAACTGACGTCACACACAAACTGACGTCACACACACCACCAACTGACGCACACACACACCAACTGACGCACACACACCAACTGACGCCACCACCAACTGACGTCGCACACACAAGACGTCGCACACACACGTCGCACACACCAATGACGTCACACACCAACTGACGTCACACACACACCAACTGACGTCCACACACACCAACTGACGTCAACACACACCAACTGACGTCAACACACACCAACGACTCACACAACACCAACTGACTCACACACACACAACTGACGTCACACACACACAACTGACGTACCACACACCAACTGACGTCACACACACCAACTGACGTCCACACACCAACTGACGTCACACACAAACTGACGTCACACACACAACTGACGTCACACACACAACTGACGTCACACACACAACTGACGTCACACACACAACTGACGTCACACACACAACTGACGTCACACACCAACTGACGTCACACACACAACTGACGTCACACACACAACTGACGTCACACACACAACTGACGTCACACCCACAACTGACGTCACACACACAACTGACGTCACACCCTAACCCAGAGCCAATGAGAGGCAAGGACCAAAATTCCAATGTAGTACCATCAAAAAGGCAGAGAGGGCGCCACACAGAAGGTTTTAGGCTCAAAAGTGAGATTTTATCTAATTTGCACTAAAATGTCCATAAAAGACATGGAGAGAGCACTATGAGAAAAATGTGGTGTTTAGTTGTCCTTTGAAGAAAAACATATTCAAGTTTGGACAGCTTTATATCTTAATGTGTAGTTATTCTGTAACGTTTTAATTATGAACTCTAGACCTGCATGATTCATAATATTATAATGAGGTGCGCACTATGAGGCGCATCAAACTTTGCGGTTCTTTTCATATATTTAAGGTTCCCTGGATTATAATTGTTGAAATAAAAGGCTTTTATGTGTGAATACCACGGTACATAGTTCAATAATGTTCTTACTCTGTGTTTCATGGTTTCATATTTACTGTCTATGGTTTTACAGAAGGCTGCAGTGAGAGACCAAGTGTGTGTGTCCACATCAGAAGAGGCCCTGAAGGAGTTTGAGGACCTGATAGAAACCATGAAGGAGCGGGGCCTGGAGGAGCAGAAGGAGGCCCCGCCCACGGTCACTGAGATGGGCTCCGCTCCTCTGCAGCAGGTTCAGGATCTCACTTCTTTTTATTTATATATAAATACATTTACTGTTTCCACATCACTCACACATTCAATATAAAATACTCAAACTCCTCCTCTCTCCTCCTCCTGGTCCCTCTGCTCCTCCTCCTCTCTCCTCCTGGTCCCTCCCCTCCTCCTCTCTCCTCCTCCTGGTCCCTCGCTCCTCCTCTCTCCTCCTCCTGGTCCCTCCGCTCCTCCTCCTCTCTCCTCCTCCTGGTCCCTCGCTCCTCCTCTCTCCTCCTCCTGGTCCCTCCGCTCCTCCTCTCTCCTCCTCCTGGTCCCTCTGCTCCTCCTCCTCTCTCCTCCTCCTGGTCCCTCGCTCCTCCTCTCTCCTCCTCCTGGTCCCTCGCTCCTCCTCTCTCCTCCTCCTGGTCCCTCCGCTCCTCCTCTCTCCTCCTCCTGGTCCCGCTGCTCCTCCTCCTCTCTCCTCCTCCTGGTCCCTCTGCTCCTCCTCCTCTCTCCTCCTCCTGGTCCCTCTGCTCCTCCTCTCTCCTCCTCCTGGTCCCTCTGCTCCTCCTCCTCTCTCCTCCTCTTGGTCCCTTCGCTCCTCCTCCTCCTCTCTCTCCTCCTCTGGTCCCTCTGCTCCTCCTCCTCTCTCCTCCTCCTGGTCCCTCTGCTCCTCCTCCTCTCTCCTCCTCCTGGTCCCTCCGCTCCTCCTCCTCTCTCCTCCTCCTGGTCCCTCCGCTTCTCCTCCTCTCTCCTCCTGGTCCCTCGCTCCTCCTCTCTCCTCCTGGTCCCTCCGCTCTTCCTCCTCTCTCCTCCTCCTGGTCCCTCCGCTCTTCCTCCTCTCTCCTCCTCCTGGTCCCTCGTTCCTCCTCTCTCCTCCTCCTGGTCGCTCGCTCCTCCTCCTCTCCTCCTCCTGGTCGCTCGCTCCTCTCTCTCCTCCCCTTCCTCTCTCCCTCTCCTCCTCCTGGTCCCTCGCTCTCCTCCTCCTCCTCCTGGTCCCGCTCCTCCTCTCTCCTCCTCCTGGTCCCTCCTCCTCTCTCCTCCTCTGGTCCCTCGCTCCTCCTCTCTCCTCCTCCTGGTCCCTCTCCTCTCTCCTCCTCCTGGTCCCTCGCTCCTCCTCTCTCCTCCTCCTGGTCCCTCGCTCCTCCTCTCTCCTCCTCCTGGTCCCTCGCTCCTCCTCTCTCCTCCTCTGGTCCCTCGCTCCTCCTCTCTCCTCCTCCTGGTCCCTCGCTCCTCCTCCCTCCTCTCCTCGCTCCTCCTCTCTCTCCTCCTGGTCCCTCCTTCCTCCTCTCTCCTCCTCTGTCCCTCCTCCTCTCTCTCCTCCTCATGGTCCCTCGCTCCTCCTCTCTCTCTCCCCCTGGTCCCTCGCTCCTCCTCTCTCCTCCTGGTCCCTCGCTCCCTCTCTCCTCCTCCTGTCCCTCTGCTCCTCCTCCTCTCCTCCTCCTTGTCCCTCTGCTCCTCCTCCTCTCTCCTCCTCCTGGTCCCTCCGCTCTTCCTCCTCTCTCCTCCTCCTGGTCCCTCCGCTCTTCCTCCTCTCTCCTTCTCCTGGTCCCTCGCTCCTCCTCTCTCCTCCTCCTGGTCCCTCGCTCCTCCTCTCTCCTCCTGGTCCCTCGCTCCTCCTCTCTCCTCCTCCTGGTCCCTCGCTCCTCCTCTCTCCTCCTCCTGGTCCCTCGCTCCTCCTCTCTCCTCCTCCTGGTCCCTCGCTCCTCCTCTCTCCTCCTCCTGGTCCCTCTGCTCCTCCTCTCTCTCTCCTCCTGGTCCCTCTGCTCCTCCTCTCTCCTCCTCCTGGTCCCTCGCTCCTCCTCTCTCCTCCTCCTGGTCCCTCGCTCCTCCTCTCTCCTCCTCCTGGTCCCTCCGCTCCTCCTCTCTCCTCCTCCTGGTCCCTCTGCTCCTCCTCCTCTCTCCTCCTCCTTGTCCCTCTGCTCCTCCTCCTCTCTCTCCACCTCCTGGTCCCTCCGCTCCTCCTCTCTCCTCCTCCTGGTCCCTCGCTCCTCCTCTCTCCTCCTCCTGGTCCCTCGCTCCTCCTCTCTCCTCCTCCTGGTCCCTCGCTCCTCCTCTCTCCTCCTCCTGGTCCCTCGCTCCTCCTCTCTCCTCCTCCTGGTCCCTCGCGCCTCCTCTCTCCTCCTCCTGGTCCCTCCGCTCCTCCTCTCTCCTCCTCCTGGTCCCTCTGCTCCTCCTCCTCTCTCCTCCTCCTGGTCTCTCCGCTCCTCCTCTCTCCTCCTCTTGGTCCCTCGCTCCTCCTCTCTCCTCCTCCTGGTCCCTCGCCCCTCCTCTCTCCTCCTCCTGGTCCCTCCGCTCCTCCTCTCTCCTCCTCCTGGTCCCTCGCTCCTCCTCTCTCCTCCTCCTGGTCCCTCCGCTCCTCCTCTCTCCTCCTCCTGGTCCCTCGCTCCTCCTCTCTCCTCCTCCTGGTCCCTCGCTCCTCCTCTCTCCTCCTCCTGGTCCCTCGCTCCTCCTCTCTCCTCCTCCTGGTCCCTCTGCTCCTCCTCCTCTCTCCTCCTCCTTGTCCCTCTGCTCCTCCTCCTCTCTCCTCCTCCTGGTCCCTCCGCTCTTCCTCCTCTCTCCTTCTCCTGGTCCCTCGCTCCTCCTCTCTCCTCCTCCTGGTCCCTCGCTCCTCCTCTCTCCTCCTCCTGGTCCCTCGCTCCTCCTCTCTCCTCCTCCTGGTCCCTCGCTCCTCCTCTCTCCTCCTCCTGGTCCCTCCGCTCCTCCTCTCTCCTCCTCCTGGTCCCTCCGCTCCTCCTCTCTCCTCCTCCTGGTCCCTCGCTCCTCCTCTCTTCTCCTCCTGGTCCCTCGCTCCTCCTCTCTCCTCCTCCTGGTCCCTCGCGCCTCCTCTCTCCTCCTCCTTGTCCCTCTGCTCCTCCTCCTCTCTCCTCCTCCTGGTCCCTCGCTCCTCCTCTTTCCTCCTCCTGGTCCCTCCGCTCCTCCTCTCTCCTCCTCCTGGTCCCTCGCTCCTCCTCTCTCCTCCTCCTGGTCCCTCGCTCCTCCTCTCTCCTCCTCCTGGTCCCTCGCTCCTCCTCTTTCCTCCTCCTGGTCCCTCCGCTCCTCCTCTCTCCTCCTCCTGGTCCCTCGCTCCTCCTCTCTCCTCCTCCTGGTCCCTCGCTCCTCCTCTCTCCTCCTCCTGGTCCCTCGCTCCTCCTCTTTCCTCCTCCTGGTCCCTCCGCTCCTCCTCTCTCCTCCTCCTGGTCCCTCGCTCCTCCTCTCTCCTCCTCCTGGTCCCTCGCTCCTCCTCTCTCCTCCTCCTGGTCCCTCGCTCCTCCTCTCTCCTCCTCCTGGTCCCTCGCTCCTCCTCTCTCCTCCTCCTGGTCCCTCGCTCCTCCTCTCTCCTCCTCCTGGTCCCTCTGCCTCCTCCTCCTCCTCTCTCTCCTCCTGGTCCCTCCGCTCTTCCTCCTCTCTCCTCCTCCTGGTCCCTCGCTCCTCCTCTCTCCTCCTCCTGGTCCCTCGCTCCTCCTCTCTCCTCCTCCTGGTCCCTCGCTCCTCCTCTCTCCTCCTCCTGGTCCCTCCGCTCCTCCTCTCTCCTCCTCCTGGTCCCTCGCTCCTCCTCTCTCCTCCTCCTGGTCCCTCGCTCCTCCTCTCTCCTCCTGGTCCCTCGCTCCTCCTCTCTCCTCCTCCTGGTCCCTCGCTCCTCCTCTCTCCTCCTCCTGGTCCCTCGCTCCTCCTCTCTCCTCCTCCTGGTCTCTCCGCTCCTCCTCTCTCCTCCTCTTGGTCCCTTCGCTCCTCCTCCTCTCTCCTCCTCCTGGTCCCTCTGCTCCTCCTCCTCTCTCCTCCTCCTGGTCCCTCGCTCCTCCTCTCTCCTCCTCCTGGTCCCTCCGCTCCTCCTCTCTCCTCCTCCTGGTCCCTCGCTCCTCCTCTCTCCTCCTCCTGGTCCCTTGCTCCTCCTCTCTCCTCCTCCTGGTCCCTCGCTCCTCCTCTCTCCTCCTCCTGGTCCCTCGCTCCTCCTCTCTCCTCCTCCTCTCTCCTCCTCCTGGTCCCTCCGCTCCGCCTCTCTCCTCCTCTTGGTCCCTTCGCTCCCTCCTCCTCTCTCCTCCTCCTTGTCCCTCTGCTCCTCCTCCTCTCTCCTCCTCTTGGTCCCTCCGCTCCTCCTCTCTCCTCCTCCTGGTCCCTCGCTCCTCCTCTCTCCTCCTCCTGGTCCCTCGCTCCTCCTCTCTCCTCCTCCTGGTCCCTCGCTCCTCCTCTCTCCTCCTCCTGGTCCCTCTGCTCCTCCTCCTCTCTCCTCCTCCTGGTCTCTCCGCTCCTCCTCTCTCCTCCTCTTGGTCCCTCGCTCCTCCTCTCTCCTCCTCCTGGTCCCTCGCCCCTCCTCTCTCCTCCTCCTGGTCCCTCCGCTCCTCCTCTCTCCTCCTCCTGGTCCCTCGCTCCTCCTCTCTCCTCCTCCTGGTCCCTCCGCTCCTCCTCTCTCCTCCTCCTGGTCCCTCGCTCCTCCTCTCTCCTCCTCCTGGTCCCTCGCTCCTCCTCTCTCCTCCTCCTGGTCCCTCGCTCCTCCTCTCTCCTCCTCCTGGTCCCTCTGCTCCTCCTCCTCTCTCCTCCTCCTTGTCCCTCTGCTCCTCCTCCTCTCTCCTCCTCCTGGTCCCTCCGCTCTTCCTCCTCTCTCCTTCTCCTGGTCCCTCGCTCCTCCTCTCTCCTCCTCCTGGTCCCTCGCTCCTCCTCTCTCCTCCTCCTGGTCCCTCGCTCCTCCTCTCTCCTCCTCCTGGTCCCTCGCTCCTCCTCTCTCCTCCTCCTGGTCCCTCCGCTCCTCCTCTCTCCTCCTCCTGGTCCCTCCGCTCCTCCTCTCTCCTCCTCCTGGTCCCTCGCGCCTCCTCTCTTCTCCTCCTGGTCCCTCGCTCCTCCTCTCTCCTCCTCCTGGTCCCTCGCGCCTCCTCTCTCCTCCTCCTTGTCCCTCTGCTCCTCCTCCTCTCTCCTCCTCCTGGTCCCTCGCTCCTCCTCTTTCCTCCTCCTGGTCCCTCCGCTCCTCCTCTCTCCTCCTCCTGGTCCCTCGCTCCTCCTCTCTCCTCCTCCTGGTCCCTCGCTCCTCCTCTCTCCTCCTCCTGGTCCCTCGCTCCTCCTCTTTCCTCCTCCTGGTCCCTCCGCTCCTCCTCTCTCCTCCTCCTGGTCCCTCGCTCCTCCTCTCTCCTCCTCCTGGTCCCTCGCTCCTCCTCTCTCCTCCTCCTGGTCCCTCGCTCCTCCTCTTTCCTCCTCCTGGTCCCTCCGCTCCTCCTCTCTCCTCCTCCTGGTCCCTCGCTCCTCCTCTCTCCTCCTCCTGGTCCCTCGCTCCTCCTCTCTCCTCCTCCTGGTCCCTCGCTCCTCCTCTCTCCTCCTCCTGGTCCCTCGCTCCTCCTCTCTCCTCCTCCTGGTCCCTCGCTCCTCCTCTCTCCTCCTCCTGGTCCCTCTGCTCCTCCTCCTCTCTCCTCCTCCTGGTCTCTCCGCTCCTCCTCTCTCCTCCTCTTGGTCCCTTTGCTCCTCCTCCTCTCTCCTCCTCCTGGTCCCTCCGTTCCTCCTCTCAGATATATAATAAAATGTGATATTTTATTTCCTGGGGTTAAAAAAGGAATAATATTGAGAGCCTTATGTACAATTTACAAACAAAACATTTTGTGTGTGTGTCTGCCTGTGTGTGTGTGTGTGTGTGTGTGTCTCTGTGTCTGTGACTCCGTTTGTGTGTCTGTGTCTGTGTCTCTTCATGTGTGACTCCGTGTGTGTGTCTGTGCGTGTGTGTCTGCCTGTGTGTATGTATGTGTTTGTGTGTGTGTCTGTCTCTCTGTGTCTGTGTGCCTGTGTCTCTCTGTATGTGTGTGTCTGTGTGTGTCTCTCTGTGTGTCTGTGTGTGTCTCTCTGTATCTCTGTGTGTGTGTGTGTGTCTGTGTGTGTCTCTCTGTGTCTGTGTGCCTGTGTCTCTCTGTATGTGTGTGTCTGTGTGTGTCTCTCTCTGTGTCTCTCTCTGTGTGTGTGTGTCTGTGTGTGTCTCTCTCTGTGTCTCTGTGTGTGTGTGTGTCTGTGTGTGTCTCTCTGTGTCTGTGTGCCTGTGTCTCTCTGTGTGTGTGTGTGTCTGTGTCTGTCTCTCTCTGTGTCTCTTTGTGTGTGTGTGTCTGTGTCTGTCTCTCTCTGTGTCTCTCTATGTCTCTCTGTGTCTCTCTGTGTGTGTGTGTCTGTGTGTGTCTCTTTGTGTGTGTGTGTCTGTGTCTGTCTCTCTCTGTGTCTCTCTATGTCTCTCTGTGTGTGTGTGTCTGTGTGTGTCTGTGTGTGTCTCTCTGTGTGTGTGTGTCTGTGTCTGTCTCTCTCTGTGTCTCTCTGTGTCTCTCTGTGTCTGTGTGTGTCTGTGTGTGTCTCTCTGTGTGTGTGTCTCCGTGTGCGTCTACAGCTGCTGCTGGAGGAGAGACTGACCAGTGCGGTGCTGTCTCCAGCCGTGGGGGTGTTTGTGGAGCTGCTGTGGCGAGAGGCTCTGGGCTGCGTGGACCACATCCTCCGCTCTCCCGTCTCCAAGATCAGTCTGAACGATGTACGCAACACAACAAAGTCCAAGAGGAAGCAAACTGATACACAACTACAACATACACACAACATAAGGAAGTGCACAGAAAGCAAACTACACAAAGGAAGAGAATGATACACACAACTGTACTCTTATAATCTGTCATTTTTGTTTCAGTAAAATCAGTTCCATGACTCGTTTCTCTTAACATTTACATTTTTTTAATTGTCTATGTGACAGGGACAGAACATGTTGTTTTTGTAGTTTATTTTCTTTGACCAATATTTAACTCAGGTCACACGTTTTCAGACATTTTACATATTTTACTACAGGAAAAAAAAACTAAAAAACGCATTGACTGCCAGCCGTTTTGGATGATTTCGCTGATTGTCAAGGCCCACAGAATATTATGGGCTATGACTATGTGGATGTTTTAAACCAGATTCTGAAAGACTGGATTGTCTATTTTCATCAGCAAAAATAAGTGTGTTTCTAGCTATTTTTGTTTCTCCTTTAATCCCCAGTCTCCAGTTTCTCAGGAGATTCCGTCAATGGCAGTCAATGAGTTAAGAACCTTAGTGCGACACCATACCTGACCAAAAGGGGTTTAGGCTGAAGTCAAAACTTTTACTGCCTGACCCCTATTACAATGTGACAATCCTGAGTGGAGTTTGCATGTTCTCCCCGTGTCTGCATAGGCTCTGTGTGAAGGGAGAGACTAATGCCCATGATTGTAAAGTGCTTTGTGACTCTCGTCTGTGAAAGGCGCTATATAAATAGAGTCTGTCTCTCCACACAGAGGTGGGAGGGGCCAGTACAGGAGGCACAGACCTATTGTACATGTTTTTAGTGGTAGGGGAAACCGGAGCACCTGGAGGAAACCTACGCAAACTCCACTCAGAAAGGCCCTGTTTCGACCGGGATTCGAACCCAGGGCCCTCTTGCAATCATACATGTGAACCTATATTTAAAGTCTTGAATAAAAACACCATTGTCTTCGTGTCTGTGCACAGGTGACCAGAGCAGAAGGACTTTTACACCAGGTCCAAAGAAAACTACAAGAAAACAAAATGGAGGAGATGCTTTCTCTCTGGTCTGAGTACGTCACTCTTCTTCCTCCTCGGGTTCCTGTCAGTCCAAACACGGCATCCATCTCCCAACAATTCAACCTCTGCCAGGTTTGTTTTTATGATATTCTTTATAGAATTGTTAGTGACGATGATGTCGATAAGTCTGGATCAGGGGTGTCCAAACATTTTAGTGATAGCCACTTAAGTTTATAAGACTTGTCTGAAAACCCGGATTAAAAAACAGTTTTGAACGTTTAAAATCAGCTTGGATAAGGCTAACGTTAACTACACTAGCAAATTAATTTTGTTCCACGATCAAAAACAAGTAGCGAGTATAAACAAGGAACAAGCTTTAGTCTATAATTACATACATATAACGATGGAGCTGAAGTTGGCTGTATGACACTGTGAACTGGTGTCGATGATATCGTGAGGGCCTGATAAGAGGGACGCTTTTTTATTTATTTATGTATTTGATAGGGACAATGCACATTAATGAACATCAGTATAAAACAAAAATGTAAATATGCCAGATTATAGCTACCAAAGAAGTTTTCATCCGTAGTCCCCATAGGCAGGAAAATACATAAAAAATGACAATAAAATACAAAATAATACAATACATTACAGACAGCACAGAGTGTAGTGTCACATGGTTCCTGTTCAGCCATTGTTTTTTATTTATTTCACCTTTATGTAACCAGGAAAGTCCCATTGAGATTAAGAACCTCTTTTTCAAGGGAGTCTTGGACAAAAGTTACATAAAGTTACATACATTACAGATTATAACAACAGTTACATACAGATTATAACAACAGTTACATACAGATTATAACAACAGTTACATACAGATTATAACAACAGTTACATACAGATTATAACAACAGTAACATACAATTTCATAAAATTACGGATTATAAAAAACAGTTACATTTCAGTGAGGACGTCTCAGTCTTAATCTGGATCTGAAAGCATTCAATGAAATAAGTTCAGATCATTTCCAGTCTTTTTACAACACGTTCCATGAAGAAGGAGCAGCAACATTGTATGTTTTGTGTTTTAAAGGTGGTTTAGATGTGTTTGTCTAAAGTCTTACGTCTTGCCTCTGTTTTAGGTCATTAGGGACATTTTAAACGTCAGTGAAATGACTTTAGGAAGCGCAGCACCGTCCAGCGTTGGTAAATACCGCGCCCTCAGGTGTGGCATTCAAGCTGTCTCTCCAGAAAGCTCAGAGTTTGAAGAAGTTACCAATTTACTTCCAAACAGGTGAATATTATGTTTTCTGAATGTATTTATGAAAAAGAAGAGTGACTTAAACCTTGTGTTCGTTCTTGTTTATTACAGTAACGTGAAAGTTCATCAGGTTTTGCGAGTGGACAGAGCGTCTGAGCTTCAAAACTTTAGAAGGGAACTTGGAAACATCAAAGCGCTCCTACATTCATCCAGTCCTCACAACTTTGTGGGAATCCTCTCTCGGTAAAAAAACCAATTAATAATAAGACTCTCCTTTTAGTTTGGAACATGTTTCATAAGTGAAATTAATACTCAATTATGTTTCCTAATGTACAGTTTGGCTTTAAGTTTGTGTAAGCCTTCAGTCGTACAGGGATTAGTCAAAGCAAAGGAAGGTTTGGCTTTAAGGCTTACACACCCAGGCGGAAAGGATTATATGGCAATAGAGATTTTATTTTATTTATTTTATTTATTTTATTTATTTTATTTATTTTATTTATTTTATTTATTTTATTTATTTTATTTATTTTATTTGAATGTATTTAATGTTTTTATATATGTATTTTATTTATTTATTTATTCATTATTATGTGTGTGTGTGTGTGTGTGTGTGCGTGTGTGTGTGTGTAACCAGTATAAATGAGCGATATGAACGTGAGGTTTTAACAAATTGTGAAGACTTGTATTTTGACCAAATGTAAACCGTACATCCATAAATGTTATTTTAATGTAAATATAACATGAGCTCAGGGACGACAGGTGGAAAGAGCTCTGAGCTATAACCTGCTACAATGAGGTTAATGTTTATTGTCCACTGCCTTTGTGGTGTTGCAGTGGCCTCCTTCTGCCTCACGTGGCCGTGGACCAGCACGGCGTACAAAGAACTGATGCCGGTGACCTTGGCGGTGGAATCTACTTCAGTGACGACATCAAGTCAGTTTCTGGAAATGTTTTTGATTTATTACAAACAAACTAATCCTCAATAATAATCTGTGTCCTGTGGTTTTCAGAACGTCTGTGAAATACTCCCAGTGCAGCTCCAGCGACGGGTCTCGCCTGATGTTGGTTTGTGACGTGGCTTTGGGCCGATGTTTGGACCTGTTCCAGAAAGACCCGACTCTGACTGAGGCTCCGCAGGGACATGACAGTGTCCATGGGGTCCAGGGAAGACCCGGCCTCCAGTCCCAGTTCAAGGTACCGTCTATGTACAGTACTAGTTTGGTTATGTACCGGTCTATGTACAGTACTAGTTTGGTTATGTACCGGTCTATGTACAGTACTAGTTTGGTTATGTACCGGTCTATGTACAGTACTAGTTTGGTTATGTACCGGTCTATGTACAGTACTAGTTTGGTTATGTACCGGTCTATGTACAGTACTAGTTTGGTTATGTACCGGTCTATGTACAGTACTAGTTTGGTTGTACCGGTCTATGTACAGTACTAGTTTGGTTATGTACCGGTCTATGTACAGTACTAGTTTGGTTATGTCCGGTCTATGTACAGTACTAGTTTGGTTATGTACCGGTCTATGTACAGTACTAGTTTGGTTATGTACCGGTCTATGTACAGTACTAGTTTGGTTATGTACCGGTCTATGTACAGTACTAGTTTGGTTATGTACCGGTCTATGTACAGTACTAGTTTGGTTATGTACCGGTCTATGTACAGTACTAGTTTGGTTATGTACCGGTCTATGTACAGTACTAGTTTGGTTATGTACCGGTCTATGTACAGTACTAGTTTGGTTATGTACCGGTCTATGTACAGTACTAGTTTGGTTATGTACCGGTCTATGTACAGTACTAGTTTGGTTATGTACCGGTACTACTGCTACTACTGCTACTGCTGCTACTGCTGCTACTGCTACTAATGCTACTGCTACTACTTCTGCTACTACTACTACTGTTACTGCTACTACTGCTACTGCTGCTACTGCTACTAATACTAATAGACTTGAAACATTCACTCAAATGCATTCAGGTTTTTAATGAGACATATTTTCTCATGATCTTTTAATGAACCTTAGATAAAGAATAAATCATTCTTCTCTTTGTCCTCTGCACGTTCAGGACGATGAGTATGTGGTGTACAGCGCTGATCAGGTCAGACTGAAGTATGTGGTGAAGTTCAGCCTGGAGGGAGAAGAAACCAAAGCACTCACCCCTGACATCCTTCAGCCCGAGCAGCCACAGCTGCCCTCGCCTGACTACGGTACACTGTGCTCTTCTGCTCTCTTATTTCTCTTTTTATTCACTTACTTTGTGTATTTATGGATTTAGGGGTGGGTGCAATTGAGGAGGACCTAAGTGACATAGAAAATCCTCTTGAAAATGTCACGGCTGGACTTTTGGACCGTTCTGGACGACAGATTCCACTGCAGGCTGTTCATGTCAAGTGCAAACTGATGGACTTACTTTCTCAGGTTTAAGAACTATTTAGTTTAATATTGTACAATTGAAGTTAACATTGTTTTGACTTCATTTTCTATGTCAAATCTAGGTCATCATTTTTCAGAAATACACCAATGGGAGCTCCATGCCCATAGAGGCCAAGTATGTGTTTCCTCTGGATGACCTCGCAACAGTGACTGGATTTGAAGCTTTCATCAACGGCAAACATGTGGTGGGACAGGTAATGAGACGCAGGGAGGTGTCCAGGCTAAAGGGAAAACAGACACTCGGACTGTAGTATTGACCACTTGCATGTGACGTCCCGGCCACGCCCACTCTCCGTGACATACGGCGGAAATCTAACTGCGAGCCTATGGAAACCTGACCAAAACAATCTGTTTCAGCAAATTACAGCCAAAACTGTGATACTTTGCAGTGCGGTTGATTGTTCTAACAGGCAAGGACATAAGCCAGATGTGTGGTTTTATCTGATACCTGCTCGTCGTGAAGACATCAGACGACGATAACGGAAATCAACCAAAAGGACTGGCAGCCGTGTACTCCCTAATATACAATGAACACTTTTTACAAGATAAATCAATCACAAGTTGTATTTATTTTCTTCCCATCAATTTATTTGGAGGACAATGATACAAGTCAAACATGTCTCTTACTAATGTCCTGTATGTGCGCTGCAACATGTTCCCCGCTGTGGCACGAATAAAGATCTATCATCTTATGTCTAATAAGATGATAGATCTTATTAGACATAGTGAAAAAGAGTCAGTTGCGTTTTTCACTATTTCCCAGGTTTGGCTGTGGGCAGAAAAGCCACAGAAAAGTGGACTATTGCTAATGCGCTAATGCTACCAGCTAAATGTACTTTTAAATCTGCTCCAGTGTGAGGGGATGCATTGTTAACGACATAATGATAAATATTATGTGGGGTGAATTCGGACAAAATTAGACATTTAATTTAATCGATACTGGGGGGAGAAGGTACGGGTCAACATCCAGTTAGGCGATCCTTAACTTCTCCAAATACCACTCTTTGTGAGCCCTGACCTGATGTCCTACTTCCACCTATAACGTAATCGAACATGTGCTTGAAGCAGCCACTTCTCGATTTAGGAGAGGAAGCTCCGTTTTTAAGAGTTGTGTCCGTTTTGCTTGCGCCGCAATGCTAGTTTCCACTACTTCCGCCGTAAGCTCATTCACAATCACGTGACTGGATGACGTTGATGCATCTGGTCAATACTGGATATAAGAAAGAAGTAGCTCTCATGTGCTCATATTTAAGCTGTGTTTGTCTTTGTGTCTGCTGTAGGTAAAAGAAAAGGAAACGGCCCGGAGAGAATACAAGCAGGCTGTAGAGAAAGGCCACGGGGCCTACCTGATGGACCAGGACGCTCCTGTGGGTTATGTATTTTACATGCATGTTAACAAATGTACCGTTTTATTCAACAGGATGTTGTTTTTGTGTAGGACGTGTTTACTATAAGTGTGGGGAATCTTCCTCCTGCAGCCACCGTCCTGATCAAAGTGACCTTTGTGTCTGAGCTGCTCATCAGAGACGGCAGCGTGGTCTTCTCTCTGCCCGGCAGTGTGGCCCCGTGGCAGCAGAGTGCCGCCCTGAACCAGACCACACAGGTCCAAGTCATAACGTTATATTTATAGTAAAGTAACGTGAAGTACAGGATGTATTACTTTATAATAAGTACAGATATAATGTTCATGTTGTACCATGTCCACAGGTAACTGTAGAAAAGCTCTGTGTCACTGATGAAGAAGCAAACTCCAGGTGAATGAAATATAATGGTTTATATAAACATAATGTATAATATAAATACATTACTCATATTTTAATATGAATTATCTTTTTATTTAGAGAATTTAATCTGGACATGTCAGTGGAAATGCCTCATGAAATCACTGAAGTCAAATGCATCACTCATAAAGTGAAAGTTAAGGTGAGCTTTTTTATTTTTCTTTACAATCATTTCCTTTTTAGTTTTTTGACTTTAATTATAATTATTTAACTTCAGAAAACTGCCTGTAAGGCGGTGCTGAGTGTGCTGCCTGGAGAAGTCATGGGACCAGATGGATTTCAGGTCCAGGTCTCTGTCTCTGAGGTCCATGTTCCGAGGATGTGGGTCGAGAATCACCCCAGCAAAGAAAGCCAGGTTTCACTGATCATTTTATCAATATTGTGTTTCATTAACCCAATGAAAATACATGATAATATAAAGATAAGATAGACTTTATGGATCTCTGATGATGTGATTTGACGGTACTTATTGTGGCCATACATGTGTAGATGTCGACTGATCTTTTTTATAGCTCAGTAATTATGGTTATTGACAAAGTGACCCCTAGAATCATGTCGTGTCTGCAGGAGATTACCATTAAAATAATAATATAAATGACTCTAATAAATGACTAATAAATGCATGTTCTCTTCCAGGCTTGCATGCTGGTGTTCTACCCAAAGATAGAGAGCGCCTCCAGCAGCAGCTCAGATGAAGTGGTGCTGTTGCTGGACGCCTCTGAGTCCATGAGGGAGTCCCTGAACACATCACGGACGCTCGCTCTGGAGATCCTCAAAACCCTCCCGCAAAATGTCAAAGTCAATGTCATTTTCTTTGCCACCGGTGCGTAGAATTGAGTTATTTTTACATTTCACAATTCTGTATGTAAGAGCGAAAACTATTGTAAATAATGAGGTTTGAAATGAAATGGTAAAACTGACATTTCCCCGGTTCCCTCAGATCACACAGAGGCCTTCCTTTCTGCCAGGCCGATTGGAAAAGCTCGCCAGGAAGCAAAGAACTTCATTAAGGTAAACTGAGTGTGTTTTTACTATCAGCACGTATTAATAGTGCTTTTTATTCAGTACTTTTCAAATTATCCACATATTATGATGATGCCATGACAACAGGATAATACCAGCATCCATCACTCTTTGGGCTTATATCTCTCTTGAGTCGTGTATAATGTGAAACCGAACAATCTGAAGACGGCTTAACACAGAAGCGTAAGCATGACATGGTGTCCTCCCAAATTACAGAATGCTTTACTTCTATAAGAGATAAATCCTAACTTTTATGAATGCAAAAAACAATATCCATCCACCCATTTTCTTCCTCTTTACTCAATTTTTCTGCCAAATCGCAATAAACGGTGAAATGAACTAGCATATGCCACTTCCACAATAGAGTAATAATCACAGCAACCCATTGAATACATGAACAAATGTGTTTTATAGATAAATATCACTTAAATGAACTTATGATAAAAATAATCACAACAGTAATTCCATTTCTGCAACTAAATTGTTTTACAGGAAAATACTAATTATGTTTAAGTACAATAGTAAGCGATTTTGTTAGTTTAGCCGTAGCACCAACTGGAAACCACTCCCCTCCCCTCCCTCTCCACCAACCCCCCCCCCCCCCCCTCCCCTCCCTCTCCACCAAACCAAACATCCAGAATTTTCATAACGTTATTCAAACGTGAAATTGTCATTTTCTGTTCAGCCATTTTAGATATTAGAAAATCCGATAACTCCGGTGCACTCTGAGAAACAGGAAGAGGGTGAAGGGGTAAACACATCCCATTGGTTTATTTTTATCGGTCCACTCCAAAATATGTTTTGATATTGTTGTAGACTATAGACATCTGGTCAACTCCATTACCATTTGAAAACACATGATTACTTTTAGGGTTTAGGGACGTTTTCCCACAATATTTAAAAAAATTGTGAAAAAATCACTGACTGCATCTTTAACAATCCGTCCAGTAGTAATTATTGTGTCTCTGTCTCCTCTCCCTCAGCACTCCTCATCAGTAGGGGGCAGCACTGAGCTGTGGCGGCCCCTGCGGGTCCTGAGCCTGCTGCCTCCCTCTAGTGGCACCAGAAACCTGCTGCTGCTGTCGGACGGTCACATCCAGAACCCAGAGCTCACTCTGCAGCTGCTCCGACAGACGGACTCGCACTCTCGCCTCTTCACCTGCGGACTGAGGTTTGGACTCGCCCAGAACGATTACGCTTTCATTCACTATTTACTATTGTCTATGTACCAGTGTTTCCCGATCAAGGAGATACTTTAAGCTGTGGTCCCAAATAAATGGAAGTAAGAAATAAAATCCATCTAACTAGTTCCTTGATCCATCACTAGTTTTCGACATAGACTGTAAATATTAACAGACGCCTATCTCCGCCGTTCTAACTAATGTGCCACAACTTCCGCGGCCAATGGGCAGTTTCAAAATGGCCGCGGGGGCTAGAAAATGTGAAAAAACCATAGACTGTATATTTTAACGGACAGAGTCACGCCTATCTCCGTCGTTCTAACTAATGGGCCAAAAAATGTGCTCTACTGGAGCTATCCAAAATGGCTGCGAGTGGTCCCGCCCACAAGAAAATTGTGGAAAAACGCATCTGTGCATGCGTCAGCCGGAGAGAGCTCCATTCATTTGAACGAGAGACTTAAAAAATTCACAGCGACTAAACTAGACTGGACCAAAACACCCCCCTCAGCATTGACACACATGTGGAACGGAGCTTTGGGCCAAGAGACAACTTTTGGACCATCCTGTAAAGACGTTTTCCAGAGGTCTGCCAATGATATATGTTAGCATTGGCTAATTCTACTTCCGGGTCCACCCCCACAGGCCCGGGGTGGTATTGCAGCATGTCAGCGCACGTCATTTTGGACACTTTTGAGCTGGGACCCTCCCCCACTGGAAAAAACGCATCTGTGCATGTGTCAGCTGCACGAGCCCCGTTCATTTAAACGAGAGACTTCTAAAGTCCACAGCGACTAAACTAGAGTGGTCCAGAACACTCAGCATTGACACACATGTGGAACGGAGCTTTGGGCCAAGAGCCACTTTTGGACCATCCTGTAAAGACGTTTTTGAGAGGTCAGCTAATGCTATATGTTAGCATTGGCTAATTCTTATTCCGGGTCCACCCCCACAGGCCCGGGGTGGTATTGCAGCATGTCAGCGCACGTCATTTTGGACACTTTTGAGCCGGGCCCTTTGATGACAGATTGGGGGGTAAATAAAGGGGACAAACCATCCAGGTAATTACTGTTTCTCAAAACAGTTTTCCGAAAGACTATGGCACAGCTTTTGATCTGCATTTTCAGACGGAAAAGAGAAAGTTTGCCTCACCGCTTTTGGCAAATATAGATTTTCAAGTTTCCAAAGCAATGTATTTATTTTTTAGTAAGATGAGGCAGCCCTTTGTGGCTTGATATGTTCACAATAATAATATTACTGAAACAAAAATGGCTTTAATTCAGCGATATTCTTCATTTCAGCACCACCGCTAACCGGCACATGCTCCGGGCTCTGGCTCACGCTGGAGGAGGAGCCTATGAGTTCTTTGACCATAAATCCAAACATACCTGGTCTGAAAAGGTGAGACTGTCAGTATTTTATATTTTGGAAAATC
This sequence comes from Knipowitschia caucasica, assembly GCA_964034765.1. Lineage (NCBI taxonomy): Eukaryota > Metazoa > Chordata > Actinopteri > Gobiiformes > Gobiidae > Knipowitschia > Knipowitschia caucasica. The sequence continues at coordinate 38,835,510 of OZ035837.1, read as the reverse complement.
TCAGCTTTAGGTTAAGTGTAAACCGTATTCAAGATGTGTTTACTTGGAACAAACTATTTCTATTGGTTGTATTGTTACCACATGAATACTGCAAAACAAAAGAAATAATCCTAAACCCATCCTGTAATCCCAAAACTGATGCAGTGTGGCTACAGTCTGTGAAAAACTTTTAAATATCCAAAAGTGTAATGTCTTTATTGTCCTGCAGGTGGCGTCTCAAGTGAAGCGGATGTTGGCTCCGGGGGCGAGGTCTGTGTCTGTGAAGTGGCAACAGTTTAACTCAACAGCGCCCCCTATACAGGCCCCAAAGCAGATCCACTCCCTGTTTAACGACTGCCACACGCTGGTCTTTGGCTTTGTGCCTCACTGCACTCAGGTATTTACACACACCGTTATCGTTGTGTGTAAAAAGTAATCTGTAGAATAAGTGGGTTTTGGTTTCCATGTGGTGTAGCAAAAAGTAGAATAACAAAGTAGTAATAATAATCAAAATGCAGTCATGTAAGAATGTGCTGTATTATATAAAATGTCTTCTGCTGATGCTGCAGAGTCATCACTAAATACGACATAAGACACAGATACATACTGTGTAATCGTAAAATGTATCATGTGCTCTTTTGGGTGGCACGGTGGCTGAGTGGTTAGCTCTCTCGCTTCTCAGCAAGAAGGTCCTGGGGTCGGAACAGGACCTTACTGAGTGGAGTTTGCATGTTCTCTCTGTGTCTGCGTAGGTTTCCTCCGGGTGCTCCAGTTTCCCCTACCACTAAAAACATGTACAATAGGTCTGGCAGCGCCCCCTGTAGGTGACCCCGCTCCCATCTCTGTGGAGGGAGAGACAAATGGCCACAATTGTAAACCGCTTTGTGACTCTGGTCTCTTACTTTTAATCCTCCATCCATCCATTTTCTTCCCCTTGATCCATTTCTGGGTTGGGGTGGCAGTCAGAGTTGCACCCAATACACAGGAGCCTTGATCTTTCAGTGGGGGCTTCAGGCAAAGTGGGGTAAAGAGTCAGTTACATTCAGACTGTTAGAAAATGTTATAATTCAATCTTGTGGTTTCTTGAAGGCGACTCTTTTTGGAAAACTCAGTGAAGAGGAGATAAACACGATGGTGTCGACGAGTGAGCTTCAGAAAACCAGGGGCACAGTAAGAGACTAATGAAGCATGAATTAATTAAAACATGTGAACATTTGATTGATTATTACATGCATTTTTAGTTTCTTCACAAACTCACAGCAAGAGCCATAATTAGGGATTTTGAAGATGGAAGCCTCGACTCAAATGCAGTTCTTCATGAGGTGCGTCTGTTTTTCACATCTGCATAGATTCTCTTATATATAGATAGATATTTTGTTGTTTTTGTTATTTGTTTAAATTAAAATAAAAACTACAACTAGATGATTGTGTTTTTAGGAAAAGAAAGCTGAGCTGAAGTCCTTAATCATCACGTTAAGCAAAGAGTTCTCCATCCTTTCTCAGTTCACCAGCTTTGTGGCCATAGAGGAAAGGGTAAGTTCCATTCACTTTAAAGGAGCAGTGTGTAAACATGTGGCCAAAAGTGGTACTGCAGCCTCTCCCACTCTCCCTGACTCAGGTTGCCAGATATGCAGACGAATCCAGCTGGGACCATAACAGCTGAATAGACAAGAGTTTTGTCAACAACAAATCTATAACCAACACCTTTTTCACAAAGATAGAAATCCTGGTTTTATTCCTTGTTTTGTCGTTAATGATTTGAGAATCATAACGAGACCTTTTTTAGTTCTGCGCCACATGGTACTTTACCAGTGAGATTAGCTCCACGCGGTGAGTTCTGGCGCCCGGATCACAGACTTTCTGATTGGTGAAACGGTGGAGGGCGGGACATGATGACCCTTAAAGGGCCCTTTAATGATGACAGATTAGGGCCCTTTAATGATGACAGATTAGGGCCCTTTAATGATGACAGATTAGGGCCCTTTAATGATGACAGATTAGGGCCCTTTAATGATGACAGATTAGGGCCCTTTAATGATGACAGATTAGGACCCTTTAATGATGACAGATTAGGACCCTTTAATGATGACAGATTAGGGCCCTTTAACGATGACAGATTAGGGCCCTTTAATGATGACAGATTAGGGCCCTTTAATGATGACAGATTAGGGCCCTTTAATGATGACAGATTAGGGCCCTTTAATGATGACAGATTAGGGCCCTTTAATGAGGACATTAAAATCTTACATATTACTACTTTAATGTAATCATATTTTAGGACTCTGAAGAAGAGCGAGGGTCCACAGACGTCCCCAAACTCATTTCTGAAGAAGATGTGGATTTCTTGCCGTACATGAGATGGGAGGAGGAGGAAAAAGTGAGTACATTGATAAAAAAATAAATAAATAATATAAATAATAAACATTTTCCTGTTTCTTTCTCTTGTATTTCTGATGCAGATTTGTGGTAATTCACTCATTATGGAGAAGGGTGTTAAATGTAAAGAAGCTGATATCTGGGTTTTCTGTATTATTTTCTCCCAAATACATTTCATTTGTTCAAACTATCATTATTTTGGTTAAATAATGTTGCCTACGATTAGTACGTTCATTCATACAATAATTGATCAAACAAAAAGAAACATGATTACACTCTAACAACTACATTCTTTATGTTTCTTTATTTTCAGGAACTAACTGTTGGAGCAAATGTCAGTTTTGCAGCGGACTGTGAGGAAGACGTTGAGGAAAACTTGGAGGAAGACTTGGAGGAAGACTTGGAGGAAGACTTGGAGGAAGACTTGGAGGAAGACGAGGTATATTTAATGAGAAAGCTGAGGAGGAGTCAAGATTGCAAGGTCCCTGTAGGTCTCTTTAGGTTCCTGTAGGTTCCTGTAGGTCTCTTTAGGTCTCTGTAGGTTCCTGTAGGTCTCTTTAGGTCCCTGTAGGTCCCTGTAGGTCCCTGTAGGTCTCTTTAGGTCCCTGTAGGTTCCTGTAGGTCTCTTTAGGTTCCTGTAGGTTCCTGTAGGTCTCTTTAGGTCTCTGTAGGTTCCTGTAGGTCTCTTTAGGTCCCTGTAGGTTCCTGTAGGTCTCTTTAGGTCCCTGTAGGTCCCTGTAGGTCTCTTTAGGTCCCTGTAGGTTCCCGTAGGTTCCCGTAAGTTCCTGTAGGTTCCTGTAGGTCCCTGTACGTTTCTGTGGGTCTCTTTAGGTCCCTGTAGGTTCCCGTAGGTTCCTGTAGGTCTCTGTAGGTCTCTTTAGGTCCCTGTAGGTTCCTGTAGGTCTCTTTAGGTCCCTGTAGGTCCCTGTAGGTCCCTGTAGGTCCCTGTAGGTTCCCACAAGTCTTAAATCCATTGAAACAATGAATCTAGAAATACTACCTTAAAAAGACATGAATTCTGATAATTGGGTTTTCTGTGTTTTATTCTCCACAAATACTTTGCGTTTGTTCAAACTATCATTATTTTGGTTAAACTACACAAACCACATAATAATATATAAGTGTGAAAGGTTTTAGAAGTAAATCACCAAAGTAGTGGCAGTTAGAGGTAGATACAGACAGATACAGTGCCTTGCGAAAGTATTCGGCCCCCTTGAACCTTTCAACATTTCGCCACATTTCAGGCTTCAAACATAAAGATATAAAAATTTAATTTTTTGTCATGAATCAACAACAAGTGGGACACAATCGTGAAGTGGAATGAAATTTATTGGATAATTTAAACTTTTTTAACAAATAAAAAACTGAAAAGTGGGGCGTGCAATATTATTCGGCCCCTTTACTTTCAGTGCAGTAAACTCAGTCCAGAAGTTCAGTGAGGATCTTTGAATGATCCAATGTTGTCCTAAATGACTGATGATGATAAATAGAATGCACTTGTGTGTAATCAAGTCTCCGTATAAATGCACCTGCTCTTTGATAGTCTCAGGGCTCTGTTTAAAGCACAGAGAGAACCATGAAGACAAAGGAACACACCAGGCAGGTCCGAGATACTGTTGTGGAGAAGTTTAAAGCCGGATTTGGATACAAAAAGATTTCCCAAGCTTTAAACATCTCAAGGAGCACTGTGCAAGCAATTATATTGAAATGGAAGGAGTATCAGACCACTGCAAATCTACCAAGACCCGGCCGTCCCTCCAAACTTTCATCTCAAACAAGGAGAAGACTGATCAGAGATGCGGTCAAGAGGCCCATGATCACTCTGGATGAACTGCAGATAACTACAGCTGAGGTGGGGATGGTGTGTTCAGGGTGATGAGCTGTGTTGCTTTTAGGCCAAACATATCGTTTTGCATTGTGGCCAAAAAGTTTGATTTTGGTTTCATCTGACCAGAGCACCTTCTTCCACATGTTTGGTGTGTCTCCCAGGTGGCTTGTGGCAAACTTTAAGAGACTTTTATTGGATATCTTTGAGAAATGGCCACTCTTCCATAAAGGCCAGATTTGTGCAGTGCACGACTGATTGTTGTCCTATGGACAGACTCTCCCACCTCAGCTGTAGTTATCTGCAGTTCATCCATCATGGGCCTCTTGGATGCATCTCTGATCAGTCTTCTCCTTGTTTGAGATGAAAGTTTGGAGGGACGGCCGGGTCTTGGTAGATTTGCAGTGGTCTGATACTCCTTCCATTTCAATATAATTGCTTGCACAGTGCTCCTTGAGATGTTTAAAGCTTGGGAAATCTTTTTGTATCCAAATCCGGCTTTAAACTTCTCCACAACAGTATCTCGGACCTGCCTGGTGTGTTCCTTTGTCTTCATGGTTCTCTCTGTGCTTTAAACAGAACCCTGAGACTATCAAAGAGCAGGTGCATTTATACGGAGACTTGATTACACACAGGTGCATTCTATTTATCATCATCAGTCATTTAGGACAACATTGGATCATTCAAAGATCCTCACTGAACTTCTGGACTGAGTTTGCTGCACTGAAAGTAAAAGGGCCAAATAATATTGCACGCCCCATTTTTCAGTTTGTTATTTTTTTAAATAGTTTAAATTCCATCCATCCATCCATTAAGGGGAAGAATCCCCTTAATCCATTTCTGGGTCGGGGGGGCGGCAGTCAGAGCTGCACCCTGTCCACAGAGCACCAGCCCCTCACTGATCCTCCTGCAGGTGGTGAGTCCACAGGAGCTGAGATCTTTCAGTTGGGGCTTTGGGCAAAGTAGGGTTAAGTGTCTTGCCCAAGGACACAACGACAGCAGTCATCAGTGGGAGTCGTGAAGTAGGTATTACGGTGGGCTCGAACCCACGACCTTCAGGCCCAAAGGCCAATGCTCTACCAACTGAGCTACTGTCACTGACACTGACTGTAACTGAGCTATAGTTTAAATTATCCAATAAATTTCGTTCCACTTCACAATTGTGTCCCACTTGTTGTTGATTCATGACAAAAAATTAAAATTTTATATCTTTATGTTTGAAGCCTGAAATGTGGCGAAATGTTGAAAGGTTCAAAGGGGCTGAATACTTTCGCAAGGCACTGTACTTTATGGATCCCCGTCGGAGAAATGCAGGTGTCCAGCAGCAAAACTAAAACATTAAGTTGATCTTTCTAAAAAGTATCTAACAATAGTAAAAACAGCAGTCCTTCAGGTCTGGACCAGTGTAAAACCATGAATCCTCTCTGCTCTGGTCTGGACCAGTGTAAAACCATGAATCCTCTCTGCTCTGGTCTGGACCAGTGTAAAACCATGAATCCTCTCTGCTCTGGTCTGGACCAGTGTAAAACCATGAATCCTCTCTGCTCTGGTCTGGACCAGTGTAAAACCATGAACTCTGAACTGCAGCAACATCTCAGGCAGAAAAAGCAAGAAAAATAAAAAAAGATTTACAGTTAATTTAAAAATGATCTTGTCTGAAATAAAAACATGAATTGGACTTGCAGAAACCCTGTTATTGGTATAATTGAAATCTCAAAAGAAAGACATTTTACTGAGATTCTGTTTGTATTTAACACCTCACAAATAACACAAATATACATTTTATAACTGAGCTTGTGCTGCAAGAAAATACACCAAACGTACAGATGATGATGTGTTATTTTTGTCTTTAAACAGTGGATTATGGACAATGAAAGTCTGAAGTCTAAGAAGAAATGTAAGAAAGTGTTTGGGGAATTACATGAAGAAGTCTATGAATGTATGGACATGTCTCTTGAGATTGAAGAAAATGTGGAAGCGACTGAAGAAAGTCAAAGTCTCGCTGATCCCGACTCCACATCATCTGAGTCCGAGGAAGACTCAGAAGCTGTTTCTTTAAATCCGGATACTGCGCAGTTTGATACAATTTGCTGTCGTTCTAACTGGATAATTCGCCAGTCCCCACCTCCTCTGCCTTCTCCACCTCCACCTCCAACTGCTCAACTCCAAAGAGATGCTTCCTTACATTCAAGGAAGAGAACTGATGCTAAACTCCTAAGAGGTGCTATTCTTAATACAGTCTTATGTTCAAGGGAAATAACAACTGCTCCACAACTGGATTCTCCACAAATGGATTCTCCACAAATGGATTCTCCACAAATGGATTCTCCACAAATGGATTCTCCACAAATGGATTCTCCACAACTGGATTCTCCACAACTGGATTCTCCACAATCAGAATCTCCACAATCAGAATCTCCACAATCAGATGCTACTTTTTCTTTTGGATCCCATAGTCGTCTAATGAGACCATGTCATTCTGTGGCTGATCCTCCTCCCCTTCTTCTTTTTGAATCCTCTAAAGTAAAAATGGGAGGAGGTGCCCTGCGTGACCGAGCACGGTTGTCTCCGATGGCTCGTCTCCAGAGGGCTTCATTCCAACGTGATGCAGCACCAGATTTTGTTCTTCCTCCAAGCCCAAAAACAGAATTCCAAAAGTCAATGCCGGTTCTTCTTCGTCCTGTTGCTGTTCAACAGTCATCTATATCTTTGTCTAGACTCGAGAAAGACTTCAGCCCTATGGCTCTGAGATCATCAGTGCCATATTTTGGGTTAAAGAGACAAACCTCTGAAGGTGTCTCAATGGAGGCAGGACCAGAACAATCTACTCCACAATCAGATTCTCCACAATCAGATTCTCCACAACCAGATGCTATTTTTTCTTTTGGATCCCATAGTCTAATGAGACCATGTCATTCTGTGGCTGATTCTCCTCAACTAATCCAAAAGAGATCCAAATTTATAACTCATGCTTTTCGAAGGTCTTTGTCTCAAGTCAAGAGAAACGAAGGCCCTCCTCCACCACCTCCTCCACCTGCTCCACCATCTGCTCAGATACAAGCAGATCCCATAACCATTGGTGCTCCACCTCCACCTGCTCCACCACCACCTGCTCCACCATCTGCTCAGATACAAGCAGATCCCATAACCATTGGTGCTCCACCTCCACCACCACCACCTGCTCCACCATCTGCCCAGAGACAAGCAGATCCCATAACCATTGTTGCTCCACCTCCACCTGCTCCACCATCTGCCCAGAGACAAGCAGATCCCATAACCATTGGTGCTCCAACTCCACCATGGCCACAACAACAAGCACCTGCCTTTCCCCAAAGAGATTCTGTTTTTCAGGGGGCTTCCCTAGAAACTGAGATTTGTGGTATTCCCCATCCCCCAGGCCTCCCCTGGCCACAACGACAATTGTGCCCATTACAGCCTATTACCCATGAAGCAGCACACCCTTCAATCACTGCCCAGACACTGCCTGGAGCTGTTCAAGGATCTAGATCTATTCCGTACATAAAACCTTGTATGATTTCCTCACTTGACATGAATATCTCTTCGGCCGAGACTTTCTATGGATTTGGATCTTCTGGAATAGAAAACGGTAGCATTAGCAGCAAGTCAATGGAAAACTTGGAACGAAGAATACCTCTAAGACGTAAGGCTCCATCTATCATGTTTAGCAAACAAGTTCGACACTTCACTTTGTCTCCCAATTGGTCATCTATATTCCTTTTGCAACGCCCGGTAAGATGAGCACAAATCAGTATTTCTTTCATGTATTTTGTCTGGAGTTTGAGAGACTTTCAACCCTATGTTGCAGGAAGGTTATTGGGAACTTACTCCGGAACTGGGAACTCTACTAAACTGCAATATATCCCACTTTGCCGATGATTTCCTGAAAAGAAAGGGCATTGCTTCACTCGGTCAGTCTCAAACCCGTGTGTGGTTAGAATCTACAGAAATGTTTTCTTGTAAACTCTCATCCCATTTAGGTTTGACTTAGCCTGGCCTTATCCATCCGTACTCTCTGGTCAATCATCATGTCCTGGGTGTAACGTCTGGGTCTGGTCCCTGTGTTTGAGATTACAATCGGTTGAATTCCATCTGACCAATCAGAGAGCGTGGGAGGCGGGTGTTGTAGTTAGATGTGGGTGACGTCAGAGTGTCGAACGAGCAGGTTGTAGAATGTGATAGTAAAGTATTCTGGTCTGGTTCTATCAAATAATAATAATAATACATTGTACTTATATAGCGCTTTTTTGGACACTCAAAGACAATTTACAAAGAGAAATAAGAAACAAAAAATAAAAGCAAAAAATAAACAGTTAAGTGTAGGCAGTTTTGAACAGGTGGGTTTTGAAAAGTTATTTGAAGTTCTGTAGTGACAGAGTGGCCATTGATGGTGAGGGAGATGTTCTGGGCAGAGGTCAGCACTAGATCATATACAGAATCGGGACGGAAGCGGAAGTAAATATAACAAACTACCTATTTTTGCCTAAACTTAACCAGCCATCCCCATAAAATAACCCCAACCCACCTTAACCCTAACCTTAACCATCTTACTCAGACCACCTTAACCCTCACCTTAACCATCTTACTCAGACCACCTTAACCCTAACCTTAACTATCTTACAGATTCAGATTCATTTTATTAGCCATGTGCAGTATAAAAACTACATTGGAATACATTTGCAAAAAAAAGGTAGTCTGTGTGCACTGACAGAATAAAAAGCACGATACAATGTAATATAAAATACACATACACTGAATATAAAAGAATAAAAAACAGCTGACACTGTGGCACCGATCAACAAAATGATACAAGGGGTAAAAGCAGGAATTAAAGTGCTCTGTTTAGGCACCTAACAGCCTGTGGAAAGAAGCTGTTAGCATAGCGAGATGTCTTGCATCTCAGCGACCGATATCTTCTGCCAGAGGGAAGAAGCTGGAACATGGCTTTCCCAGGGTGGCCAGAAGAGTCATTGATGATTATAAGAGCTTTGTTTAAAAGTCTGGATTTATAAAGAACCTCCAGAACAGGAAGCTCACAGCCCACGGTCCTCTTTGCAGAGCGGAGCACCTTAACCCTAACCTTAACCATCTTACTCAGACCACCTTAACCCTAACCTTAACCATCTTACTCAGACCCACCTTAACCCTAACCTTAACCATCTTACTCAGACCACCTTAACCTTAACCATCTTACTCAGACCACCTTAACCCTCACCTTAACCATCTTACTCAGACCCACCTTAACCTTAACCATCTTACTCAGACCACCTTAACCCTCACCTTAACCATCTTACTCAGACCACCTTAACCCTAACCTTAACCATCTTACTCAGACCACCTTAACCCTCACCTTAACCATCTTACTCAGACCACCTTAACCCTAACCTTAACCATCTTACTCAGACCACCTTAACCCTAACCTTAACCATCTCACTCAGACCACCTTAACCCTCACCTTAACCATCTTACTCAGACCACCTTAACCCTAACCTTAACCATCTCACTCAGACCACCTTAACCCTAACCTTAACCATCTTACTCAGACCACCTTAACCCTAACCTTAACCATCTTACTCAGACCACCTTAACCCTAACCTTAACCATCTTACTCAGACCACCTTAACCCTAACCTTAACCATCTTACTCAGACCACCTTAACCCTAACCTTAACCATCTTACTCAGACCACCTTAACCCTCACCTTAACCATCTTACTCAGACCACCTTAACCCTAACCTTAACCATCTTACTCAGACCACCTTAACCTTAACCATCTTACTCAGACCACCTTAACCTTAACCATCTTACTCAGACCACCTTAACCCTCACCTTAACCATCTTACTCAGACCACCTTAACCCTAACCTTAACCATCTTACTCAGACCCACCTTAACCCTAACCTTAACCATCTTACTCAGACCCACCTTAACCCTAACCTTAACCATCTTACTCAGACCACCTTAACCCTAACCTTAACCATCTTACTCAGACCACCTTAACCCTCACCTTAACCATCTTACTCAGACCACCTTAACCCTAACCTTAACCATCTTACTCAGACCACCTTAACCCTCACCTTAACCATCTTACTCAGACCCACCTTAACCCTAGCCTTAACCATCTTACTCAGACCACCTTAACCCTAACCTTAACCATCTTACTCAGACCACCTTAACCCTCACCTTAACCATCTTACTCAGACCCACCTTAACCCTAACCTTAACCATCTTAATCAGACCACCTTAACCCTAACCTTAACCATCTTACTCAGACCACCTTAACCCTCACCTTAACCATCTTACTCAGACCCACCTTAACCCTAACCTTAACCATCTTACTCAGACCACCTTAACCCTAGCCTTAACCATCTTACTCAGACCACCTTAACCCTAACCTTAACCATCTTACTCAGACACCTAAAATTTAACCAGTCACCACTTAAGGACTTATTAGTCTAAAACTAATTTGAAAGTAGGATTGTTACTTCCGGTTTCGTCCTGAATCCGTGTATGATCTAGTGCCGACCTCTGGGGAGGAGGGATTTGGGGCCCATGTTTTATTGCTGTTGAGTTTGGGAAAATTGTAGTCCATCCATGTCAGAAATGCAAAGTGTGCAAGAAACTGAAGCCGGAGCAAGAGGAATGTTTAGCAAATGTAATGGCTAAAGCTAGGCTAAATGCTAAAAACTCACTCGGGCAAATTACATACGAAACTCAGATCCAATGGTTTCAATCTGTAAAAAGAGTTAGCCCCTCCCACCTGTTAACGGAGTCAATGCAGCAAATACAGACCTTAGTACCAAATGTAATTAGTACTATGGTGTGGTACGACCAGGCTAGGTGTGACTGTTTTCCTGTTTGTTTCTTCTGGTGCCTCAGGTCTGAAGGCTCATGCAGACATCTTGAAACTTCTGGCCACGCTTCTGGTTTTGCAACTGATGAGGCTGCAAAATACCAAAGAGGGAACGATGCTGCGGACTCTCTTCCGCCTGGAGGACGGTGCAGACAGGTCTGAACACTCCTCAATTCTTGATTATTATTTAATTAATTATTTCAATATTCATTTTGTTATATGTTCCCGAGTCTTGTTTCCGCTTCACGATTATATCTTTCATTTCTGCATGTCTATCTCTACCTTTTGCGTCTATTTTATCTTAAGAAAAAAAAGTTTGAAAGGTCCTCAGAATCAAAGCGTCGGCCATTAAATATTAAGCAATTTACTGAGAGTCAAGAGATCTGAAAATCCAAAAAAAACAGTGAAAACAAACTAAAATAATAATGGAAAATATCATGTTTTAGTTTGGAGTCGACTCACACATTTCATTTGAACATTCTCATTGTTTTTTGCTGAAATACAAAATTAAGATATTGAGTCAACAACTGACCTAAGACTGTATTAAACATATTTATTAAACACAGAGTAGAGTTAAAATTTGTGGCAATAAAGTGGACAATGACTGAAGTGAAAGATGGCCCTAATCTGTCATCATGAAAGGGCCCTAATCTGTCATCATGAAAGGGCCCTAATCTGTCATCATTAAAGGGCCCTAATCTGTCATCATGAAAGGGCCCTAATCTGTCATCATTAAAGGGCCCTAATCTGTCATCATGAAAGGGCCCTAATCTGTCATCATGAAAGGGCCCTAATCTGTCATCATTAAAGGGCCCTAATCTGTCATCATTAAAGGGTGTAGCAGCTAATTCTAATCTGAGCCGCTTCTCATGCTGACGGACATACAGTATTCGTTAACACGTACATGTAGAATGAACGTCTCTGAGGATTGAGGTGTAGTTAAAATCATTACTTTATTGTTACAAAACTAAAATCTAATTCCATAAAAGGCTCAGTCCCTCATATAAAGAGACGACCACAAACACGGTCAACAAACGTGTGTCCTGTCCGTCTGGCAACTCCCACCAAGGTACAAAGGTTCCTACTTAAATTACTGCCACTGCCCCAGCATGACCTGTAGATGGCCCTAAAGCGCTGCTGGCTCCGACAAAGGGCCCTAATCTGTCATCATGAAAGGGCCCTAATCTGTCATCATGAAAGGGCCCTAATCTGTCATCATTAAAGGGCCCTAATCTGTCATCATTAAAGGTCCCTAATCTGTCATCATTAAAGGTCCCTAATCTGTCGTCATTAAAGGTCCCTAATCTGTCATCATTAAAGGGCCCTAATCTGTTGTCATTAAATAACCACTTTTAGCCACATTTTTACATACTGCTCCTTTAAGTCTAATGATTTTTTTATATTATTACAATGAATGAAAACTTGCATTGGTTTGAACTCACAAATTACACCCCAAAATGCAAAGCTACAAGTATCACTTATTTTCTGGCTGGGCGATATGGCAAAAAAGTAAATTAAAGTAGTATTTCTGCTCAATATTCAAGTTTCAAACCTGTTTTTAATTTGTACTGCGCTGATACTCTATCCTTCATTCCATTTCCCCATTTTCACATTTTTCACGAATTCAATTTTTTAAAAAGCCGATTGCCTAAATTTTATTTTTTGCCCAGCCCCAATTTCCTCTCATACTTGTGTTTGTTTCCAGGCCTGAGTACTGGGCGGCTGTGAGCAGGGCCGTGCAGTGGGCGTGTTGGGCAGACGGGCAGTACCCCTGTGTCTGCAGCCGCCTGGAGATCGGCCTGAGCTGGGACTCTTCCACCAAACAGCTCCTGGGAGCAGAGAGCATCCAGCCCTGGTCCCCTCTGACAGGACTGGATCTGAACCCCAGACCGTACCGAGGTCCCATGATGCGTTGTTAGAGTCAGCCTTTTACTTTTATTACAGATCTGCAGAGTTGACCAAGCAGATCATTCAGATGATTCTATACTCTTTAAAAACCTCACACTGTCACGTGATGAAATGATAGGACCCAAAATGCAGGAATGCAAAAAATAATGATTTAATAAAATAAATGTCCAGGTGAAAACAAAACTCAAAATCCAAAATACAGAACCAGGAAAACAAAATCAGAAACAGAACAGAAGTTGACAATACAATGGACCAGCAACAAGAGGAGAGGAGCACAGGGTAATTATAGACAGAGACACAGGTGAAACACATCAGGGCGGGGCAGACAATCAACACAGGGGAAACAGGACGACAAAGTCAAACTAAAACCGAAGCACAGAGAACAGATTTCAAAATAAAACTAAAGTCCAAAATAACAAAATCCACACCATGACACACACATGGGTTTATTAAAGTGGTGGATTCTATAGTTCTGTAAATGTTTGGGTCTGGAGCATTGTGATACACTTGTTTGTGGGTTCATGTTTTATTTCATTACAGCTGTGAACAAATGTAGTAAAAAGAAAATGTTTTATCAAATGTTTTACCCAGATCATTAAATAACACTTCATTTATCACACAGCTCCTCACAGCAGCAGCAGAACGCTCCAATGACTTGAAAGTAATTTCAAAATGTTCTACCGGTCATTATTTCTTGATAACTGACCTCTCAAAACAATAATGGCCGCTGCCCTTTGGCAACGCACGCTCTGCTTGTAATTCAGATACAGTAGATTACTCCGACAGTAGTTCGTACACTTTGTCATTTAAATGTTAATGGGAGAATACGTTATACATAAAAATTCTTAACACACGTGCACAGAGGTTTTCAGAATGATTTGTTCATGTTTTCATGATAAAAATACTGTTTTAATGCGAACTATTAACATTAGCAGAGCATTTTATGAACATTTGCAGAGGATCTGATGGATTTAAGTTCAGTTTATGTTTGGGTCACTCACCGCTGATGTTCACAATTCTTTGTAAAGTTTTCTTGTAGTTCCAGAGAGTTCTAGTTTTGAAGAAGGTTAGCTAGGTTTCCTCCGGGTGCTCCGGTTTCCCATACCACTAAGGCCCTGTCCACACGAAGTCAAGCTCAGGCCTAAACGCAAAAATACTTTATCAATCCAGTGTATCGTCCATACGAGGCCGGCGTTTTGGGGGGGTGTAAACGAACATTTTTGAAAGTAGGTCCCAGAGTGGAAAGATTTCAAAACTCCGTATATGCCGCTCCGTGGTTACTGCCTCTCCGCAATGTATCTGAGACGCTTGCGTCATCGCCCCGCCTCTTGTTAAAGCAGCATGCGCCGCACTCAGAAAATAATGACAACAACAATGTAGCTTGTTGGTTTTGTAATCCAGTGCGACCCGAAGCAACAGTTCAACCTCATCGTCCGTCCATACTAATGTAGTACCAGCTCGCCCACTCGCCATGTTGTCTGTTTACAAAATTCCGCGCATGCCCAGTTCCCGTCACGGAAGTTTGGGCTTGATCCCGTCATTGCGTCACAGCGCCACCAACAGGTCTGGCATAGTTTCACAGCGTTTTCAGGCGTATTGACTACATTCATATGGACGCACACATTTACTGAGCTAACTCCGTGTTTACAGAAAAAGTTTCTGAAATTATAAGCGTTTTGTCTTCGTGTGGATATAGCCTAAAACATGTACAATAGGTCTGTGCCTGTGCTGGCCCCTCCCACCTCTGTGGAGAGACAGACTAATGCTCATAAACCGCTTTGACTCTGGTCTGTCAAAGGCGCTGTATCAATACTATTTCTTACTTACTTAGCTAGCCTTGTTACTAGCCTAGTTGTTACTCGCCTGCCACGGGAAAAGCTTTGGGAACTATTTTATTTTCTGTCATTAAAAAAACCTTTTGACGTTCATCAAAGTGGACAGAAGTTTATGTTGTGTGTTCTGTTGGTACAAAGCCGTATAATAAGCAGATAATGTATAGTACGCACCAACATGTCTGCTTCTGCCTTCATATGTACAACACTTTTTAAAAACAGTGAAGTATAACTACATAATGGGGCGACAGTGGCCTTTGAGCCTGAAGGTTGTGGGTTTCGATCCCCCCACGAGACCCTCTCCACTGACTCGTGCTGTCGTTGGGCAAGACACTTAATACACTTTGCCTTTAAAGAACGCAGTGATGTTCGCTGCATGCCCTGATGTGTGTTTATCAAACTGACATTTCCTCACTGTGGGATGGATACAGGATCTTCTTCTTCTTCTAATATTGTGATATATAAAAAAGTAATAAAGGAGAATAATATGATACGGTCCACAATAAGGAATGTCTTTGTACTATGTAATGTATTAAAGCCATTTCTCAAAGATGTGGTTCTCATTAATAAAATATACCCAGGTCTTATCCATCTGTACTCTCAGGTCCATCATCATGTCCTGCAGGTGACGTCTGGGTCTGGTCCCTGTGTCTGTGATTACAATCGGTTGAATTCCATCCGACCAATCAGAGAGCGCGGGAGGCGGGTGTTGTAGTTAGTTGTGGGTGACGGCAGGAGTTTGCGTCGAACGGGCAGGTTTAGGGTTGCCAACCGTCCCTTGAAAAACGGAATCGTCCCGTATTCACAAACAAAAGCACCCGTCCCGTATTGAGCAGAAAAGGGACGCACTTTGTCCCGTTTTACTGTGAGTCAAAAAATGGTGGGTAAAGAGCCAAAGGAAAATGAATGGCGCGTTAGATGAAAAGTTGTGGTAAACTTGTTCCAGACCAGGCCCCGTTCTGCTCTGACCAATGAGGTGACAGCATATTCACACGCGAATAGAATAGGCTCATCCCATTGGTCGAGCCTGTTGTTGCTTGCGGAGACGATAGCGGAAGACAACAGAGCAGCATGGGTGACACAAATGCCAGATTGGATAATAATCAAAAGAAAAAGATTGAAATACATTTTTGGTCAAATATAAGAACAGCCTCTGATAAGATGACTGTGACTCCAGTTACAGACACAAAAAAAGGTCCTCAGTGACAAAGTGGCAGATGAACTCTCACAGATAAACATTAAAACAACATGTCTTCATAAATAAACAAATTAATTACTTAAAAAACATAGTAAAAAAATACTGAACTTTCATCAAAAAGGGCAAAATTCAAAATGGAGAATATTTCAACAAAGAAAATTGTATAAAAGCACTGTACAAATGTCCATAATTACACTAAATATAGTCATGCTCCATGAGATAACCCTGTGCAACAACAGGAGCAGACACTTGAGCAGAAAGTCGCTCCCTCAACCTGATTGCTCTTGCATCTGATTGTCCTGCATCTCCTGGGGGCATCGGTCGTGGTGGTGGCTGGTCATCATCCCGATCCGGTTCCAGGACATCTCCGTGAGTGAGACAAACATTGTGAAGAAAAGCACAGGCAGTCACGACCTGAGTGCAAAAGGCTATCTTCACCTCTAACGCCTTAAACATTGTGGTTCTCCAGCGGGTCTTCATCATGCCAAAGGCTCTTTCAACGATTGACCGGGCACGTGAATGACAATAGTTGAACCGTTCCTCAACCCGGTTGTGAAGGGGCATCTTGTAGGGGGTGATGATGGTAATGGGTTGTTGAATGCAAGGATAGCCACCATCACCCAAAATAAAATATCCTTGTGGAGGGTACTCTGCTCTGACGTAGACTGGGCTATTCTTCAATACGCGGGTGTCGTGTACCGAGCCAGGGAATCCAGCAAATATGTTCAAGAATCTGCCACTTGAATCACAAATTGCCTGCATCTGTATGGAGTAGAACTGTTTGTAGTTGAAATAGTCCGCTTTGTTGTCACCTGGAGGCTTAATTCTAATGTGACAGCCGTCTACTGCTCCTACAGCCTTTTCAAATGCCCTGTGCCTGGCTAAACGGGCAAAACCTCTACCAGTGTCCTCCAACGCTTCCTGTGGTGGGTAGCATATTACTCGATGTGCATTCTTTACAATCAATTCAGCAATCTTATGGACAACACGACAGACGGTCGACTTCGGGACAGAAAAGGCCATGGCAGCAACTCTAAGGAAATCCCGTGTGCAAGCCAAGGCACAAATATGAGGATCTCCAATGGAAACCCCCAGCCATGATCTTTATCGGTCTTCAACAAATTCATCAGGCCATTCATTGAATTTCTGGTGAGGCGGTAGTGAGGTTGAAGCTCTTGCTCCACATCCAAGTAGACCTGCAGAACAGGCATGGTCTGGTTCAGCCTGGTGTAGGTCAGCATTCCTCCATTCTGATGAAAACGTGCATAAAATAGAACAAAATTATTGTCCTGATCAAGATCACAGTTACAGTCAATCGGCAGCAGCACTATTATGATCACAATCAAATCCAAAATTACTTTCAGAATAATATGAATGGAATCACTATCAAATAATAATCTGGTAAAGCAATGCTTTTTAGGAGAATATTGTTGACAGCTGCAGCAGTAGAAGTGTTTGTTTATTATTATTGATTATTGATTTATTATTGACCACTGAAAACTTGCATTAGAATGTGTTCTAAACGTATTTGATGCAAAGCCCAATAATACATAATTTTGCAGATTTTGTGTTATCTATTTCAACTTAATTGAGAGGAGTAAACTATGTTACTAGCCTGATTATCAGCCGGTTTCATTTCACTTGATGGAAACAGTCTGAAATCAAAATTCTAAACACAGTTCCTATTCTGAATAATAATAAGAAGTAACGCTTTGAGAAACTGCTGAACAATTAACTCTGAGAGCATGATAGCTGTGTTGTAAATGCCATTGTTTTCTAACGTTTGCATCGTTAGAAAACGCTGCACCATGGACGTCGGAACTATTTTCTGAGAGGGGGGGCGGGTTTTTGTTGGGAGAGTCGAGGGAGAGACTCATACTTGGATTACACTGGATAATAACATACCATCTTAATTGTTAAGAAAAACAAAATAAACAATATATATCAAGCAAGTCACTTATCAAACTGAACTTTTTTTTTTCAATACGCATTCATGCGTCAGTCTCTCCGGTGGCTTCATTGTGTTGTGTAGCCCAGTGACGTGCGGTCAGATGAGGCAGGCAAGGCCCTCACCTAAGATCATAGAAAGAAAAGTAATAAAATGGATACAATAATGTTTGGTCACTTTATCAAGTGATTTGTGCTGTGTCTTATTTCATTTATTTATACCTTGAAATCGCAGATTTGACAGAGCGGTGCTGTGAGGCAAGCCTCTCTTGGGAGACGTAAAAAGCAACAGCTCACAGGGAGAGTCCTGTGAGGTGCTATCAAACTGTTTTCTCTGTTTATCACAGTTTAAAAAGTTCAAAAATATTTAATTTACAATCAACATGTTTACATTTAAGAGGATGGTAAATAAGAACGAAGTTCCATTTGCTCACTTGCTTTAATGAGTAACAGCAGTAGAATGACAATAATCAAACATGTCATGAGCGTCTGATGAAGCCGGAAGGTTTACATGTTATGACTTCCTGTTCCGCTATGTCCTACAAAATAAAGGACCGTAATGCAATATTCCCTATCTCCCCCCGAGCCTTTAACACAGTAACACAAAGGCTGATAAAGAAAAACGGCACGAAGGACCATAGTGCAACACTAACGTGAAAGTGTACAGGGCAGAGGAACTAGAAACACAAATGGAAGATCCAACAGGAACACAATGCCCACAAAACCCCAAGACTATTCCAAGACATAGTCCCCATGCCAGGCAGGCACACCGGCTTTCCTGGTGGACCGACGTAACTCCGTAGCTGGCGACGCAGCCGGCGGCGAAGGGGCCAAGGGGGCCACAGAGTCCGGTGGCGGAGTACAAGGGATGTCCCGGGCTGGCACCGCAGGCATGAGGGAAACTGGCCGCAAACCGCGGCGGGGAGAGCCCGCAGGTGGATGTGTCGGCGGCGGGGTGGGCCCAGACTCCACCACAGGTGTCACCGGGCTGCACACACGACTGGACGGCAATGGCGACACAGGAAGAGCTGGCATCGTGACACAAGGCGCCAAGTCGTCATAGAGAGATCGAGGAGGAAGCTGGTCATTGCGAACTGGGTAGAACTTGCGCAAGAATCTCCGGTTCCGAAGCGAGACCCTGCCCGATCCGTCAATCTTGATTACATACTGGTCATGCTGGCGCACCTCCACAACACTGCCCGTCCTGTCCCATTTGTTGGGGTGAGGTCCCGTCTGGTTCTGCACACGGACAAAGTCCCCCACCTTGAGGGGTGGGAGTCGTTTGGTGTGTTCCGCCCAAGCAACAGCAGTGCGGACGTGGCGTTTGCGGAGGGCCTCTTCTCTTGCAACCAGCGTCTCACGCCATGTTTCGTGCGGCCTGTACTTCCCGGGGGGAATCGGGATGAAATCGCGTATAGGGCGGCCGAAGACACACAACGCCGGAGAAAGCTTCGTGTCAGGGTCCGGTGTATTACGGTATTGCAGTATCGCCCTCTGCACCGCGTCAGTGTCGAGTTCGCCGTGCGGACCTGTATTGTCAGTGATGAGCCGCTTCATCGTCTTCACTCCAATCTCCGCGCGGCAGTTGCTGTGAGGGAAGGCCACCGATGAGAGGCGATGATGCACACCCCATCTGCGCAGGAAAGACCTGGTCTCAGCGGAGGTGAACTCAGGCCCCCCGTCTGATGCCAGCTCCTCAGGCGTCCCATATGTTGCAAAAGCGCGGCGTAGGTGGCAAATGAGGTCCGCAGCGCCACCCGTTGATCTCGAGACGATTGGCCAGTTCGAGTAGCGGTCCACTATCACAAGGTAGTGCACGCCCCTGTGTATGAAAAAGTCTGAACACACAGCCTGAAAGGGGTATACAGCCATGATAGGAGGGGTCGGCGGCGCCGCAGGCTGAGAGGGTGCCATTCGGTGACAGTGCTCGCAGTCTTTTCGAGTGGCGGAGATGTCGGCCGACATGCCTGGCCAGAACACAGAAGACTCGGCACGAGCGGTCATCATTGAGACACCCTGGTGGGCAGCATGCAGGGCACTCAGTACCTCACCACGGAGCGAGGGTGGAATGATCACTCTGTCCTTGTACAGGACCACCCCATCAGCAGATGTAATGTCTTCGCGGTATTGGTGGAAGTTGCGAATGGCCACCGGCATTCCTGTCCTCGACTCGGGGAAGCCGTCCGCTGCTATCTCCTCCAGTGCACGCATGTCGTCGTCGCTGCAGGTGGCCTCCTTGACGCGATCCCACGTCACGGACCGCAGCGATTCAAGCCCAGCAGCGCACCAGGTCAGGTCTCCTTCCTCAACTTCGTCGTTTACTGGCCCTGTCAGTCGTATAAGGGACAGGACATCAGCGTGTGTGCTGGGCGAGAGGTGGGTCACCATGGCAGCATTGTCGTCCGGCAAATCCATGGGTGACGGGCACAGCGTGCCGACCGGCCTACGCGACATGGCATCCGCGGCCCTGTTCTTCATCCCCGGCACGTGCACGATGCGGAAGCGATAGCGCAGGGTCTTTTCCTTGAGGTTCCTGAGACGGGGGTTGGGTATGTCGTCGAGTGCCCTGTCGCCAAGGAGCTTGAGTAACGGCTTGTGGTCGACCGCCACGATCAGGTCCCTGCAACCTAAGACGAAGTAGCGTGCTTTGTCCAATGCGTCAGCGACTGCAAGAGCTTCACCTTCTACGGGCGCGTATCTGGACTCAGCTGCGTGTGTAAACCTGCTGCCAACCAAGGTCACCTTCCACCCATCGGCGCAGCAGAAGGGTCTGACCGGCATGCACTGACAGTGCTTCTGGAACAGCCAGAAACCGACGCCCTCCTTCGACCAGTCTGTGGCGAGGCACGTCGACTTGGACTTGTCGAATATGCGGACGCCGTGCTCGATCTCCCGGACGATGGTCTCTTTCGACTCGCGGAAAATGTCCTCCAACTCCGGAGACCACTCAAAGCGTGTCTCATGCTGCAGGAGTTTCCGGAATGGTTGCATACGTTCGGCTATGCTAAAGGCGTAGGCTACCTGATTGACAAGTCCGAACCATGACCTGACGTCGGTGACGTTGCGCGGTCGTGGAAAGTCTCGGATCGCCTCCAGGTAACGGCTGCACGGGCGTACATCAGACATGGTGATTGTGAAGCCAGCAAAGTCCACTGTGGGTGCAGCAAAGACAAACTTATCTGGGTTGAGGATGATGCCGTTCCTGCCACAGACGTCCAGCCATTGTATTGCCTGGAAGTAGCTCTCCTCAATCGAATCCGCCCACAGTAATGTGTCGTCCACACACTTGGTCTTGTTGCCAATGTCCGCGACCACTTCGTCATAGCGTCGTGAGTAACCGTCCCCCGACGCCAAGTATCCTTGTGGGGCTGAGAGGTACCGGTAGCGCCCCCAAGGGGTGATGAACGTCGTCTTGTGGCGGTCGTCCTCATGCAGTGGGACGCTGTGATAGCCATTCCAAGCGTCGAACACAGTCTTGCGTTTGCCACTGGGAACCTGTCTCGCCTGGTGGAAGGGGGACTGTGTGTGGTGGGTCTCACGGAGCGCATGCTTGTTCAGGGCTTGGAAGTCGACGGTGCGCCGAGGTGTGCCATTCTTTTTCGCGCAGACTACCATGCGATGGCACCACGTCACCGGCGTGCCGATGGGCACCTCTTCCAGGACGCCAAGACGAACGTCCTGGTCAAGGCCTGCCTTCACTTCATTTTGCCAGTGTATGGCCACGGGAATCGGGGTGTGGCAGGCAACTGGCGTCGCATTTTCATTGAGCATGAGTCGAAGTGGCGGACCGGACATTCTTGGCAGGGGCTGGTGGGGGCACGTATTGAATGTGCTCTGAGCGTATAGCCCCAGTAGGTGTTTCCGTAGAGCCTCTCTGTTAGCTTCAGTGGCCGGCATGGGGAGCGTAGTCGGTCTGGTTGGGGGCTCCGCGCGTTGCGGGCAGTCACATGGGTCCGAGGTCGCCAGGTTGACCTCCCCGAGCGTTGGAAACTTGTCTGAGATCATGCCCAGGTCTACACAGGCCGTACGAGAAAGGAATATACGGTCTGAGGTGTCTGTCACGTATGCGATTTGGCGCGTCTCCAATCTACGGGCGTCGCTGCTGGTACCAGCGAACCTGACGACGGCGGCCCCGAGAATCCGTATTCCCTCATCGTTTGCGGCCTTCATCGTCATGGATACGGGAATAAGGTCTTCTGTACTTAGTCCCAGCCGTTGGGCGACTTTGACACCGATTAGACAGCTCTGGCACCCTGTGTCAGCCATGGCAGGCAGGGTCACGGCCCGGGTGCGTTTCTGAAGGTCGAGGCCCAGCGCTTTGTAATCCTCGCGTTCGATGGTGATGGTGAGGTGGATGTATGGCTGTGGGTTGGATGGCCGCCTCGTCCACTTATCGCACATATCATCATACAGGTGGTGGGCGAGGGGAAGTGTGCGTATCTTGTCGTTAGAGCTACTTGCAGTCAGCGTGCATAGCTCGACGAATGCGGCCGTCTGCTGTTCGTCACACACCCCATCAGTCTCCTCTGGTGGGGGCCTAGGCGAACGACCACCTAAGCAGGCCTTGTCAAAGTGGTTCTGACGACTGCATTTTCGACACGTCTTGCCATATGCGGGGCATTCAGCACGCCTGGTGCGCCACTGTGGTGTTTTTCCATGGCCTGTCTCGCCGCAGTAGATGCACGCCCCCTCAGGCTTGACCTTTGATGTCTCTGTCCTGGTGCCCCCTCTGGTACGGGTGTCCTGCTGCTTCCCTCGTCGGTACGAGCTGCTGACTGCGTCTGTGCTCTGGGGACCAAGTAGCCGTGATGCTGAGCGCTTTCCTGACTCTTTAGCTTCGATGTATTCTATCATGTCCCTCAATGGCATATTTTGATTTTTCTCGCCAAGCAGATCAAGCTGTATTTCTTGGTCTGCTATGCCACGGGCGATTACGTCGCGCAGTATGTCCTCTGTGAAGTCATTGACTTGGTTGCACCCCTCTTTGGTGCAATTCATTTCATATTTACATGTGTCCGCCTGCCCTTTCAAGCGAGCGTAGAATGATCGGATGGGTTCTTCGTGTCCCTGTCGCATGTTAGACAGGGTCACTCGAGCTACCATTGTGTTCTCTGCACGCACAGCGAGTGCCCTCATGGCAGAGAGGACATCCTCTTCCTCACTGTCCACTAGGCTCTTGCCTGCTGCGCGGGTGAGGTCCTTCCTCAGATCTTCCTCACAGCACTCCAGTAGTTGTGTAACAATGTCAGATCCGATCAATTTGGTCCCCCTCTTGTATTCACCCCAGCGGGTTAGAAAGTATGACCAGGTCTCAGCCGTCCCTGCCAACGCTATGGAGGGGCGCTTGAGTTTCTCCATCTTAGCATTCATGTATGGCTCCCTGGGGGCCGCAGCGTGCGTGGTCGCATGTATGTTCAGCATGGCTACCACTACTGCTATTTCTTCATGTGTGGCTACATAGTCACAGTTTTCAACAGGGCAATGCACGCTCATCTTTGGTCTTGCAGTGTTATGCTTTCTCTTCTTTGTTTTCTATGATGTACTCATTCATTCATGTTCCCGGGCGACGTTGCTCACTCGTGGTCCACTCACTTGTTTATCGATGCTGCAGGTGCTGCACTCTGGCGCAGGTGCTCTCTGCTCGGCATTGTTCGCATGTTTGATTATAAATAAGAACGAAGTTCCATTTGCTCACTTGCTTTAATGAGTAACAGCAGTAGAATGACAATAATCAAACATGTCATGAGCGTCTGATGAAGCCGGAAGGTTTACATGTTATGACTTCCTGTTCCGCTATGTCCTACAAAATAAAGGACCGTAATGCAATATTCCCTAGATGGCTCATAAATTGTGTTTTTGAAGCAAATATGGGTCTTAATCGCGCTCAACCACAGCTTGTAAGTGAGGAAAGCCTCAGGGGGGCGCTTGTGAGCCCAAACTTTGGCTGCATCCAATTCCATCAGAAAGCTCCTTTCTTGTTCTTCTTCTGCTAAGGGCAGCTACAGGTTTGGCTAACATACCTATAATACATTTTAAGATAATTTAAAATGCACTTAGAGTAATGTTTTGCTTCCAATGATGATATGAATCATAAGAAAAGGAGGTGAAGGGTAAGGTTGAATTTAGAAATTGGATTTAACCGTGAGTCGGCTGCAGCAAAACTCGGAGTTTACGGAGGAGACACCCGTTTTTTTTACTTTTTAAAACTTATTTCCAAATGGAGGATTACATGTCTGTGCTCAAACTATTATCTGGACTTAAACATGAAACTGGTCCTAACTGAAGTGGTCTGTGCTGTTCATTAATACCTAAGGTAAGGCCCATAACACACTTTGTACTATTTACAAACGTTTGCGTTTTGTATGAGAAAACTATGCAGACATTAAATCATATTCTGCTGTAGCCAAACAAATTGTGTATAAGCCGCTCCTGTTCCTGTAGGTCCTGTTGGTTTATATGATGTATAATCATATGAACACATGATTGATCCCCCACCGCACGTCACTGGTGTAGCCAGGTCTCTAATCTGCGCAAGGCTGAGAAAGAGCGCTCAGAGGCTGCGACAGATATTAGCCAGACAGAGCTTCATAAGCTTCTCCGACAGCATGGAGCGGGTTTTGGGCTGCAAGGAACGCAGGATAGTGATAACTTCTCGCTCCCGGCACACGCGGAGGCACCCCCCGCACCCCTAGTTCCGACGTCTATGCGCTGCACTTTAGCCTATTCCTGGCGCTAGCACATTAGCAGAAAACTAAAAATAACGGTCTTACTACTGTATTAAGTAAATTAACGTACCAATTCAGACTCCTGCGCAAAGGCAAGAGCCTGGCGGATGAACCTCCTGTGTTGTCTGCGCCTTCTCCGTCTCAAAAAACAAATTTGCTGGAGTTTCTGCATATTTTGGAGCAGCAAATTCGCCAAAACAACCACCGGCTCCGCCATCTTGAATGACGCCAAACGACTGCGTCCTGAGGCACATTGATGACGTATACTCAACCGTCCCAATTCTGCAGTTCTTGCGCACTGTGCACTTGCACACTTGTACACTTATGTGCACTTTCAAAAAGTGCGCACTTCTCAAAGTGTGTAGTGCGCAAGTGCGCGATTTGGGACGGGGCCCAGTGATTTTCTGGGCGGTGCACCCTTTAGCAGCAATGCACCCTCGAGCAGGAATGCAGATACCCCTCTGAGGAAAAACACAAAGCGGATGCAAAAGTACCTAGCGGAATGGGAACAAGGAAATACCGGGGTGGAAAAAGTGCACAATAATGTACTCCGGTGGACTGGGAGGGCATGTGTGGTTTTGTTTGCATATTTCAGTGTGTTTTGTTTTGCTTTCATGCCTCCCGGTCACCATGGTTACCCCACACACCTGCCTGCCTGACTGATTAACAATCAGCACATCTGTGTCTTGAGCACATTACAAAAGAGGCCATGCAGTGAAGGGACAGAGGAGGGGGAAGATGTTAAAATGGGTTAGAGATTTCTTATCAGGTAGAAGGATATCAGTCCGAGTAGGGAAAGAGTGTAGCTCAAAGTATGAGGTCGAAAATGGCACGCCACAAGGTAGTATCGTAAGTCCAGTAATTTACTATACATAGTTCCCATGTGACGTCACCGCTGCCGGCCTGTCATTGCGTCCACCATTTTGCAGGGCAAAGTACGCGGCTGCTGCTGCTGCGAACATTGAGACAGATAATTTTCAGGGCTCTTTTTTTTTTACCAAAATGGTTTGTTCGTGTTGGGTACCTGGATGTACTAACAGAGCAAATGGGACTGATAAAGTAGGCTTCTATTCTATCCCAAGTGTCCGAGTGCATGAGGGAGATTTCACCAAATCACTGAGTGAGGAACGCCGACGACTGTGGTTAGCTAGTGTCAACAGGAAGGATGAACCTACGAAATTCTCGAAAATCTGCTCCAGTCACTTCATCACAGGTAGAGAGCAGTTGTATTCTCAACATATTTTCAATGTAATCAAGTATGTTTTTGTTTATAAGTGTGCACGTTGCTTTAGTTTGTTCCTAGCTATGCTACATGCTAAACCTAATGTCTGGGCAAACAGCTGCTTGAAGAAACTGATGACATGCTGTTTCTGAACTAGGGCTTTGACTTATGCACAAAAATCATTTTCGAAGTTTGTTTGTTCATTAATTTAGATATTCGAATATATACTAATATATTTAATTATAATTTACAAAAACACAAGTGCAAGGAGCTTTCATTGTCTGTTCAGGGAAGCTAGCAGAGCTTGGTAGTATTTGAATCGTGTCATATATTATGACTTTGAATTGATGTAATATTTCCACATTTCTTCTTTTCTGATTCTCAGGTCACCCTTCTAGTATGTATGAACGATCCAACCCAGATTGGGCACCAACATTGAAGCTTGGGGAAATGCTGACCCCTACCAAATCCCAAAAAAAACAAGCGGAGATTGAGACTAAACAAAAAAGGTATACACGATACATCCTCTTACTTGAAATAACCCTTGATGAAGGTACTTGTTTTGAAAGTCTAAATAAAAGTATTAACCATTTATGGTTCTTATATTTATTCAAACAGATTTCAGAGAGTGATGAAAAGACAAGAAACAAAAGAGAAGCACCATGCTGCAAGATGTCTTCTTGAACTCCATGACAATTTTCAACATGAGGACCCCATTCCACCAGAGGAACCAGATTGTCACGAAAGTCTAGCAGACACCAGCAATGACAGCGAAGCATCTAACCACTCCATCCCACGAGTTACTCAAAGTCAAGTAGAGAGTGAAAATCAAAGACTCTTATCAGAAAACATGATGTTACGGGCAGAACTAGAATCTCTGAAATTAACACAGAATAGCTTTCAAGATAACAATGAGAAAGTAAAATACTACACTGGACTGCCAAACTTTGAAACGCTCATGCTACTTTTCAACATTGTTTCACCCTTCCTCTGCAAAAAGAATATGCGCATAGGTGTGTTTGAAAGACTACTGATGACGCTGATGAGACTGAAGTTGAATCTTCCAGTAAAAGACTTGGCATACAGATTCAATACATCAACATCGACCGTTTCAAGAACATTTTTAATTGTTATACATATATTGTTTGTTCGGTTAGGATTTTTGATATATTGGCCAGAAAGAGAAGAACTGAGAAAGACAATGCCTATGGAATTTCAGACTTACTTTTCAAAGAAAACTGCAGTAATAATTGATTGTTTTGAAATATTTATTCAAAGACCAACAGGACTAATGGCCCGAGCTCAAACATGGAGCAACTATAAACACCACAATACTGTTAAGTACCTAATAGGCATCACACCTCAAGGTTCAATATCATTCATTTCGGATAGTTGGGGTGGAAGAGCCTCCGATAAGTTCATAACAGAAGAGTGTGGAATATTGAACAAGCTGTTACCAGGAGATCTGGTTTTAGCCGACCGTGGATTTGACATTTCAGAAAGTGTTGGTTTCCACTGTGCAGAAATAAATGTTCCAGCGTTTACACGTGGGAAACCTCAGCTATCAGCAACAGACGTTGAGACTACACGAAGAATCGCCCATGTTAGAATTCATGTGGAGAGGGTGATAGGACTTGTTAGAAATAAGTACACAATTTTGCAAGGCAAGCTGCCTATTGACTATTTGATGAGTGAAGAGGGGGGTGTGCCAGCAATCGATAAAATTACAACAGTTTGTTGTGCATTAACCAACATGTGTGAGTCTGTGGTTAGTTTTGATTAAGTATTGCATAGAACTATGCTGTGTGGAATTATGCTTAACCAAATGTCACTGTCACTTTACTGAGTCACTGTGTCCCAGAGCCTCATGCTGCTAATGTATAGATGTAAAGATACTGCTGCATATGTACAGATGCTAACATAGAACTACATATTGCTGGCACTAGAATACACACGCCTCTTATTTTGCCAAATGTAAAACTTTTACACTTATTTTTATTTAAGATAGATTTTATACTTGTTATTTATGGGAGTTAAAGAATGTTTTATTTTAATTAGTATAGCTATTGTTCACTCATCTTTTACAGTGTGCTACTCTTTCCTACTGTTCCATAACTTGTGATGCAACACAAATTTCCCCGTTGTGGGTCAAATAAATGTTCTCTGAAACATACTTTTCTTTTCACTTTATTACCACATCACTTTTCTACAAGTGGGACAATAGTATGGAGGTTTGGGATTCCTCTTAATGCCAACACATTTGAAATGGAGAAAACCATACTGACATTTTTCATTGGCACACTTCACTGTATTACTCATATATGTTTCTGACCGTTCACCACAAACACAACGGAGTGCACTGCATGTAGTGCTGCCATCTTCAGCTGCTGACTGACTCCGAGTCTGTTGGGGTGCAGTACTGATAACCGGTATCCCATCAGGACTGGCACTGTTGTTGAACAAAGTGTTTGATTGTTGCTTGTGCAGCCTTTCCCTAGTAAGAAGGCTTCCTGTCATCTCTGGGAGGACGACAGATAAGAAGAAGTCCTCGGACTTTTTCAAGATTTCTTCTTCCAGGGCTTGGTCTGGCTCGATCCTCTGGATGAACATTCCAGTCGGACTCCACACAACAAAGTCACAGTAGGCTTTCTGCGTAACAGTTAACTGCGTCTGAATTTGATACTTGTACTTGTGTTTGTCTATCAAGTGTCCCTCCTTGATATAATCCACACTTGAAAGACCTTTCTCTTTTGCTGTGTAGGGGCATTTTACTTCGACAAGACCCACACCGCAGCAGTCACACTGTACAATTCCATCAGGAGTGGCACCAACATGTGAATATCTGCCATTTAGAAAGAGTCCACACTTTTTCACAAAAAATTTTTCATGCTGTTGACACATTTTCTCTGTGTATGCACTTAAAGCAATACCTTCATGTTTTAGACCATAGTCAGTGGCTTTAGTTTTTACCGGCTTTCTACCACACACCGCCTGAATGGTTGAACTAGCTGGAGATGCTGAATTGTAATCGCACACAGCCTTCATATTTGAAGCAGTAATCCTACCTAATCTAAAGTGGAACCACTCTTTACACTTATTTTGTTCTCGTGTCAGTCGTTCCACATTCACAGCTTGCTCTGGGGTGACAGTTACATCCTTTAAAATTGTCAAACAATGCTGTCTTAGGAGTTCTGGTTCCATTTCAAGATACTTATCATCTCGCAGATTAGAAAGTGGCTGAGGCAGATTCCCGTCTTGGAGAATCTTTGGGACATATTGGTCTTGAAATCCACTGGACACAGTCAGTACAGATGCTTTTGTCACGCGATGCAAGTCGTGCAATATTTCAAGTCTGTCTGCAGCTGATGGTCTCGGGACATCAGGAAGTTTCTGGGATGACCGCTGTTGAATAGGCTCACCTGCAATGAGGATAAAATATGTTTACTTATTGCCTGCTGTTCCCAACAACAGTATTGGAGTTATACAAGTAGTAAGTGCACATTTATCCCATAAGCAAGACAATAAAGTAAGTCTAATGTAATTATTTGAATGTATATCTAATTTAGAATTCCAAAAATATATATAATTCATTCATTACACAAAAACAGTCAGCAGATACCAGGCTGAATTTAAGGTGACAAAGGTAAACAAACAAGGGCATTACCACTGATTCTACTTTCAAAACGTCTCTTCTTTGTCGCTACTGATGTGAAGTCTATTTGACGAATCGTGGCATATGGCACCTTGTCAATCGCTGATGGTATGCACCAGTAAGCCTTCTCTTGGGTGACAGTCCTCTGTGTAACCAAGCGGTGTGCTGATTCAACGTAAAACAGGAGAGCACCGACATGGCTGCAGGTTTCACCTAGTCCAGCCTTGCAATCACAATGTGCTGCTTCTATTGTCCCATCTTTGTTAGCTATGATCCATGGACGCAGAGGGGCAGCATTCAGCATCTGAGAATGGCGAACCTGAATGTGTGAAAAAAAATCATAACATGAAAATAAGAAACAGTACCGTAAATACTGTAAAAAATATAAAGGCTAGCAGGCTACATACCTTTGCTAACACCAACACGTTGGACTCCACAGTCATACTTTGTACATCACGCACCCATCCACAACACAGCTGATTCATGGCTTCCATTGATTTATATGCCTTCAGCTGTTCAAATGTGTACGCACTTTTTGCATTTATGAGGTAGTTCACGATGTCAATGTACGTAACAGCAGGTAAGCACTTAGCATCATTCTTCAGGTCCTCCTTTGCTAGCATATATGGATCTCTCCCCGCAATCAGTCCCATTTTCACTTGGTATCGCTGGCGTTCCTTTAGCTGGAGGCTCTCCCTGTACGACTTCAACTTCTGAGAAGTCATTTTTGTCCAAAACACGAAAAAAATTGGTATCCTTTTCAGTCACCTCTTCTAGGACGTTTACCTATGTAGCGCGGTGTGCCCAAAAAAATGGAGACCGGAAGTCTGCTGCCGATTTCGTGGGAACTATGTATTATGATAAGAGAAATATTTTGTGATGTTGAATCATCAATTGGAGTGTCACTGTTTGCTGACGATGGTGTAATGTGGAAGAGGGGGAGAAATATTGTTAAAAAGTTGCAAGAAGCCATCGGGATGGTTGAAGCTTGGTCATTAAAGTGGGGTTTCAGATTCTCAGTGAGTAAAACAAAAGTTAGGTTTTTTACCAGGAAAAGAGTGGGAGATGACATTAATCTTACTTTATATGGGAAGAATCTTGAACGAGTGAGTGAGTTTAAGTACCTAGGGTTATTGTTTGATAGCAAGTTGACATGGGCAGCCCATATTAATAAAGTAATGGAGAAGTGCAAAAAGGTGTTGAACATGATGAGGTGTCTCAGGGGACGGGACTGGGGAGCTAGTCGGAATTGTTTAAAAACTGTGTAGGCAAGTTTATTTATATTGCACAATTCATACACAAGGCAACTCGTGCTGAACAAAACAAGAAAGCATTAAAATCATAAATAATCACAGAACATTAAAAAGAAAGTATATAAATATAAAATATAAAATCCCTCAGTTGTAGCACAGCTAAACAGAACCGTCTTTAACCTGGTTTTAAACATTGTCAGAGAGGAGGCCTGTCTCACATCTTCAGGAAGACTGTTCCAGATTTTAGCAGCATGAATCTGAAAAGCTAGCCTGGCTCCAGCCGACCTTTAGCCCCGCCTCCATGGAGTTTCTGCGGGCAGGTCGGTCTGGCATTCCTCAATGGAAAAAGTATTATGGGGGGCGTGTTCGAACTGAAACAGGAAACACAATCCCCCTTCGTTCTATTGGATAGTCCAACAACCAATGAGAGCGAGGTGTGACGTATTTATGCGACGTTATTATTGTTTACCTTCTCGCATGCTGCCTGTAAAATGAGTGCAAACGACTTGTGCCGGTGTTGCAAAAAGAACTTGAAGATACGCGGAGTATTTAGCAACACGTTACTAATTTTTGAGAGAAATAAAAAAGGTAAATCCATATACGAACAAGTCCTCCATTTAGGATTACAACTTCACAAGACATCAGAGAAATCTACGCGCATTTGTCGGTCCTGTCACAACCTGATTACAAGACTGGAACGCGACATTCCCGTGTTCAAATCATGGACAAACGAAGAAGGAGAACCGGCTGAAGAAGCATGCTCATCAGAGTCACCATCAGAGAAGAGAGACCGGGAGCTGAGCCCTTCTAAGTCGCCCAGAGCCCTGAAGAAGTTCTGTTCCAATCATTTAACTGCAGCCGGTGCAAAACCGCGAAGAAGCATCACAAAGGTAAGCGCATGTTAAAGAAAAAATTCTACCTATTATTTTATACCCACAATCTCGATTGCCAAGTGTTTCATATATGAAGTCGTGTTTATTTACAATGTGATTAACACATAACCATCACATGAAGCCCGCCCTGTCACTCTGACTGGCCCGGTATGTATCGTACCGGGCATAATGGTTTTTCCATTGAGGAATGCCAGACCGACCTGCCCGCAGAAACTCCGTGGAGGCGGGGCTAAAGGTCGGCTGGAGCCAGGCTACTGAAAAGCAGCCTCCCCATGTTTAGTTCTGACTCTGGGCACTAACAGGAGTCCAGTCCCTGTGCTCCTCAGAGTCCCAGCAGGAGGCCAGTCCCTGTGCTCCTCAGAGTCCCAGCAGGAGGCCAGTCCCTGTGCTCCTCAGAGTCCCAGCAGGAGTCCAGTCCCTGTGCTCCTCAGAGTCCCAGCAGGAGTCCAGTCCCTGTGCTCCTCAGAGTCCCAGCAGGAGTCCAGTCCCTGTGCTCCTCAGAGTCCCAGCAGGAGTCCAGTCCCTGTGCTCCTCAGAGTCCCAGCAGGAGTCCAGTCCCTGTGCTCCTCAGAGTCCGGGCTGGTTCATATGGGACTAACATGTCACTAATATATTTTGGCGCGAGGCCATGGAGAGACTTGTAACAAGCAGAGCTGTTTTAAAGTCTATTCTCTGAGCCACAGGAAGCCAGTGCAGAGACCTGAGAACTGGACTAATGTGGTCGTACTTCCTGGTTCTAGTCAGGACTAATGTGGTTGTACTTCCTGGTTCTAGTCAGGACTAATGTGGTCGTACTTCCTGGTTCTAGTCAGGACTAATGTGGTCGTACTTCCTGGTTCTAGTCAGGACTAATGTGGTCGTACTTCCTGGTTCTTGTCAGGACTAATGTGGTCGTACTTCCTGGTTCTAGTCAGGACTAATGTGGTCGTACTTCCTGGTTCTAGTCAGGACTAATGTGGTCGTACTTCCTGGTTCTAGTCAGGACTAATGTGGTCGTACTTCCTGGTTCTAGTCAGGACTAATGTGGTCGTACTTCCTGGTTCTTGTCAGGACTAATGTGGTCGTACTTCCTGGTTCTAGTCAGGACTAATGTGGTCGTACTTCCTGGTTCTAGTCAGGACTAATGTGGTCGTACTTCCTGGTTCTAGTCAGGACTAATATGGTCGTACTTCCTGGTTCTAGTCAGGACTAATGTGGTCGTACTTCCTGGTTCTAGTCAGGACTAATGTGGTCGTACTTCCTGGTTCTTGTCAGGACTAATGTGGTCGTACTTCCTGGTTCTAGTCAGGACTAATGTGGTCGTACTTCCTGGTTCTAGTCAGGACTAATGTGGTCGTACTTCCTGGTTCTAGTCAGGACTAATATGGTCGTACTTCCTGGTTCTAGTCAGGACTAATGTGGTCGTACTTCCTGGTTCTAGTCAGGACTAATGTGGTCGTACTTCCTGGTTCTAGTCAGGACTAATGTGGTCGTACTTCCTGGTTCTAGTCAGGACTAATATGGTCGTACTTCCTGGTTCTAGTCAGGACTAATGTGGTCGTACTTCCTGGTTCTAGTCAGGACTAATGTGGTCGTACTTCCTGGTTCTAGTCAGGACTCGAGCTGCTGCATTTTGAATGTACTGCAGCTGTTTTACAGCCTGTTTGGACAGACCTGTGAGCAGGCCATTGCAGTAGTCTAACCTACTGGAGACAAATGCATGGATAAAGCCTAGTGTATACTCGCGCGGCACAGAGGTGACGTGACGTCACTTGCGCAACGCGTTGGTCACCGCAAGGCCCTTACGTTGCCTGCCGCGCAGCATCGAAATAACTACGTGAAGCCTAGTGTATACTTGCGCGGCGTGGCTTACGTTAGCGGTTGCGGTGGACCTACGTAAGCACAATGGATGTTATACTGGTGCGCTCCCCTTACGGAGTTTTGAGGAGAATGTTGTAATCCCACAACAAACCACATGAGGGCGATCACACAGGAGCGGTCCCATTTACGCTGCTACTTTGTCCTCTTCAGAACAACAATAACAAACAAAGCTGTTTGAGCTCATTACACGTGTTTCTACTGTAGGTTTATGTGCTACTTTTATGGATTCATTATTTTATAAGTCATTTCAACTGTGATGCTGTGAATAAAGACACAGTTCTTGTTGGAAACAGTTATTAAATAGTTTTCAGCACAAACAGCAAAACAATAATAATAAAAACTGAACTGGCATATGCAGAACTGTGTGGATGTTTGGATGATAAGACACTAGTGCTAATCCTGTATGAAGCGCCAGATGATGGAAAGAAGAGTTTGGAAATCCTGCGGCGCCATTTTGAATCAGAAGAAAAGCCGCGAATCGTCGGGCTTTACACAGAGCTCACCAATGTGCTAATGGCTGATGGAGAAGAGCTAGCGGGCTATCTCGCACGTGTTGAGAAGATAGTAGCCGCACTGAATAGAGCTAAAGAGACCCTCAGTGATTCACTATTGGTGGCGATGGTGTTAAAAGGACTTACAGATGAATACAGCCCCTTCTCTGTCCACGTCACACAAACAAGAGAAGCGTTAACCTTCAATGAGTTCAAAGCCAGATTGAGAAGCTTCGAGTGCTCTCTTCGCTACCGCGGCAGACCCAGAACAGATGAGGTAATGACTGCAAACTACAAGTCATTCAAACCAAAAGTCAAAGACTACAAAGACAAGAAATACTAATGGCGAATGCTTTATTTGTGAAAAGGTTGGTCATAGAGCAAGAGACTGCCGAAACAAAGACAAGAAAACACAGCGGAACTCCAAAGTGGCCACGGTTCAAGACACTGGACAGCATGAAGAGGCGTTTGTACTCAGGGCGAGTGAATGGAGACCTCACTGTGTCCAACCGGAGGGTCTTCTCGTGGACAGCGGTGCTTCTGCCCACATCATGACCCATGAAGAAGCCTTCATTAGGTTTGATGAAACGTTCCGGCCTCAGAACCACGTCATGCAGCTGGCAGATGGGACGCGGATCGCTGGCAGCGTTCTGAAGAAAGGCGACGCCCAGATCGAGCTGACCGAGAGCAATGGCAGAGTGGTGAGAGTCAAGCTCACAGATGCACTTTTGATTCCAGGATACCCACAGAACATTCTATCTGTGGAGGCAGCAACTTCGAAAGGAGCAAGGTTCAATTTTGAGCGGAACAACAACAAAATGATCCTTCCTGATGGTACGACATGTAAAATGAAGTTAAAGGACAGATTGTATTATTTGGACATTGTGAAGGAGAACAATGATTCATCTAATGTATGTTATGATCTGAAAACTTGGCATGAAATAATGGGTCATTGCAACTATGGTGATATTGAAAAACTTGAAGCTGTTGTAGATGGCATGAGAATCAAGGATAAAAAGTCCAAACCAAACCAGTGTGAAACATGTCTACAGGGAAAATTTACCCAAAGCAGGAGCAGGGAAGCAGATGTTAGAGCTAAAGCGCCCTTAGAGCTCATACATTCAGACCTGGGTGGACCCATCACCCCAGAGTCACATGAAGGGTATAAATATGCCATTACCTTTACTGATGATTTCTCTGGTGCCATTTATGTTTACTTCCTTAAGAACAAAAATAAGGCAGTTGAAGCAACAAAGCAGTTCCTGGCCGATACAGCACCTTATGGTAAAGTTAAACGCCTAAGATCAGACAATGGTACAGAATACACGTCTGAAGAGTACCAGTCACTGTTAAGGGACAATTCTATCAAACACGAGAGGTCAGCACCCTACTCCCCCCCATCAAAATGGGACTGCGGAGAGAAACTGGCGCACATTATTTGAAATGGTGCGTTGCATGTTGATAGAATCAGGATTACCTAAGGAGCTGTGGCCATATACAGCTAGGACGGCTGCTGTCATTAGAAACAGGTGTTACTGTAAGAGAACAGGTGAAACGCCATATTTCTTATTTACCGGAAAGAGACCAGATTTGTCAAAGATGAAAAAGTTTGGGTCAAACTGTATGGTGTATGAACGAAACACGAGGAAGTTAGATCCAAAGGGGAAAAAGGGAATATTTGTTGGTTTTGATCGCAGTTCACCAGCTTATATGATTTATTTTCCAGAGACAAACAAAGTTATGAAACACAGACTGGTTCATTTCATAACTAGAGACGTTGCCGAGAGTCAGACACAGACTGACACAGATCAACCAGAGGGCCACTATGTGGAATGGGTAATTAAACCAAATGAAGTAACTCAGTCACAAACAGATGAGAATGACACAATCAGTGAACTAGACCAAGGTAGTGACACAAGGACTGATACACAGACCCCAACTACAACTGGTAGAGTTAGGAAGAGACCAAAGTACTTGGAGGACTATGAATGTACAGTGCAGAGCAGTATGTTAACTATAGACTACTGTTATCGAGCTACGGTTGGGTTGCCACAGACCTACAAAGAGGCTCTGGCCTCACCACTAGCAGAAAACTGGAAGAAGGCAATGAGGGATGAAATGTCTACATTTAAAGAAAATGACACCTTCTCACTTGTACCGTTACCGGAGGGTAGACAGACAGTGGGGGGAAGGTGGGTATATGCTCTCAAAGAAGATGAGAAGGGAAACGAGACATACAAAGCCAGATATGTAGCAAAGGGATACAGTCAGGTTGAGGGACTGGACTATTCGGACACGTTCTCTCCGACTGCTAATTTGACGTCATTACGTGTGCTGATGCAGCTGGCAGCACAGCATGACTTAACACTGAACCAAATGGACGTTAAGGCAGCTTACTTGCATGCACCGATTGACCATGAGATATACATGGAACAACCAGAAGGTTTTCAGGCTAAGACCAAAAATGGGACACAACTGGTGTGCAAGTTGAATAAATCCATTTATGGGCTTAAACAGTCAGGCAGAAATTGGAATCTTATGCTTCATGATTTCTTGCTGGAGAACAACTTTGTACAGAGTCAGGCTGATCACTGTATCTACACAAAACTGTCAGAAAATGAAAAACTAATTTTGTTAGTGTGGGTCGATGATATAGTTTTGGCTGCAAACAACAAAACCTGTCTGGAGGAAGTCAAAGATAAACTGAAAAGTAAGATCAAAATGAAAGACCTCGGAGAACTCACCCATTTCTTGGGGATTGATTTCAATAAAAAAGAGGGTTCTATCAAAATGAACCAAACCAGATACATTGCCAAAATTCTAGAAAATTTTGGAATGTCTGATTGCAAATCCAGAAGCACTCCTAGTGAAATCAAATGTGACTTGAACCCAGAAGGGGACATAACAGACCAAAAGAAATATTTAGGTGAGTAAGGACTTCCGGGTTACTTAGGGATGGCTGCGTAGAGCGTGAGCTCCTGACCAAAAGTGAGAAATAACCCCGTAAAAGTCAAAGAAATATCACGAAAACTGCTGCTGCGATCATCTAAGGAGGGGAAGCGATGTCACCTCCAAAAAGACGAGGAAAATCTATCATACCTGCAGAGAATGACTTTGGAGAAAAGTCACACGAGGATGAAGCTAATGCTAACCCCCCCGCGGCTAGCCGGGGGAACGGAGATGAAAGCATGGGTGAGGAAGAAGTGTCAAATAACACAATATTGAAAGAAATACGCGAATATAGGCAAGAGATTAAGCAGGAATTCGCTAAAACAAATCTGAGGCTGGATGAAGCGGAGAAAAGAATTGTGGGGAACGAAGAAAAGCTTCAAGCTGTGGAAGACGTAATTACGGGAATGCTAAAGATTCAAGAACAACTGCAGGATAAGCTAACAGACCAAGAATGCACGTCGCGGAGAGATAATGTCAGAATATACGGCATTCCCGAACAAACAACAGGAGATACCAATTCTAAGACAATGATAACATTTGTTGATAAATTGCTAAGAGAAAAGCTTGAAATCCCCCCCTCCGTAAACCTGCAGATAGAGAGGGCACACAGAGCGCTTGCCCCCAAGCCCCCCCCCCAGATGCTAAACCGCGGTCTATCCTGGTCAAATTCCTGAGTTTCCGAGTGAAAGAAGAAGTGATTCGATCTGCATGGCAAAAGAAAGGTTTTATTCTGGATGGACATAAGATAAGTCTGGATCATGATTACGCACCCGCAGTTCTAATGAAACGGAAAGCGTATGCAGAAGCGTGACGAGTGTTGAAGGCAAAAAACATACGCTTTCAAACGTTGTATCCAGCCCGCTTGAGAGTGCACTACGAAGAGGGGGAAACGACCTACAATTCAGCGGAGGAGGCAACAGCGGACATGGCGAGTCGAGGGCTCTCGGTGAAGGTGATTGAGGGGCCAGACACGCTGTGGGAGAGAGTACAACAAGCAGCCTGGCAACCAGCGCGGCCCAAGAGGAGAAACCCTGCTGCAAACGCCACGGGGTTTAAACAAAAGCTGCAGGCATTCCGTCGAATCTCATTGAAGGAGAATGACTGAAGTTACTTTTCACAATAACTATTCTAAAAGATGTTGTCAAAATCTCCTTGACGGACGTGTCTTAGTTGATGCAGGAAACAGGACAAAAGATTCTTTCCAAGTTTAACATCTGTATTTAATTTATCTTTACAATCAGATATATTCAACAAGAAAGCTCCTAAAACTATCCATGTCCCTCTCTGGCCCTGTGCTGACTGTGCTCAAAGACCTTCAGGGAGGTCATATGTAGGAGACTTCCGATGACGTCATCCATATGCGCCCAAGGGTTTTCCATTCGGGTGTGCTGGCGTCCCTTGTCCACTGGGAGGCGTCAGAACGCCGTTGGTGAATCCCCAGTCTGCCTTAAGAGAGATTAGCCAGATGGTGGTTTGAACTTTGATCTCGCCAGAGAGAGAGACAAGAATGTTTATTTCTGGAGTTAATAATTTGTCCCGATTTGAAGGTTGGTATCTTTATGACGGATTGTAGTTTCTCCATTTGATCCTCTTTATTCCTGTTTGCAATCCTTGTGTCCTTGGGGCTTTTCCCAGTGCACATTCTTCAGAGGGGCTGTTTTCAAAATCCTTAGTAGACAACATTTTAATTCTACAACTAAGATGACGAGGTTAATACAACAAAGGATTTTTTTAAACTTTTGGTCAAAAGGAGGACAAGGACACTGGTGATTGCAGTCACAGTGGAGGAGGGCCCTCTGGCACACTCGGGGTGTAGAGGCTATCCCTCTAACCAACAGGTCGATAAAAGGACCTCAGGTTGGGAAGTTAAAGACAGGTTTTGTTATTTTGTTAAGGTTTGTTCTGTTCATTTTTATTATGTGTGGGTATTTATTGTTTTGCACTGTGTTTTGTGTAATGGGGAATGCTTACAGGAAATAGAGCACAAATCAAACAGTTATGTTGGGAGAACCGGTTGAGATTGACCCCATTGTTAAACCTGGTGATTGGATATTCATCAAAGTTCAGAATAGATCCAAATGGACTCCATACCAGACAGGACCATATAAAGTGACTAATTGCACAAGGAGGTCTGTTCAGGTCGATCGAGCCGGTGTGAAGTACTGGTACCATCTTGAACACTGCATTCGCAGCCCGAGTGACCAGACGGAACGCACCCTGGCAGAGGTCCAAGATGACGTCGCTCGAAATACAACCTCAACTGATGACCGATCAATCGAGACCCCGGACGCACTCTCAAGGGACCCTGGAGAGTTGGAAAAACGGGGGAAGTAATGTTTTTGTGATTAAAACCCCACCTTTGATGAGTTTTAAATGGAAATATGTACTCATGATGTTTTCTTTTTTGTGTGTGTCCCTAGTTTGCTGGATATCTGTTGAACAACCTGTTGGACACCGCGATTTGCCATACGAGAACCAGCAGACTGAAAAACCAACTGTGACCACAGCTGCAAGCGGGATCACAACTCTTGATCTGCCAAATGCAATAACTTCACAAGGTATGAGACAGAGAGCAGGCAGGAGCATCGGACATTTTAGTCCTGGGGACAGAGCACCAACAGTTAAAATGGTTTGTCAGGTAGGGAAACAATGCACGGTTTTATTAGATTCTTTCCAAATTCACTCATGTTCAAATCCCTGTGGATACAAACAATATGAAAAGTTTTTATGTATAACTACCAATGCATGCTACATTGCAAGAGGCGTATGGGGCAGTTCAGGAATCTCTCGTGGTTGTAATTGTGAATCTTGGGCTTATACAATTGCTAATACCGGAACTGATTGGGGCTACCATTCTCAAAGTGACCTAAAACATACGCTATCTATCATTAAGGCTAAAGAAGCACCTGGAGATATATGTGACCCTGTAATCATTACTCTCAAAAACCCCAGTAAATCTGATAATGGTACATAGTAAGTAAGTAAGTAAGTAAGCTTTATTTATATACCGCCTTTCACAGACCAGAGTCACAAAGCGGTTTACAATTGTTATTTTATGGGCACTTGTCCTCTCACTCCACACAGAGATGGGAGCGGGGTCGCCGAACAGGAGGCACATGCCAGACCTATTGTACATATTTTTAGTGGTAGGGGAAACCGGAGTACCCGGAGGAAACCTACGCAGACACGGGGAGAACATGCAAACTCCACTCAGAAAGGCCCTGGTCCGGCCGGGATTCGAACCCAGGACCTTCTTGCTGAGAGGCGAGAG
The DNA here is from genome assembly GCA_964034765.1 of Knipowitschia caucasica. NCBI lineage: Eukaryota > Metazoa > Chordata > Actinopteri > Gobiiformes > Gobiidae > Knipowitschia > Knipowitschia caucasica. The sequence continues at coordinate 38,795,257 of OZ035837.1, read as the reverse complement.
TGCTATCCACTCAGCCACCGTGCCCCCCACATATGTATTTGGATCTTACATCTCCCCTAGAAACCAAAAAATGGGACTTCTAACTATCCAAGTCACGGACGAACCAAAACCAACCATAAAACCTGTAGACCTAGCTAAACTTAAAATGGAAAGTAAAGAAAGGCCAAAATACCTCTCAGAACTCTCACTTGAGGATGTAATTAAGATAGAGATAAATATGAACTTATGGCTTAAATGGCTTCAGTATACTGCGCACTCATTGACGAATGAGTCCTGCTTTGCGTGTGCTGCAGCCAGACCTCAATTGACCGCTACACCTTTCCCAAATACCACAGACTCAAATAGATGTGTATTTTCAATGTTCTCGGTCTCAACCAAAAATGATCCAGATTGCACACATTTGACTAAAATGTATCCCATTATTTCCCAGAAGGACGTCCCATTCACACACACAGTTGAAACCAATGGTTATCATTGCATCACAAACAGAGATAGTAGTGCTTCTGCCATCCACTTAGGAATCTTCCCCCATGGTTACTGTGATACTATAACTAAAGCTGCTAGTATAGATAACTATCGTCAAGCCCTATTCCAACAGTGTCTTCCAAGGGCTGACCTGTGGTGGCTGTGTGGTGATCTAACTTTAAGAGCTATTCTGCCAAAATCATGGAAAGGACAGTGTGCTGTCGTTTCCCTCATCGTTCCATTCATTCTAGCTCCAATGTCACTCATAGACGAGTCAGAACCCATGCTTAAAACTAAATTGCTTGATCCTTATCCACGTAGCAAACGTAGTGTATTGCCCCTCAGAGAGACAGACAGGCCTTTAGGCTCATTTGACAAGGGAGTATGGTTAAATTGGGCCGGGGTTCCTGTAGGTGTGCCAGATGAATTCAAGGCTCAAAACGAAATAACTAGGGGACTAGCCTCAATCTTGTTTAGCTGGCCCACCTCCAACATGAATGTAGCCTGGATCAATTACATATATTACAACCAACAGAGATTCATCAACTATACAATTGGCGCACTTGAGAGCATTTCAGAGCAATTGGCACCAACCTCATTGATGGCCTGGCAAAATAGATTAGCCCTAGACATGATTCTAGCAAGTAGCTCGGGAGTGTGCCATTTTTTTCCAAGACAAATGCTGTACGTTTATTCCCAATAATACTGCGCCAGACGGTAGCATCTCCAGAGCCATAAATAACCTTAGACTCTTGTCCGAGGAAGTCACAAAGAACTCAGGAACACAAGATAGCACTTGGATAGCCTGGTTCAATAGTCTATTCGGATCCTTGACCCCCATAATAATGTCAATTTTAAGCACTTGCCTAATTGTGTTCACAGTTTTAATCCTGGGAGGATGTTGTGTAGTTCCATGCCTTAGACATCTGATTGAGCGTTTGATTGCAGCTGCAATTTCCAAACAGTATATTAACACAATGCCGCTAATGATGAGTGTAAACTACTGTCTAGAAGAAGAGGACGAGATCGAGTCCGATAGTGAGATTTATTAGCTATATGTTCCACTAAGATGCAAATTCAACAGAAATTGTACATAGCTTTGCAAAATAATCATATTAGTGTTTTAAAATAGTATAAGATAATAGCTGTTGATGTCAATAATTCCCTTTGACTGACGTATCCAAAATCGATGCAAGAGCGAGACAAGAGATCTTCACGTTTAACATCTGCATTTAATTATCTTTACAATCAGATACAGAATATTCAACAAAAAGTGCTCCTAAAACTAATATGTCCCTTTCTCTGGCCCTCGGTTGATCCTTCTGACTCTTCCCAAGCCAGAGCATTCAGTCGATGTTCAGGGAGCAGGGGGCGTGTCGTATCAGGCAGGACTTGGGCCCAACCTCTTCCATCATTTCCCCTCTGTCTGCCGTACCTTAAACAGAATCATTCACACACACTACCACTCCCCAAATTTATTACTTCTTTGAGATAAGGCAGAAGGCTCTCTGGGTCCCCCTCCTTCTTCAGGATTAGGAGAATCCCCCCCCAGATTACCTATCATTAACTCACCCATGCACTTTGGACTAACAAAGGAACATGGGGAAACCAGGTCTTTTTGCTTTAGGAAAAGACAGTTCAAATCAGGGTCAGCCAATATTCACATCTGCATAGTTAAAATATACAACACTGTACAGGTGTACAGTGTAAAATCAAAACGTTTAGGTTAATGTAGCAATTAATATTAAGACTTCACATTAGGATGAAGTGAGTAATTAATTTTATATTTGATTCTTAATGCTCAGTCCCGCCTGCTCTATGACTCATATCAGCTTGGTTCTGGTGTCCAATAGAGATTTTTGTTATTGTTTGAACTATAAAATCAGCTAAATTCATGATTATATAGTGAAAGTGATTATTTTTTATTATCATTATTTTTTGTGTGTATTTTTTTGCAAGTTAAGAATCAGTTATTCACTTTACTTGATTTCATGATTGTAAGTTTTTGTTGATTGATTGATTTATTTTTGTTGTTTTTGTATTTTTATTATCACATGTGTTTATGTGATAAAATTGGAGGGTGTGGTAAACAGTGACCTATGTACTGCACAGGTGGACAAATGCAAGACAAAATAGTTTTAATAAACTGGCCTTGTGGAGGTCTCAAGGACCACAGAGACTTTCGTTGTTTAGGCTATTTGGTGCCGAAGGTTTGGCCTTTTCTATGATGACGTAGATTTCCATATATAATGTATCTGTGTCTTTTGTTCTGCCTGAAATTAACGACCATTTTGTGAATAAACCAGCCAGGAGGCTTTGTCGTACAAAGATCCCGTTTTGCCTGAGTCTGATTCCTATCAACCTAAAACTTAACCAGTTACCACTTAAGCACGTATTACACTTTTGAACTTCCGGACGAATACGGGAGTGATAGGCGCAACACCGGAGAGCGGACGGGCAGCAAAGTGGGCCAGCACCATGGCACCCACGCTCTGGACCCCTGCACCACGATGTGATCTACACATGGAGGCAGGGCCTGCCCTACCGGTGAGTTACGCTCTCGTGTAGAAGTGGTGTCAAGTGGGTGAAGCCTTGGGCTGAAGGGGGGATCCTGGGTGCTGTGCGTGGCTGGCCCGTGTGTGTGTGCTGTATGTCAGGGCTGGGGCTCGCCTCTGGACCTGGGAGCCCCGGAGGAGGGGAGTGAGGCGGAGCAGCGTTCGGGCCGGGAAGAGAGGCGAGGGACCAGAGGCAGCGAGCACCACCAGCAAACAAGCCAGAGAATGCAGCGGGAGAGCGGAGAGCTCTCCCTGTCCGCGAGTACCGCTCAACCCAGGGGTGCTCACACTTTTTCAGCATGTGAGCTACCTATAAATTGATCAAGTCAAAATGATCTACCTACTACAAAAATGCAAAACATAAATGTATTTCCAAATGTATTGAGGATATTATATCAACAATTTATGTTGATGTACATGCAAAACCGCATGAGCCAATATAGAACAACCCAATACAAATAACTATGTAATTTTTTTGTCATTATCCGAGTTTACTGTGATGACTTGCACTGAATTGAATCAGCCAGGGATGCATAGTCCGGACAGTAGCTGCTGACAGCCAGCCTCAAGCACACTTCCAAATGTTCATCAGTCATGGTGGAACGGTACTTGGACTTAATGATCTTCATGTGGGAAAAGGCTGACTCACATAAATAAGTGGAGCCGAATAATGCAGTCAAGGAGGTAGCACATTTCCTGATGTTGGGGTACTTCACCTCTGTGAGTAAGTTCCAGAACTGTCCATGAGCTCTGGACTTCAGCTCAATGTCGGCTTGCAGTGTCAAAATCTCCTCTTCCACTCCAGAAAAGTTCAGGTGAAATAGTGTTGCAATTTTGGATGCGAGTGATTCAACCTCAGCATCTTCCCGAAAAGGATAGCACATGAATGTAGCAACTGGCTCGATCAAAGAAAAGTCTTGAAAGCGTTTGTCAAACTCTGACTGACAATTGTCAATCTGCTCTGTGTAGCGCGCACCGTCAAGTTGCACACAGGCCTTCCCTTGCATCTCCAGCTCTGACGCCAGGTTCTGGAAGTTTGCCAAATCATGGCGCTGCAGCTTTGAGGGAAAATGTTGCATTTTTCGTTTAAAAGCACTAACTGAGCTGATCATATTGATCACTGTTTTGTCTTTTCCTTGCAGCTCTAGATTAAGCTCATTAAACATGTTGGTCGGATCGGTTAAAAATGCCAAGTCTAACAGCCACTGACCGTCATTTAGTTGCGTGTATTCTGCATGTCCAGCTACACGGAAGAATTCCCTTATCTCTGGACAGAGCTCTCGAAATCGTTGCAGGAATTTCCCTCGACTAAGCCATCTCACGTCAGTGTGCAGCAACAACTCAGAGTGGTCGCAGTCAGCCTTCTCCAGATGAGCACGAAATAACCGTCTTTGAAGAGATCTGGCGCGAATAGAACAGGCGATCTTTGTTGCAACATCCATGATCTCCTTCATGTTGAGCATTTTCGCGCATAACGCTTGTTGGTGGATTATGCAATGGTAATTTAGGAAGTCTGGGAAATCATCGTCCTGCCTGCACTTTGCAATAAATCCATTCAAGCGGCCAACCATTGCGGGAGCTCCATCCGTGGTGATAGACACCAGTTTGTACACTGGGAGCTGAGTTTTCTCCATAAAGTTTTTAAACAAATTAAATATGTCCTCTCCTCGTGTCTGTTCTTTCATGTGCAGTACTGTTAATAGCTCTTCTTTTGTAGTGATATCACTAAACACCATACGAATAAAAATGCACATCTGGGCTGTGTCACTCACGTCCGTAGATTCGTCCAACTGCAGTGAGAAACACTCGCAATCTCCAATGTCCTTCCAGAGTTGCTGGGTTAACTCCTCAGCCATGGCTTCACAGCGCCGTGTAACTGTACTTCTTGACAGCTGGAGAGCTTTGATCGAAGATAATATGTCTGCCTTATTTTTAAAGTCTCGAAACAATGAATCAGCTGCTTCAACGAATGCCTCCTTTACCATCTCTCCGTCTTGGAATGACTTTTTTTTATTAACGATGATGTGACTCACTTGGAACGATGCTTCGGTGGCAGCTTTCGCTCTTGAAGTTTGTTGTGTGAAAAATGACTGCTGTCCGGACAACTGTGATTTTAGTTCCTTCACCTTTCTCTTTCTCAGCTCGCTTTTTGGTGGGAAGTCAGTGTCGTATTTTCCATGCATAGTCCGAAAATGCCGCTCCACATTTCCCTTCTTTGGTATTGCGATGGTGGACTGGCAGATGAGGCAAACGTACTTCGAAAATGTCATCGTGAAAAAATAGTCCTCCTCCCATTGCGAATGAAAGTGATAAGTTTTTGACCCGCTCATTTTTATAACCTTTCTTACGTTTGATAGAAAACAAACAAGGGCAGAAAATTGCAGCAAAACTAGCTTGTCAGCGAATTACCGCCACTGAGCGCCGGTGTTTGCGCATGCGCAGTGACCTAAGTGTCAGAAAAATGACAGCCGCTGACATCTTTGGGTTTTGGACACGGCTCAAGGAGACCACGAGAGACTCGAGTCGGTGATCGGTGTGAGGATTAATGTAGCAGACTGTTCGGACCCTCGGGACAAACCCCGCAGGAGAGCCGGGTTGCCGCTCACGCACGATTTACTGAGTAAATGGTGTAGTTTACACACAGCAGATCTTTGAGTGGTTGTTTTCTTTGGTCAGCTTTAGATCAATCACAGCGTACATAAAGCGTCAATTACCTCTATTTTATTTTGTAGTGCGCGCTCCGAGGGGCTGAGTTTTACGATCTGACTGGCTGCCTGTTCATCAGTCAAAAGACGCGTTGAATGATAGGCTGGCGTCAATTTTTTTTTATGACACGCGATCTACCAATACTACCTTCGGTCGATCGCGATCGACATATTGAGCACCCCTGGCTCAACCGCTATAGCTCCCGCATGGGAACCCCCCCCGGACGCCGTGGGAGTGCTGCCCTTCCTCCATCTGCCGGGGCGAGAGGACTCTGGACAGCCATCTTTTTTAAATTCATTTTAACCCTTTTTTTATTAAAATTTTAACCATTTTATATTGTATTAAAATTATTGTACCCTTTTAAGCTGATGTTTTCTTGGAAACGCCCAGCTTTTAATCCATAAATTATTTGATTTTGGCACTTTCACTTCCGTTTTTAATCTACCTTTTTACTCCAATAACCTCATTCCCACCCTCAACATGTATAAAGTGTTCTGGACGGTGTGCCGTGCACTTTTTCAATAGCCCATGGTGGACAGACTGACCTAAGGCAACATGCTTTCAGTGGTGGGCACATGCGAAGTATGAGGGACAGCAAAACGAGGGGAACCCTACACCAATGTGTTGTCCACCAGGCAACACCAGAGGCAGATATGGTATGTAAAGAACGATTGTTTTAATTATCTATTAATATCTGAACGTAGCAAGTGCAGTGGTTATGAGCATTGTATGAACAAAGCTAGCCAATTATGACTTTTTTTTTTTAAGTACAATTGATAGACAAGTACATTGAATAATACATAAAAGTAATACATTGAATAAGTTCAAACTGATAAAGATAGATATCCATGATGTGTTTATATACAGGCAGTTGATATACTAAACAAACTGCAAACAGTAAATGTATTTTCTTATATACAGGTGACTGCTGCAGAGGTAGCCCATGCCTACCACACTGTAAAGCATGGTTTAAGCTACAACTGACTGTGCCCTGAAGCTGAGTATCAGAACATTGACTGACTCCAGCATTGCCAAGAAGATGTCCTGTGGGAGGACAAAAACTGAGACAATTATCACAGATGTCCTGTCTCCAAAGGCAACACAGGAGGTGATCAAAAAATAGAAAAGTGGTGGAAATTAATTCCCGTTCTCTCTTCACACCGACGCCTCGAATAAGTGAAATCGGAAGATGTTGCTGTTTTCACGCCAGAAAATGGGATTGTAAACAAGGTGATAGATTTCATTGAAAATCCAGATGAGTCTGCAGAGGGAATAGTGAAAACAATACAAAGCTCTCTGGGAAACATGGGTCTATCCCTAGATCATGTTTCTGCATTCAATTCTAACAATGCAAATGTCAATTATGGCAGCCACAACTCTGTCTTCACAAAATTGAGAGCGACAAATGATGGGATCCTTCGTGGCAACTGTCATGCACATATTGTCCATAACAGTGAGAAAGGCCCTGGATAAGCTCTCTGTGGATGCGGAAAATAATGTCCTCAAGGTTTACAGTTTTTTTCCAATACTGCCAAAAGGAGAGAGTCCCTGAAAGAGTTTTGTGAATTCTGTGATGTTGAATTCCATGAAATTCTGCGCCATGTAGTAGTAGTAGTAGTAGTAGTTTATTTGTTCAGTCACTTTTTCACAACTCAGACAATACTGATCATTTAAAAAAATAAAATAAAGTAAAAAGTAAAGTTGACTGAAAGGGTTTAGGCTGAAGTGAAACACTTATAGAAGCCTAACCCTACTATAGCTTACTATAACCAGAACAACTAAAACAGCAACAATTAGCTTTCAGCATGGAAAAACAATAGAAAATACATATCTATATTTTTGCAGAAAAGACATGTAGGTAAATGAGGATTCATACAAATTGTTTTGATGATATAAACAATATTATAATGGTAATAATAATAATAATAATAATGTTGATAATTGCTTTAATATTATTTATTTATTCTAATTCTCTATATTTATTTATAACATGAATTTTAAGGACATTTTTGAAAATCTTGATGGATGTAGTTTTCTTTAGTGACTCATCCAGACCATTCCAGACAGCAACTCCTCTAACTGAGACACATCTACACTTTGCTTTGGTCCTGGCAGTGACCCTTTGGTAAATGTCAGTTCCTCTAAGATTATAATTTGATTCTCTGGGGTTGAACCTTTCCTGGATGCATTTAGGGACATTCTGATTGTGAACATTGTACATGACAACTGCTGTATTTAGGTCAACTATATCATGTAATTTTAGGGTATTTGATTTTATAAATAATGGATTTGATGATGAATAATAGTCTGCACAATTGATTATTCTGATTGCTTTCTTTTGCATTAAGAAGAGAGGTTGAATTGAGGTTTTATAATTATTCCCCCACACAACCACACAATAATGCAAGTATGGCAGTATTAGTGAAGTGTATAATAGGTGTAATGATTTTTTGTTAACGATTTTTTTAATTTTGCACAATATTCCAATCATTTTAGATATCTTTGTCTTCAAGTATTCTATATGTATTTTCCAGTTAAGTTTTGCGTCAATGTTAACTCCCAAGAATTTTGTGTTGTACACCCTCTCTATTTCAATTTGATCTATATTTAATTTGGTCGGAAAGCCAATTTTTTTATTACCAAAGATAATATATTTAGTTTTGCTCACGTTCATTGATAATTTATTGTAATCAAACCATTTCTTTAATATTAATAGTTCATTTCCAGTTTTTTCCATAAGCTGCTCAAGATTTTGTCCTGAACAGTAGAGACTGGTGTCGTCTGCAAACAGAATACAGTGCATAGTTTTAAGGACCTCACAGATGTCGTTGATGTACAATATAAACAATTTAGGCCCAAGGACTGAGCCCTGTGGGACTCCGTGTGTGGTTAGGTTTTTATCTGAATTAACATTATTGACCGTAACATATTGATCCCTGCCTGTAAGATAGTTTTTTAACCAGTCGTGAGCAACTCCCCGGACACCATAGCGTTCCATTTTGGCTAATAATAAATCGTGATTGATGGTGTCAAAGGCTTTGCTCAGATCAATAAAAACTCCAACTGTATACTCGCATTTGTCAGTCGCAGTTGAGATTGCTTCAACCAGCTCCTTAACTGCCATTGCGGTAGATCGGTTTGATCTGAAACCAAACTGGTAGTCGCTTATAATGTTATGCTTACTGCAGAATTCATCTAACCGAATAATAAATAACTTTTCCAAAATTTTTGAAAACTGTGAAAGGAGTGAAATTGGTCTGTAGTTATTGAGTTGATGTGGATCACCATTTTTGAAAATTGTCAATGGAGTATGTTATTGTGTTATTATCATATTAATAAATGTAACGTTTAGACTAGTGTGGATCTAAAAACTAGTAGTAGTATTGATCCAGGATCCAGGCAGGGTGAAGAATGTGTGGAACCAACCCACCCCCAGCTATTATACACAGGAAGTTAAATTAAGAGGAGTGCAGAAAACATCTGTTATAGCCTCAGGCTTACTTTGAGAGGGGCTACTGTGTGTTTTGGAGAAAGGAGCTATTGTGTTCACCTAAGGATGGTGAGACATGTGTTTTCAATTATCATGGTCATGTGACTGTGTGCTTACATCGATAGCCTGTCTTGAAACAGTGTCTTTTGCTTTGGAGTTGCCAGGGAGCAGGGCCCAGACTGGAGCACCAGTCTGACACTAGCCTGTAATCTGTATTCTGTCTTTTTATATATTAAACCTTTTTTTATATATCTAAGCAGAATTTGTGGTCCATTTTTCATCGAAGGAGAAACCGTGGCTGAACCAGCGTTAACATATTTTGGTCCTTCTTGAGCCGGATGTCAAAACATCATTTTTTTGGAGCTGACCGTCGTCCTACTGAAGAGCTGAAACAGCAGCGTGGCTTGGAGGTTGCAGGTCGAAAAACAACTGCAGCAACAGTCTCTTTGTGGGGTTTGATCAACTTCGAACATCGGATTGAAGACACAAAAGCCACGGACATCGCGATAACAGGCAAGTGTGAATTTACTTTTGAAGTCAATTTACTTTTGACTCAAAAAAGAGGCCGGGGATAACGAGGTTTATTCTTTTTAATAGTCGAGGAGCTATTTCTTAGGCCTGGGATAACGAGGTTTATTCTTCTAATAGTCAGAGAGCTATTAAAGACAGTCAGAGGGGGAGCCCGGAATAACAACAGGTTATTCTTTTAGATAGTCTGGAACTATCATAGACTGTAATAATAACGGGGTTATTATTTAGAGTAAGTCGGGGACTACTTTTTACTGCAGTTAAAAGTGAACGGAGTTCATTTTGAATTAAAGACGTCTGTGTGAATGTGTGTGTGAACGGAGATCAATCTATACTCGAAGCATCGGACAACCAGAAACCTTGCGGTGATAACAAAAAGTTGTCGGCTGGGTGAAGTAGAGTTGGATTGCATCTCATTATGTTTTAAGTAATCGTGAAAGTGGTCTAAAACAATTACATTCCTTGTGATTAAACACCCGGGAGAAACCGGATGAAACATTAAGTTTTATCTAGAAGCTTGTTTCTCGAGGAAGTGATTTGGCCCGTGAGGCATTCCACTAAGATCGTTTACAAATGTGTAATTAATATCCACTGTTGTATAAGCAATAGTTATTAAATAGAAGTTGAAGAAGATATCTAAGTAATTTACTAAAGAGTAAATATGGGTTCATCTTGTACTAAAACTGTGGATCTGAAAGGGGATCCTAAGTTTATGCAGAGAAAAAATCCTGAATCAGTTAAGTATTTAAAAAACTGGAAGAAGTATGGGTTTGAAGGTAAACTAACACTAAAAGAGTGTGAAACACTGGTGATGAAAGTTAGTTTAGGACTTAAATCCAAAAAGTTGCCATCAGAAAAACAATTGCATGAGCAGAGAATGGCAGAGCTGTGGTTAGTTGCAGCAAAGTGTAGGAATAAGCAAATTAAAGAGAAGAAGAGTGAAACCAGCCTAGTTGCCTTTACAACAGAAGAAGACAATTTGGTCCAATCAGGGAGGCGCCATGTGCAGCAGCAGCAGCAGCAGCACCATGTGCAGCAGCAGCAGCAGCAGCAGCAACAGCAGCAGCAGCAGCAGCAGCAGCAGCAGCAGCAGCAGGCTGTAGTACAGGCTCATAAATACACAGCGGCACCACCTCAATATACCCCACTGCAACAGACAACAAATCTATTCCCAGATAATTCTGTAAAACTGCAGGATAGTTTGTATCCACATGCAGAGCTTGAAGCAGCAGCACAGTCACAAGTCTGTGATGTAAAAACACCTGTTGCTACTAGATCACGGCTTCCAATGAACGCGTCGTGGAGCAAACAATTTGGAAACCTTTTCAGTCCAAGGGTTGACTTCTCAGAGAGAGGAGCAGATGCATTCCCAATGATAGAAGTCCCAAATCCCACTCATGATCCACAAGTGGTTGGAAGTTTGCCTACTATGTATGTCTTTCGTACTTGGACGAAAGCAGACATAATTAAAGCCACAGAAAGTGTCCCAAGCCATAGAGAAGACCCAGATGGATTTTGCGATGGTATGAGACAACTGGTGGACATGTATAGGCTTAACGGAATTGAAATTAGGGACATTTACATGACGAAAATGGGAGTTGATTGGACAAGAGTAAGACAACACTATAACCCAAATAACAATGCAAACCCACCTGTGCTTCTTCCTGCAGCAGACCCACTCATTAATGATAGATTAAATACTCTACATACTCAAATCAGAGAAATGTTCAAAACTTTACCTGACTATGGGAAGTTAGCTCAGGTAAGACAAATGGAGGATGAGACAGTAGTAGATTTTAGAGTGCGGTTTGAAATAGCCTTTAGAAAACACAGTGGGTTGAGAGACAATAATGCAGCGGAACGTGTAATTTGGGATCAACAGTTTAAACAAGGGATGTTGGCTAATTTAAGACCAGAAGTCTCTGAATGGATAAAGATAAATTTTGTTGGATTGCCTACTGCGACGCTGCCTGATTTCATAACACATGCTATTCATGCTGAAGTGGTTGCTAGAAATAAAAAGAGAAATAAAGAGAGAGAAGAGCAAGCCAGATCAGTGGATTCTTTCTTGCAAGATTTGGGAGACTTGTGTTTCCAGAAAGCACAGGGCCAATCAGCAAGGAGGGAGCAGAATGGAGGCAGAGGTCAAAGCAGAGGGAGGGGGCAGATGAAGACTAGGAGAGAGAGAAAGTTGGACAAAAGCAATGATTATTGTTACATATGCAAAAAGAAAGGACATTGGGCGAGAGAATGTGAAGCATGGACCAGAGAATGTGAATCAAGTTCAGATGGGGAAAAGAGAGAAGAATATGTAGAAAAAAAAGGGAGAAATCAAAAACATCACAATGCATGACTAAGGAGTCAAAACCAATCTAAAGTTCTGACAAAAAGTAATGATGAAACAGTGAAAATTCCAAATTTAAAAATGACTTCCATAATTGAAAATGAAAATGGATATGATTCTGATTTGGCAAAGCAATGTGATGAGGTTATAGATTTCACTCAATTAGATATTTTTCATGTGTCTAAACCAGAAATAACACTTTACATTGAAGAAAGGCCCTATGTGTTCCTTTGTGATTCTGGAGCGGATAAAACAGTGATTAGGGATGTGAGCAATATACCCATTTCAAAAAAACTCAATCACAGTGAGATCAGCTAATGGGTTAGTGCAAAAACAAAATTTGAGTCAGTTGATTACAATAACAAATCCAGAAACATGTGATGAAGCCATGTTGAGGGTGGTTCTGTCACCGCTGTGCCCATACAATCTACTCGGACGTGATGCAATGGTTGCATTAAAAATGGGAATATTTCCAAACAAAAATGGAAATATGGAAGCTAGGCGCTGTAGCAACACTGATATCCATGTCCTAGAAGCGGAGGGATCAGTATTGTATTGTTGGACTTTGGATATGCCGACAAGTGACCCTCGAGAATCAGGGAAAGAAATTGTAAAAAGGGCAAAACAGGCATTAAATCCAAGTGCCATTGTCAAACAACATGATGAGTTACATGTCACTCTGAGATTTAAAACAACTCCAGGAGGTGATCCAGTTTACGATAAGCTTGTAAAAAATTGGGTCCGCAGAGAGTTCAAATTAGAGACATTTACTGGAGAGACAAAACAAGTTTCTGCACTGTAGGAGTGGCAGATGCAGTAAAACAACTCATGGGAGATTTGCAGATTCCACATATCTCTATATCCAAAGACCCAGAGGCAGAGTGGAGTGATAACAAGGCCTTTGTTGGTCAAGTGGAATCAATTAGAGATTGGGAGCAAGATAAGAAAGTAGGAGTATACTGGAGTAAAACAACTGGCTGGAGAAAACAAAAGATAAACTGGACAGTAGTATGTACGCCAGCTGTACATCTGACTGACCAGGAGCTTGCATGACTAATGACTCTAACACAGGAAGAGGAGGAGGAGCTTGAGCAAGTTCCAGATGAGGTGTGGTCAAAGGGACCCACAGATGTTGGGTTAATGAAGGGAATGTTACCAGTGGAGATCAGAGCAAAAACTGAGTACAGGCCCAGGATAAAACAATATCCTTTAAAACCTGATGCAGTAGAAGGAATAAAACCTGTAATACAGGATTTAATTAAAAAAGGAATAATTCAAAAATGCTCAGATTCCCCTTGTAACACACCAATATTCCCAGTTAAAAAGGCACCTCCATCCGCAGCTTGGAGAATGGTTCAAGATCTGCGAGCTGTGAATGAAGCAGTTATTCAAAGAGCACCTAATGTACCAGATCCACATACACTGCTTAATCAATTATGACCAGAGGCTAAAATCTTCTCTGTGATTGATCTCAGCAATGCATTTTGGTCCATTCCAGTGCATAAAGACAGTCAATTTTGGTTTGCATTTACCTTTGAAGGGGAAAGATATGTTTTCACAAGATTAAGCCAGGGGTTCGCTGAATCCCCAACTATTTTCTCTGATGCAATAAAAAATTGTCTTGCTGATTTTAATCCACCGGAGGGAAGCCAGATTTTGAGCTATGTGGATGACATTTTGGTGGCGTCTAAGACAGTTGAGAGCTGTAAAAAAGATACTATAACTTTACTGAAACACTTGGCTAAAACTGGCAATAAGGTCAGCAAAAATAAAATACAGTTATGGAAGACAGAAGTTAAATACCTAGGTCATACATTAACCAAAGATGGAAGGTTAATCCATGGGGAAAGAAAAGCTTCTATTCTAGCGGCACCTAGACCCGAAACTAAAAAAACAGATGATGTCATTTTTGGGGTTATGTAATTATTGCCGGCAATGGGTAGCTAATTATGCAGAATTAGTAAGACCATTACAAAATTTAATTTTTGAAAAGCCAATGACACCTAAAGAAAACATTCATTGGACTGATGAAGCAGTCAAAGCCTTTAGCAAAATTAAAGGAATTATAGCTAGCTCAACAGTTTTAGCTTTGCCGGACTACTCTAAGCCATTTGAACAGATAGTTGACTGTAAAAATGGATTCATGACATCAGTGTTGACTCAAAAATGGGGGTCAAAACAAAGACCAATTGCTTATTACTCTTCGAAGCTTGACCCGGTGGCCAGAGCGACTCCAGTGTGTGTCCAAGCGGTTTTGGCTGCAGCATTAGCTGTCCAGGCATCTGCTGAAGTTGTTCTGTTTCACCCATTGACCTTGAAAGTACCACATGCTGTGTCAATGCTACTTTTGCAAACAAGCATGACATTCCTATCACCAGCCCGTCACCTTTCCTGCATGACACTCCTGCTGTCACAATCACATGTGACCGTAGAAAGATGTCATACAGTAAATCCATCTACTCTAATTCCAACAGAAGGAAGATGGCACTGCACATGATTGTGTTCAAGAAGCATATAAAGACTTCCGTCCAAGACCTGATATAAAGGACGTGCCACTCTCTGGGGGAATTACAGTGTTTGTTGATGGCTCAGCAGGGAAAGATGAGTTTGGGAAAAATCATGTAGGATACTCTGTTACCACTGTGGATAAAACAATTGAAGCAAAAGTACTTCCAAGTAACTTATCTGCACAAGCAGCAGAATTAGTAGCTTTAACAAGAGCTTGTGAATTGCATAAAGATAAGAAATTAACGGTGTATACTGATAGCCAATATGCATACGCTACAGTTCATTTGTTTTGTCAACAGTGGAAACATCGTGGTTATAAAACTTCTGCGGGGAAAAGATGTAAAGCATGCAACATTATTAAAGAATTTACTCAAAGCGATAATGTTGCCACAGCAGCTTGCTGTATGTAAATGTGAAGCTCACACGCGAGGGACAGACAAAGTGTCAACAGGAAATGACACAGCTGATAAAGCTGCAAAAGAAGTAACAGGATTACTGCTTAGTGAAGAAACACAAGATTCTGACGATCTTTTAAAAGAAATGCAGCAACAAGCGCCAAAAGCAGAAAAAGAGAAATGGCTTAAAGAGGGAGCTATATTCAATGGGAGTTTGTACATGGGTCCAAACGATAAGCCAGTTCTACCTAAATCAATGTTTAAATGGGCGGCTTTAGTGAGCCACGGAGTAACCCATGTTTCTTCTGCAAGTATGTGTGGATTGGTGAACAAATATTACACAACATATGGGTACAATTTATACTCAAAACATTTTTGTAATCAGTGTGTAATCTGTATAAAACACAATTCACAAGGAAATATGAGACCAAAAAGGGGGGTATTTCCTAAACCCACACATCCTTTTGAAGAAATTCACATGGACTTTATCCAGTTAAATAAAGTGAATAATTTGGAATATTGCCTCGTGATTATTGATGCATTTTCCAAATGGGTAGAATTGTTTCCTTGTCACTCTCCGGACGCTCTAACAGTGGCTAAAGCAATATGTAAAAGAATTGTGCCAACATTTTCGATTCCCAGAGTTATCAGGAGTGACAATGGAACACATTTTGTAAATGATGTGATTGATAAGGTGGGACAAAATCTCAACATAAATCTAAAAAGACATTGTAGCTACCATCCACAAAGTGCAGGTTTAGTTGAAAGAAATAACGGCACTGTTAAAGCTAAATTGAGGAAATGCATGGAGGAAACAAACAGACAATGGCCTGAATGCATAGACTTGGTACAGTTAAGCATGCATATAACACCTACTCAGGGTAGTGCATTGACACCATTTGAAATATTATATGGTAGGTCATACACACTTCCAGATTTACAGCCAAATAAGCAGTTCTCTCCTGATGATAATCCTACGTTGGCTGACTATATGAGAAAAACATTACTGACTAGAGCGTGTCAAGACACAAATAATGTTCCGAGTCAACCATTTTGTGCACAGGAGCTGCCTGTTCGAGTTGGAGACTGGGTGTTTGTGAAAGTCATCAAACGAAAGTCCTGGTCCAGTCCACGGTGGGAAGGTCCGCATCAAGTGCTTCTGACGACACCCACTGCTGTGAAGATAGCAGAAAGGCCCACGTGGATTCACCTCTCACACTGCAAAAAGAGAAATCTGGGAGATTTTGTGTCAACCACAGCGGAGGGGAAGGCTGACCTACAAAGGGGGGCAAACGTGCTCGTCTCAACAGTCAGTGAAGCAGGGAGATCCTCCAGTGGTTTAATGCACAAGAAACACAGTTTGTACAACTTGATGATGTGCTAGTAACCTCTCATCTTGTGAGATTGGTGAATTGGACTGTTTCAAAAAGGACTGTTTACAAGATGGTCTTCAAAGTATTCTCCACTCGACATGGACTTCGATGCAGTAGTGGTCTAATAATACTGATTACATTGATAGTTATTGTGGTTCCATCACTGCTCTGGTGGGGGAGTCAACAATATAACAATGTCAAGCGTACAGCTAGAGCAGAAATAGATGTAGATCACTATAAAGACAACTACTGGTATCGCATGGCTGATATAACGGCTCAGGCAAACAATATGTCAGATTGTTATGTTTGTGCATTTGTTCCTCATCATTCAAATTCAAATCCTTATATAACACCACATCCAGTCTCAGCTTTAACAACTATATGCACTATGGCTTTTTATACCTTACATTCAATTGGCATGAACTACTCTAAATATGTGGAATGGCTGCCAAATTGCACTACTCTTTCAATTCAAAAGGTAGCAGATTGGAGAGTTCCATTGAACTTCTCTTTAAGTACAAATATGACTAATGAGAAAGGTGTAACTGTGGCTCGATTTCCAGCCAATTCTCCTCTGTGTCTGAGTAGGAAATGCAATGTGCCGGGGCCCTGGGAGGATGCTAACCAATATGTAGGAACATCCACCTGTGATGATGTTCTGCCTATTGCCACATATAACCAACAAACCTCTGAGATACATCACAGATTATACTTCACTACTACTCCGACCGCACGGGAGTTCCCAGTGATTAATTTCACTAAAGTGGGTGAGGTCAGTGGAGTGGCCAACTGGCACTCATACCCAGCTTTTTTGGTGGAGGTCCCGGGGTTTTGGGGCTATCCATGCCCGTCAAACCAGGTGTGGGTTTGTGGAGATAAAGTGTATCTGTGGCTTCCAGAGAGATGGTGTGGAACTTGTCATCTGGCCACCCTAGGTCCGGCCTCTTATATCATTTCAAGTGATAACTTGACACAGCACTTGGGCCAGAGGCATAAAAGGGCTGCTTGCCACAGCGGCCAGTAAGCCCACCTTTAATCTCAGATGTAAGAGGAGTGTTCATGACAGCCCTTCCCATGTATGGAGTTTGCATATTTAAAAGCGGCCAGAAGCCCACCTTTAATCTCAGATGTAATGTGCTAAGTCTTTAACCAACAGGATGATAAACACTGCAGTTGCAGACACATTGTTTTCGGATCAATGTCAAGCGTTGTTAGCTCACACAAATGTAGATGATAATTTTGATATTTCTGTGTAAGTTTGTTATGAAGGTATTCGCAGAAAACTGAGAAGAGATGTAATGCTTGGATGTTATAACTTTACATTTATATATTATGATTAGGGGGGAATTATGTCAATGGAGTATGTTATTGTGTTATTATCATATTAATAAAAGTAATCGTTGAGACTAGTGTGGATCTAAAAACTAGTAGTAGTATTGATCCAGGATCCAGGCAGGGTGAAGAATGTGTGGAACCAACCCACCCCCAGCTATTATACACAGGAAGTTAAATTAAGAGGAGTGCAGAAAACATCTGTTATAGCCTCAGGCTTACTTTGAGAGGGGCTACTGTGTGTTTTGGAGAAAGGAGCTAATTGTGTTCACCTAAGGATGGTGAGCATGTGTTTTCAATTATCAGGGTCATGTGACTGTGTGCTTACATCGATAGCCTGTCTTGAAACAGTGTCTTTTGCTTTGGAGTTGCCAGGGAGCAGGGCCCGGACTGGAGCACCAGTCTGACACTAGCCTGTAATCTGTATTCTGTCTTTTTATATATATTTTTTTATATAACCTTGGTTATTTTATACCAGCTATCTATGCAGAATTTGTGGTCCATCTTTTCATCGCACAAGTGGGTTGCGCTCTACACCAGACGTAGTCTGTGATAACTGCGATATTCAGTTGGTGCCCCCTCAAACACACAGCCACGATGGCGGAGAACTTGCATGCAGGTGACAGCTGATGTGTGTGTCGTTATTGTGAAGTCTGAAGTGTAGGGAATTGGTGAAGAGAAACGGTTTGGGGACAGTGCCCTGATGGGGCCCAGAACTGCAGACTACACCTCAGGAACCACAGCCGCACGTATGTGGTCGGACTGAGAGGTAGTCGATGGTCCATGCAGTGAGGCTACTGTCCACTCCTGCGACCCTCAATATTCCCGCAGCAAGTACCGGCCTGATGTGCTTGTTGATAGCACTGGAGAAGTCGAAGAACACGACCCTACAGCGCTCCCGGTGGGCTCCGCGTGGGAGAGCGTCCGCTGCAGGAAGTAGATGACGGCGTCCTCTACTCCGATATTGGGTCCTGTAGGCGAACTGCAGCGGGTCCAGGGTGGGGCTGACCACAGAGCGGAGATGGGTGGGGATGAGCGCTTCATGGTCTTCATCAGGTGGGAGGTCAGTGCGGACTGGTCGTAGTGAGGGCGGTTCCTTGGCTTGCGCGGTCTCTAGGGAACCGGGATCACCACAAAGAGGTCTACCACAGGAAAGGACCTTCTCCAGGCTAGAGGCTCAGGTTGTAGATGTTGTGAGGACCTCAGAGAGCTGGACTGAATCCCGTTTCCGGTCTTGCGGACATTTCATAGTGGCGGCTGCTGCTCACAACAAAATCCCTGATGGAATGCCTTGCCTTGATCCCAGTACAGTGAACCAATGAGTTGCCCCCGTGTGTTGCCCCGTTATATTTTCCAAATTTCCTGGATCCGGGGGATGGTGGTGGCGATCAGGCAAAGTTTTTGGTCAACAGGTCTGTAATCCACACATAGACGGAAGGGTTCCATCTTTTTTTTGGACACATACAATAGGTGACGAAATAGTGTGAACATGACTTTTGACTCATCCTCTATCAGCAGATCTTGAATGTGAGACTTTACTTTTGGTAGAGATGACGTGCGATAGAGTTATAAGAACTTTGGACTGGGACGTAGTTGTTTTACTGAATGTATACATTTGAAGTTCTTTAATACATCCAGTGTCCCAAGAGCCGTCCTTTGGCAAAACGTGGCTCTCCTCTATCAAGCATCTGCTTGACTTTTTGTGCTGTTTCTGGAGAGAGATGGCTCAGGTCAACTGGTGATCCAGTAGCTCCCTGGTGGGCCCCCTCCCATGATACCCTGAGCTGTTGATGCCGTCGTGCTGCCCTCTTCCTCCTTGGGTTCCAACGGGCACACACTTTTCAACACTATGCAAGCTACAGGTGCAAAGTAAGTTAGCTCAGAGAGCCTTTTCTGGCTGTTGGATGGTTATCTGTGGATTGGAGACAATGGCGTTTTTGATGCCTTGAACCTTGTCATTGAAAAAGTGTGCAAACTCATTGCATTTACGTTTGGAAGTTAGCTCTAATGGCATCTGAACAGGGGGGTTTGTTAATCTATTAACTGTTGAAAACAGAACACGCAGATTGTTGCTGCAGCCTTCAATCATTTCAGAAAAATACCTTTCTCTCGTACTACGTAGCACCCGGTTAAACTCGCACAACTTATCTTTGAATATCTTGTAATCAACCTGGAGGTTGGACTTGCGCCACTTCCGCTCGACCCTCCGGCACTTTCTCTTCAGTGCTCTGACCGAGTCTGCTTTAGCCCACGGCGCCTTCTGCTTATTTTTCACTATTTTAACCTTCACAGGGGCAACAGTATCCAGAACATTCAAAACACTAGAGGTGACAGAGTTAAACAGTTCATCTACAGTAGAATACGATGCATTTTCAAAGTTTATCATTCCCATAAATAGTTCACTCGTATTTTCATTTATGTGTCTTCTTCGAACAGTTGCAGAGTCCAGTGGTGGTTTGTTAGTGAAACACATGTCAAAAAATACACAAAATAAACATTACTTACTCACTTACATATGCCTCAGCTTGAGTGTGTGTCCTGGCTTTGGTAATGGAGGAGTCTGCTGCAAGAACCGGGATGGTTCTTTGGATAAAAGCAGTTATGAGTAATAAGAGACCAAGACCATGAAGACATGAAAAAAACCAGTGAAAGAACCTAAAAATTGATCCTGAAACACACGGGAAGCCAATGCAACAAATTTAAAACCGATGTAATAAAACTGTACTGTATTAAAAGTCAGGATCATATTCCTCCCCTAGCTGTAGGGGGTACACCTCTTCTTTTGTCATTTAAGTTTTTGTAAGTATTTTTAATGATTTTATAAAGGCAAATATTAGCATTTTAGCTCAATAGCTTCCAGGTCATGTGACCTATTGACTCCAAATCAGTTTAGGATCATAGCCCTCCACTAGCTGCAGGGGGTACACCTCTTCTTTTCTCATTTAAGTTTTTGTAAGTATTTTTAATGATTTTATAAAGGCAAATATTAGCATTTTAGCTCAATAGCTTCCAGGTCATGTGACCTATTGACTCCAAATCAGGTCAGGATCATAGTCCTCCACTAGCTGCAGGGGGTACACCTCTTCTTTTATCATTAAAATGTTTTAAGTATTTTTAATGAATTTTTATATGTAAATATTAGCATTTTAGCTTAATAGCTTCCAGGTCATGTGACCTATTGACTCCAAATCAGTTTAGGATCATAGCCCTCCACTAGCTGCAGGGGGTACACCTCTTCTTTTACCATTTAAGTTTTTGTAAGTATTTTTAATGATTTTATAAAGGCAAATATTAGCATTTTAGCTCAATAGCTTCCAGGTCATGTGATCAATTGACTCCAAATCAGGTCAGGATCATAGTCCTCCCTTAGCTGCAGGGGGTACACCTCTTTTTTTGTCATTTAAGTATTTTTAAGTATTTTTGATGAATTTTTATATGTAAATATTAGCATTTTAGCTCAATAGCTTCCAGGTCATGTGACCTATTGACTCCAAATCAGGTCAGGATCATAGTCCTCCACTAGCTGCAGGGGGTACACCTCTTCTTTTATCATTAAAGTGTTTTAAGTATTTTTAATGAATTTTTATATGTAAATATTAGCATTTTAGCTCAATAGCTTCCAGGTCATGTGACCTATTGACTCCAAATCAGGTCAGGATCATAGTCCTCCCTTAGCTGCAGGGGGTACACCTCTTTTTTTGTCATTTAAGTATTTTTAATGAATTTTTATATGTAAATATTAGCATTTTAGCTCAATAGCTTCCAGGTCATGTGACCTATTGACTCCAAATCAGGTCAGGATCATAGTCCTCCACTAGCTGCAGGGGGTACACCTCTTCTTTTACCATTAAAGTGTTTTAAGTATTTTTAATGAATTTTTAAAGGCAAATATTAGCATTTTAGCTCAATAGCTTCCAGGTCATGTGACCTATTGACTCCAAATCAGGTCAGGATCATAGTCCTCCACTAGCTGCAGGGGGTACACCTCTTCTTTTACCATTAAAGTGTTTTAAGTATTTTTAATGAATTTTTAAAGGCAAATATTAGCATTTTAGCTCAATAGCTTCCAGGTCATGTGATCAATTGACTCCAAATCAGGTCAGGATCATAGTCCTCCACTAGCTGCAGGGGGTACACCTCTTCTTTTACCATTAAAGTGTTTTAAGTATTTTTAATCAATCAATCAATCAATCAAAGTTTATTTGTAGAGCGCCTTTCATGCACAGGGCAACACAAAGCGCTTCACAGTCCACATCACAAATCATCACATAAAACAAACACCAGAATCACAATTAAAACATTAAAATCACACAAAAGATTAAAACACAATAAAAACAATAAAATCACACAAAAGAATAAAACCATTAACACTTTCAAAGTTACACAAGAAATTTAAAAAAATAAATAAATAAATGACAGCAGTGCATTACAAATGGAGATAAAATCCTTCAGTTGTATGCACAGGCAAACAGAACAGTCTTTAACCTGGATTTGAACATTGACAGAGTAGACGCCTCCCTCACATTTTCAGGGAGATTGTTCCAGATCTTAGCTGCATAGATCTGAAACGCAGCCTCCCCATGTTTGGTTCTCACTCTGGGCACCAGCAGGAGGCCAGTCCCTGTGCTCCTCAGAGTCCGGGCTGGTTCATATGACACCAACATGTCACTAATGTATTCTGGTGCAAGGCCATGGAGAGACTTGTACACAAGCAGAGCCGTTTTAAAATCTATTCTTTGAGCCACAGGAAGCCAGTGCAGAGACCTGAGGACCGGACTAATATGGTCATACTTCCTGGTTCCTGTCAGGACTCTAGCTGCTGCATTTTGGATGTACTGCAGCTGCTTACAGGTCTGTTTGGACAGACCTGTAAGCAGGCCATTGCAGTAGTCTAGCCTGCTGGAGACAAATGCGTGGACAAGAATCTCCAAGTCTGCCCTGGACACTATATTTCTGACTTTGGCAATGTTCTTCAGATGGTAAAAAGCTGTTGATGTTATTGATTTTATGTGGCTATTGAAATTTAGGTCTGAGTCCAGTATAACCCCCAAATTTCTGACCTTGTCTGAAGGAAGTAGGGAGAGAGACTGAAGTTGACAGATGACGCCCTCTCTTTGTTTCTGGGGACCAAAGACAATGATTTCAGTTTTGTCTGCATTTAGCTGGAGGAAATTATTTTGCATCCACTCACTGATCTGTTGGATACAGTGAAGGAGCAAATCCAGTGGTCCATGTTCTCCTGCAGTCAGTGAGACATAGATCTGAGTGTCGTCGGCGTAATTGTGGTAGGACACTTTGTTTCTTTGTATTAACTGACCTAACGGCAGCATGTAGAGATTAAATAGGAGAGGTCCCAGGATCGACCCCTGTGGTACTCCACAGGTCAGGGCCACATGATCTGAGACGCAGTCTCCAATCTCCACAAAGTACTTCCTATCCTCCAGGTAAGACCTAAACCAGTCTAGGGCTGTGCCAGTGACACCAACCCAGTCCTCCAGTCTCTGCATGAGGATCTCATGGTCGACAGTGTCGAACGCGGCACTAAGATCTAACATGACCAAAACTGTGACTTTACCTGCATCAGTGTGAAGTCGAATGTCGTTTGTTACCTTCACTAGAGCGGTCTCAGTGCTGTGGTGGGGTCTAAACCCAGACTGGAACATATCAAAAGAATTATTCATTGTTAAAAATTCAGTAAGTTGTTGGGAGGCCACTTTTTCAAGAATTTTTCCAATGAATGGCAGATTCGATATGGGGCGATAATTTTGAAGTCCCGCAGGATCCAGACTGCTCTTTTTTAGGAGAGGTCTTATGACTGCTGTTTTTAGGGCCATAGGAAATGTTCCTGACGACAGAGACATGTTTACTATTTGTGTCAGTGAAGGTAACAAACTGCTCAGGACGGACTTCAGAAATTTAGAGGGCAATATATCCAGGCTACATGTGGAGGAGCTCAGACTCATGATTATCTTTTTGACAGTTTCAGTATCCACAGGTGCAAAGTGAGTTAGCTCAAAAAGCTTCTCTGGCTGTTGCATTGTTATACGTGCTGTGGAGGTGATAGTGTTTTTGATTCCTTGTACTTTGTCATCGAAAAACTGTGCGAACTCATTACACCTAGATTTAGAGGAAAATTCTAGGGGCAACTTTACAGGGGGGTTCGTTAATCTACCAACT
Organism: Knipowitschia caucasica; assembly: GCA_964034765.1. Taxonomy (NCBI): domain Eukaryota; kingdom Metazoa; phylum Chordata; class Actinopteri; order Gobiiformes; family Gobiidae; genus Knipowitschia; species Knipowitschia caucasica. Next base: position 38,771,384 of record OZ035837.1, on the reverse strand, counting down.
GTTGAAAACATAACACGAAAATTGTTACTGCAACCTCCAATAATGTCAGAAAAATACATTTCTCTTGTTCTTCGTAGAACCCGGTTAAATTCACCCAACTCATCTTTAAAGATTTCATAATCGCCCTGGAAATTGGACTTTCGCCACTTCCGTTCGGCCCTCCGGCACTCTTGCTTCTGTGCCCTGACCGAGTCTGCCTTAGTCCATGGGGCCTTTTTCTTACTGGTAACTATTTTAACCGTCACAGGAGCAATGGCGTCCAGAACATTCAGAACACTGGTGGTGACAGAGTTATACAATTCATCAACAGTAGAGCATGGAGTTTTCTCAAAATTTAGCATTCCCATGAACAGTTCACTTGTGTTTTCATGTATGTGTCTTCTTCTAGCAATTGTAAATTCAGCTGGTGGTTTGCTAGCAAAACACATGTCAAAAAATACACAGAAATGATCTGACAAAGCAACATCAACTACATTAACATTTGATACATTAACCCCCTTTGTAATTAGCAGGTCAAGAGTGTGCCCCCTGCTGTGGGTGGGGCCACTCACGTGCTGAATGAAACCAAAGGTCTCAAGTACAGAAGCCAGCTCCTTTGCATTTCTGTCATCAACATTATCAACATGTACATTAAAATCACCTGTAATAACTAAACTATCAAAATCTGTGCACACGAATGAAAGTAGTTCAGTAAAATGGTCAATAAAATCGCAACATGACTGTGGTGGCCTGTACAGGACAATGAAAAGAGTAGAAGATTGCTTTTGTTCCATTTTAAAAGAAATATACTCAAACGATGAAAAATTTCCAAGGGGCATTCTATGGGAGACAAAGTGCTCTCTAAAAACTGCAGCTATGCCTCCCCCCCTTTTGTTTTCTCGTACTTCGGATTCGAATTTAAAATTGGGTGGTGTTGCTTCTATTAGAACTGCATTTCCTGTATTTTGGTCCAGCCATGTTTCAGCCATAAGCATAAAATCAAGATCATAAGAAGTGATAAAATTATTAATTAAAAATGATTTGTTACATAGAGATCTGACATTAAGCATAGCAGTAAGTAAGTAAGTAAGTAAGTAAGTTTTTATTTATATACCGCCTTTTCACTGCAGATCTGAGTCTCAAAGCGGTTTACAATTGTTAATTTTGGGCATTTGTCTCTCACTCCACACAGAGATGGGAGCGGGGCCAGTACAGGAGGCGCATGCCAGAACTATTGGACATATTTTTAGTGGTAGGGGAAACCGGAGCACCCGGAGGAAACCTACGCAGACACGGGGAGAACATGCAAACTCCACTCAGAAAGGCCCTGGTCCGACCGGGATTCGAACCCAGGACCTTCTTGCTGAGAGGCGAGAGTGCTATCCACTCAGCCACCGTGCCGCCCAAGCAAGCAAGTTTAAAAATAACGTCAGAGTCGATTAATGTGGTTGATTGATTTCTACAGGGAACAGAAATTAGATTTGCAGAGTTGGACCGTCTAACTGCTGTCCTGTTTTGATTTCGTTTTTTAGAATTTAAAAACATTTTTGAGCTGGTGCGAGGAACACACACAGTCTCAATTGGACTAAAATGTGAAAACCCTTGTTGTTCTTTAGCTCCCAGAGTCAGAAGGGAGTCAGCACAGTTCAGTGTTTGGACTGGTAATACACTGCCAGACGGACAGGGAGCAGTGTTTGCACCGTTGTACTCACCCGGTGCTGGTGAGCAGGAGGCGGGGGAGTGCGGTGGGGTCCGAGGGGGCTCAGATGTAAACAGTCACGCCCCCCTCGGGGAACGCTGAACAACGTAACGCATGTAGCCCATCAACAGGCTGCTACCGTATCTGTTTGGGTGTAATCCGTCTGGACGATAGGCTTCGTTACGTTTCCAGAAAAGGGCAAAGTTATTCACAAAGACAAAGTTAAAAGAGCTGCATGTAGCCTGGATCCACATATGCAGCGCCACAACACGACTGTAGAGGCAGTCACCTCTGTTTACAGTCGGGATTGGACCAGAGATAAAAACAGATAATCCCGTGGATTGAAGGAGGTGGAACAGATCCATAAAATGTTTCTTAGTGACTTCTGACTCCTGAAGTTTCATGTCGTTAATTCCCACATGCACGACTACCTTGGAAACGGTATCAGGCAGGGACTGAAGCAGAGGAGGGAGACGTATGAGCAGGTCTGGTACAGTAGCTCCGGGAATACAGCGAGTGACCGCGTTAAAGAAGCGGACGTGTCTCACGATGGAATCTCCAATAATCAGAGTGGTCGGGGCGAAGAGTGGCCTCGGAGAAGGAGCTCGGTGGACGGAACCAGCGGGTTCACCCGAAGCAGGACCCGAGCCTGAGCGCCGCTGAACACATGGAGAGGAGGAGCGGGGGTGCTGACTCTCAGCTACAGGCGACCCACGCTGTGTGCTCGGGGACGCTGGAGCGGTGAGAGGGGCTGGCTCTGGGCGCTGCTGCTGACCCGGTGGAGGTGAGCGATGGTAATGATGGCTCGCTACCCCAGTCTGAGGCTGCTGCACTGGGGTCAAAGAAGGGGAACAGGCCAACATGGCTGGTGGACCGCTCTTTCGCCTGAGGACTGCTTCCTTTAGGAGCGTTTTCCTCGCAGTGGACTTGGATCCTCGAGCAGCAGAGTACGCTGCAGTGTCCAGGGATTCTGCTGAGGGGGCCGGGATGTCAGTGGAGAGGGCTGCATAGCGGTTTGCCAGACTAAGGACATGGGCCACGGCGCAGGATGGCTCCTCGGAATCCGCGGGCTCGTTGTTCGGAACCGGGCGCTTAGGTGTAGAACAGGAGGGTCCGGAGCTGACGGATCTCTCCCACACGACAGTGTCACAATATGCAGCGCTCAGTGACATCAGCCGTGAATGCTGCCCACCAGCGACTTCAAAAAGTTTGGACACTAGAGATTGTTTCTCATTCAACTCTGCGGTGAGACGAAGGACTTCTTTTCGTAGTTCTGCAATGGTGGCACGGTCGCTCTCACGGAGCTCCAAGGTGAGGCGACTAATATTGTGCATGTTTGAGCCAATTTCATTGTCACTTTCCATGTCCTCGTTAGCTTGTGTTAGCCTCTGTGCTACTAGTGGGTTTCAGTCGGGACTAAGCGCTATTTGCTGAAACCACTGAATTAATAACATAAAACACTCAGATATATTAAAAAACTGAACAATAAAAACGCGCTAAAAAGTTGTTAAAAGTTTACTAAAAAGGTGCACAGAGCAGCCCTGCAGTACTGCTTACCGGAAGTCACGCCAACCCAATGCATTTTTAAAGGCAAATATTAGCATTTTAGCTCAATAGCTTCCAGGTCATGTGACCTATTGACTCCAAATCAGGTCAGGATCATAGTCCTCCCTTAGCTGCAGGGGGTACACCTCTTTTTTTGTCATTTAAGTATTTTTAATGAATTTTTATATGTAAATATTAGCATTTTAGCTCAATAGCTTCCAGGTCATGTGACCTATTGACTCCAAATCAGGTCAGGATCATAGTCCTCCACTAGCTGCAGGGGGTACACCTCTTTTTTTGTCATTTAAGTATTTTTGATGAATTTTTATATGTAAATATTAGCATTTTAGCTCAATAGCTTCCAGGTCATGTGACCTATTGACTCCAAATCAGGTCAGGATCATAGTCCTCCCTTAGCTGCAGGGGGTACACCTCTTTTTTTGTCATTTAAGTATTTTTAAGTATTTTTGATGAATTTTTATATGTAAATATTAGCATTTTAGCTCAATAGCTTCCAGGTCATGTGACCTATTGACTCCAAATCAGGTCAGGATCATAGTCCTCCACTAGCTGCAGGGGGTACACCTCTTATTTTATCATTAAAATGTTGTAAGTATTTTTAATGATTTTTTATATGTAAATATTAGACCAGCGTACATGTCTCCGCGTGTTTACCGTACTGTGTGTAGTACGGGTGCACTTAAATGTTGCGGCGAATGTCTGTCCGATATCCAACTTCAAACTAACTTCACCGCGGTACTTTTCTTCCATCTACGAGCACGTTGCCTGCGCTTCGGGCTGCATTCATAATACGGACCTTGTCAGCGTAGTTGAGGAGCTTCATAACCAGTGATGGGAATAACGGCGTTACTAGTAACGGCGTTACTAACGCCGTTACTTTTTTCAGTAACGAGTAATCTAACTAATTACTTTGACAGTAACTATAACGCCGTTATCATTTCCGACATCCCGTTACTGCGCGTTACTAAAGACGCACAATGAACGTGTTGTCATGAGAGAAGGGAGGATGAGAAAACCTCTCAGCAATTATTGGCTGATGTAAAACTTATTTCCTTTACAATCCACATGTCTACAGTTGAGAGGATGGTCATAAATTGTGTTTTTGAAACAAATATGGGTCTTAGTCGCGCTCAACCACAGCTTGTATCACCGTGAGGTCAGCCACAGAGGAGCGCATGTGAGCGCAGAAGGCTGCATACAATTCCATCTGAAAGCTCCTTTCTCTTCCTGGTTTATCTGCTAAGGGCTGCAACAAGTTTGGCTAACATACATATAACACATTTTAAGATAATTTAAAATGCACTAACGGTAATTTTTCAATTACTATAGGAATGATAAGAAAGAGGACAAGTGTAAGACGGTTGATTTTAGAAATTGGATGCACCCGGCTGCAGCAAAACAGAGGAGTTTACGGAGGACACACGCGTTTTGTTTTACTTTTTAAAACTCATTTCCAAATGGAGGATTACATATCTACGCTCAAACTATTATCTGGACTTAAACACAGAACTGGTCTGAACCGAAGTGGTCTGTGCAGGTCATTTATAAGGTAAGACCCATAACTCATAGTTTTGCGTTTTGTATGAACAAACAATGCGGGCATAAAACATATTTTGCTGTAGCCAAACAAATTGTCCACTTGATTTAGCTGTTATATGATATATATGTTCATCTGATTGGGCTGAAGTCAGTGCTTCACCGGTGTTTCCACATTCACAGTGGCGGGCTGTACAGCACAGTGAGAGATGAAGAGTGAACAGGACTTCAGCAGCAAAACAGCCTTTTCTAGATGGAAATATTGGCACTGTTAAAGGTAAAAATGCGCACGTCGGGTGCACATTATGTTCCAGAACAAAACGAAAAAGTAACGCAATAGTTACTTTTACTGGTAACTAGTTACTTTTATAGTGGAGTAACTCCGTTAGTAACTCAGTTACTTTTTGGGAGAAGTAACTAGTAACTATAACTAATTACTTTTTCAAAGTAACGTGCCCAACACTGTTCATAACCACTGCTCTGGGTCGCACGGTGGGATCTTGTGATCCCGAAGCAGTACCGTTATTCCACATTCGGCCAACTCTGTGTGCCCTTTCAATCACCAGAGGTTGTGGAAAGTTGCGTTCCCCGAGCGTCGTTGGAATCCATCTCTCCAAAAAAACACACATATCCAATCCTTCTTTTGACTCTGGGAGGCCAACCAGTCGTATATTCGAGCGGCGAGCACGGTTTTCCAGGTCATCCACTTTACGCAGGAGCTCCTCCACTCTGGCTGTAGTCAAGCTAGTTTGGGCTCCCATGCGGGACAGCTCGTCTTCATTTGAACTTATTCTCCGTTCAGCTTCAGTTGTCCGATTCGTCAGTGCTGTCAAATCTTCTTGCACTTTGTTAACAGCCCCCAGTAAACCGTCCAATTTTGACGCAAAGTATTCTTTCATTGACGAGAATTCACTACTTAGAGAGCTGATAGCGGCTAGTATCTCACACGAGCTATCGCTAGCCTTCTCATTGCCAGCCTCAATGCTACTTAGCTCCCCCGCTAGCTCAACAGCGCACGGGGAATTACCCCCGGGTTTAGAAGATTTCCCGGTCTTCCCGGCATTCAGTTTAGGTGGCATTCTGGTTCCTTGCGTTGTTCAAAGATGTTACTGCTGTTTAGTCCATAGTACTGAGTGTCTGATTGTTATTAGTTAAAAAGTTACACCTGAGCCTCGGACGCACGTGCTGTTAGGAGCGCACCATAACCGGAAGTCCAGGTGTTTTTACAGCATTGAAACCCACTGGTCTGTTTGTTATTGGGCTAAAGGAGGAATGTGGCTATGTACTGCCATCTGCTGGTTTGAAATGGAACGGCGGCCACGTTACACAATTATTTTAACATTTTCTGCCTGTTCTGTATATCTATAAATGTAATGAAAATACACAGAAATGATCAACTCAGACTGTAAATGCTACGATTAATTCTGAAAATATTTATTGTGTCAGAATCATGAAGTCAGAAGACAGACAGTAGTAGACAACGGCGACTAAATTATAATCGGCAAAAATATACAATGCTACAGTATATACTTAAAAAAATAAGTGTTAAAACTTTTTCCAAGGAGAAATTGAAAGAAATCAGGTCAGTTGATATTAGCAGCATATTGAGAGAATACAAGTCATGTCATTTAGTAAAATATTTTCCCTGAACATGTTTTGGTGTTTAAGATATCATTAAATACGCACAAAGTAAGTCTGGTTGGTCTACTTGTTTCAACGCAGGTACGCTTAGAAGCTAAGAGGACAGTGCCTGGGTAGAACCATGATGGGAGACCTCTGGGAACATAAGTGAACATGGAGCAGCTGCAGTAAAGCGTCTAACTGTCACTGACTTGTTTAGAAACCCACGTCACCCACACTGCCTAAAATAAGTTTGGTATTTACCTGAATGATTCAGGGGTGCTTTCTCTTTTTCCAAATTAAAATTCCAGACTTTTTTTAAACTGATTTTTTTTTTCCCCAAGACCTTAACTTTATGTACTTGTATAATTGTGTGCCTACTGCCTTCGAAAACACGCAACAACCCATTTTTGTTGACCACTCGGCTATCTCTGTGTCAATGGACCTCAGCAGTGACATCACAAACATGTGCCAGACCAGGCTAAGCTAAGCTAGCGTTGGATCATTCAGGCTAATACAGAACGTGACCAGTTAGTACAAGTATAGTTTTATAGCCTACCTTCCTGTGTCTCAGTTCACAAAGCCTTTGAGCACACTGTCAAATTCTACCATTAAGACTTTCAAGCACCCTGATGATTGTTGGCGCATAATCAGCACAGATTTGTAAACTTGTGGCTACAGTGTACCACCACAGTGTAAGAATAGAATGTGATGTCATGGACAGTCAAACAGGAAGTACTATACATTATCATTTTGTTATTATCGCACACGTTTCAAGCTGTTCAGTAACGGCAAAGTAGAGAAAAACTGTGCTTCTCTAATGTGCAAGTTGAGACCGATGAACATCATGGTGGGGCTGAATGGTGTACGATTGTCTTGTCATTTGTTTTTTGGTCATTGAGACTATTATTACCACAGCTGGCAGTTCCTGGTCGTCTGCCTCCTTTAGTGTCTACGTTCGTAACCTCCACATTGTCCCTCAGAGCTCCACGGTCCTCAGGTGCCCTCGCGTCATCACAGCAGTCACACTTTCTGGCAAACACTCGGACTTCTCCACCGTACAGCCACAACACGACCAGTGCGGCTTCCCTGGGTGCCCCTTATGACCGTGACCGCAACCTTTGAATCCACCTGACACACACAACAATGAGATGCAAGAGGAAAACAAATCTCTAAAAGCAAGGATTAAATATAAGTTTTCATATTTAAGCTTATTTTGAGCTCGCTATGGCCTTCTCCATCCATCTGTTAATGTCGCCGCTGTTGTCGTTATGATTTAGCATTTATGGAATAGGAATTTTGTTTTAGTTATCATTTTAATAATTCCCATTGTGGCTAGATATATTGTAGTCTGGTCTTATCCATCCGTACTCTCAGGTCAATCATCATGTCCTGCAGGTAACGTCTGGGTCTGGTCCCTGTGTTTGTGATTACAATCGGTTGAATTCCATCCGACCAATCAGAGAGCGCGGGAGGCGGGTGTTGTAGTTAGATGTGGGTGACGTCAGAGTTTGTGTTGAACGGGAAGGTTGTAGTTTGGTGAAGAATGCAATAGAACCAGACCAGAAAACTTTACTATCAAGAAACTGAAGCCTGAGCAAGAGGAATGTTTAGCAAATGTAATCGCTCCCCACGGGCTCCGTTAGCGGCAAAGGAGATGGCTAAAGCTAGGCTAAATGCTAAATGCTAACAACTCACTCGGGCTCATTACATACGTCACAGTAAACTCAGCTCCAATGGTTTCAATCTGCAAAAGAAGTTAACCCCTCCCACCTGTTAACGGTGTCAATGGAGACAATCCAGACCTTAAATGTAATTAGTACTATAGTGTGGTACGACCAGGCTAGATGGATTTTATACTGAAATGATTGATTTTTGGCTCCAGCATGTTGCTCTCTGTTCTCTGTGGCTCCTTCCTGTGAGACTGCAGACTGTGTGTGGAAGTGGAGGTGTGTCTTATCTTCTTAAAAAGGACTTTGCAGCCTGTTTTGAAGCAGACATGTTCTGGGAAAGAGGCTGAGCTGTCTCTAGACTTGTCTCTTTGGAAATGCAACCAAGATTAAAGAATGCCTGAACTGTGTCCTTTGTCTGTGTGATTTTGTCAGTTAGGACTGTAGGGTAAAACAGCATTAACAAATGTCAAACATGTTCATTTCTCATATTTTTTCTTTGTATTGAATCACGTACACTACACTAAATAACTAAAAGAAAATGGCAAGATAAGCAAGGGCCTTTATCCCCCACCGCTGTCAGACTGTACAATAAGTCACTTTAAGTCACTAATGCACCAGGACTAAAAAGCTGCACTACTATTGCTGCTGTTTCTATAATTGCCACTTTTTTATTGTGCATAATTTCTCCATCAGAGATCAATAAAGTCTTATCTTATCGTAAAAGTGTTGTGATTATGAGGTGGTATTATTTTGGTAGTTTTGCCGAATTCAAACCAGCTCATTACAAACCCAAGACATTTCCTCCACATTTCATTGGCTGCTGTAATTGCAGGATTTCGTCGTTATGTTTCCCTGTTGTAATGCGTCCTCCCTGGTCTGCTGCTGCTGCTGATATTGCCTCACAAAGACCAGCCGCAGGTTCAGGTGTAGTGTGACAGACCTGGCATGGTTCCCGGGCAGCCGCAGAGAGCCTCTTTGGACCCTCCGCTGGAGCAGAAAGAACAGCAGTGAAACGTCCCGCTGTGGCGCCTCAGCTTCCTCTTTATGTTCAGTGTGAATGGAGAGCCCTGGAAACAGAGGAATGGGTTTGGGTTCATAGCAGCAGAACGAGGTGGAGTTGTATCGACATCCCTCGAGCTGTGGACAGGGCAAACCTTTTACTCACGCTTCAGAACAATATTAAATGGAAAAATAATAATATACTGTATAGAAGAAGGAGTTTGTGAGAACAGTTCAAAAACAACTTTATTACTCCCTCTGAGTTTATCAAGGCTCAAAACCCTTCTTAAGTTTTAAACAGACATTTATTCGTCCAGAGGAGAGAGGCCAACATTGACAAACATGCAGTCAGAACTGAAAGGAACGTGAAAAATAATAATAATGTATCGGTTTTATAAAGCGCTTTTTTTCTTCTTCACATCATTATCCTCTCTCTCCAAACACAGCAATGACAAACTACTGTAGCCACAGCTGCCCTGGGGCACACTGACAGAAGCGAGGCAACCAGTCTGTGCCATCGGCCCCTCCCACCACCACCAACCATTCACACACACACCAGACTCATTCTACTGTGGGGGAAGTGTCTTGCCTAAGGACACAACCACAGTTTGGCACTTTACAGCCACAGCCGCCCCACTGTGGCACCTGCTGTTCCCAGAGGTTAAGTGTCTTGCCCAAGGACACAACGACAGCAGACATCAGTGGGAGTCGATGGTGAAAGTCTTGAGGTGGGCTCGAACCCACAACCTTCTGGCTCAAAGGCCAATACTCTACACACTGAGCCACTGTGGCCTAAAACATGTACCTAAGCTCTCAATGAGGACACTTATAAGACACACCTCATTGGCCGCTTTACTCAAACTGGGAATAAAACACAAAACCTTCCAAAGGATTGTTTCTCGGTCGTGAGGAAAATGAAAACCACAAAACAAAAGGGTGTGTCCAGATAACTATTCCCCAAACATAGTTCTATCATCAAAACGTTCCTAGTGTCCAAAATTAGTAAAAAAAATAGGAAATAACTTTAACTTAAAATTGCACTTTAAAATGATGTGTAACATTTGTAACTTTTATGTGAAATTATTGTAAACATGAACTTAAAAACATGAGTATACATTTGTGAGATTTAACTTCATCTGAACCAGTCTTAGGGCGACAGTGCCTCAGTTGGTGGCTTTGGGCCTGACAGTCATGGGTTCAATCCCCCCAAGAGACCTCCTCCACCAACTCCCACTGATGTCTGCTGTTGTTGTGTCCTTGAGCCAGACACTTTACCCTCTTTTTCTGGCTGACCGAGCCTCCTCCTGAATCAGGGAGGGCTCCGTGGCTGCTCTGATAAACATCCCAAAAGAATAGGTTCATGAGCCATCGTGACTGTACCTTGACATGTTGGGTTCGGACACAGACCCACACAGAGTAGGACCCGAGCTCTTCAGGGGTGTAGGACACGCTGTACGTCCCGTCGCTGTTATCCACGACCGACGTCACGATTACACTGCAGAGACATTCACGTCATTGTCAGGACTTTAGATTCAGATTCATTTATTTGCCATTTGCAGTAAAACCACAAAGTTGTTTAGACTTCAGAACATCCAAACAACAATTCATTTAAAGATGCACTCAGTGATTTTTTACCGACCCATTTTTTTAAATATTGTGGAAAACGTCCCTAAACCCTAAAAGAATCAAGTTATCCTGTGTTTTCAAATAGTCATGGAATTGACCAGATGTCTATAGTCTGCACCAATTAATAACAAATATTTTGGAGCGGACCGATAAAAACAAACCAATGGGATTCATTCATGGAGAGGGGAGGGGAGGTGGAGAGGGAGGGGAGGGGGGAGTGGTTTGGTGGAGAGGGAGGGGAGGGGGGAGTGGTTTGGTGGAGAGGGAGGGGGGAGTGGTTTGGTGGAGAGGGAGGGGAGGGGGGAGTGGTTTGGTGGAGAGGGAGGGGAGGGGGGAGTGGTTTGGTGGAGAGGGAGGGGAGGGGGGAGTGGTTTGGTGGAGAGGGAGGGGAGGGGGGAGTGGTTTGGTGGAGAGGGAGGGGGGGGGGGAGTGGTTTGGTGGAGAGGGAGGGGGGAGTGGTTTGGAGTTGGTGCTACGGCTAAGCTAACAAAATCGTTTACTGCACCTTTAACTTCTTTAAATCCGGGGCTAATTCCCAAATGAGTTCAAAGATATTTTCACGACTAAAACATAACTTTACACAAAACACTAACGACGCGCTAACAACGCTAACGACGCTAACGACGCTAACGACGCTAACGACGCTAACGACACTAACACTAACACTAACAACACTAACAACACAAACAACACTAACAACACTAACAACACTAACAACACTAACAACACTAACGACACTAGCAACACTAACAACACTAACAACACTAACAACACTAACACTAACAACACAAACAACACTAACAACACAAACAACACTAACAACACTAACGACACTAACAACACTAACAACACTAACAACACTAACAACACTAACGACACTAACAACACTAACGACACTAACAACACTAACAACACTAACAACACAAACAACACTAACAACACTAACGACACTAACAACACTAACAACACTAACAACACTAACAACACTAACGACACTAACAACACTAACAACACTAACGACACTAGCAACACTAACAACACTAACAACACAAACAACACTAACAACACAAACAACACTAACGACACTAACAACACAAACAACACTAACAACACAAACAACACTAACAACACTAACGACACTAACAACACTAACAACACTAACAACACAAACAACACTAACGACACTAACAACACTAACAACACTAACGACACTAGCAACACTAACAACACTAACAACACAAACAACACTAACAACACAAACAACACTAACGACACTAACAACACAAACAACACTAACAACACAAACAACACTAACAACACTAACGACACTAACAACACTAACAACACAAACAACACTAACAACACTAACAACACAAACAACACAAACAACACTAACAACACTAACAACACTAACAACACTAACAACACTAACAACACTAACAACACTAACAACACTAACAACACTAACAACACTAACAACACTAACAACACTAACAACACTAACGACACTAGCAACACTAACAACACTAACAACACTAACAACACTAACAACACTAACAACACAAACAACACTAACGACACTAACAACACTAACAACACTAACAACACAAACAACACTAACAACACTAACAACACTAACAACACTAACAACACTAACAACACTAACGACACTAGCAACACTAACAACACTAACAACACTAACAACACAAACAACACTAACAACACAAACAACACTAACAACACTAACGACACTAACAACACTAACAACACTAACAACACAAACAACACTAACAACACTAACGACACTAACAACACTAACAACACTAACAACACTAACAACACTAACAACACTAACGACACTAGCAACACTAACAACACTAACAACACTAACAACACAAACAACACTAACGACACTAACAACACTAACAACACTAACAACACTAACAACACAAACAACACTAACAACACTAACAACACTAACAACACTAACAACACTAACGACACTAGCAACACTAACAACACTAACAACACTAACAACACAAACAACACTAACAACACAAACAACACTAACAACACTAACGACACTAACAACACTAACAACACTAACGACACTAACGACACTAGCAACACTAACAACACTAACAACACTAACAACACAAACAACACTAACGACACTAACAACACTAACAACACTAACAACACAAACAACACTAACAACACTAACAACACTAACAACACTAACAACACTAACAACACTAACAACACTAACGACACTAGCAACACTAACAACACTAACAACACAAACAACACTAACAACACAAACAACACTAACAACACTAACGACACTAACGACACTAACAACACTAACAACACTAACAACACAAACAACACTAACAACACTAACGACACTAACAACACTAACAACACTAACAACACTAACAACACTAACAACACTAACAACACTAACGACACTAGCAACACTAACAACACTAACAACACTAACAACACAAACAACACTAACGACACTAACAACACTAACAACACTAACAACACAAACAACACAAACAACACTAACAACACTAACAACACTAACAACACTAACAACACTAACGACACTAGCAACACTAACAACACTAACAACACTAACAACACAAACAACACTAACAACACAAACAACACTAACAACACTAACGACACTAACAACACTAACAACACTAACAACACTAACGACACTAGCAACACTAACGACACTAACAACACTGTCTGAGTCTGGGATGTTGGACTCACCAGTTTCTCTTTTCTTTGTGGGCAATGCTAACCACCACATGGTCTCCTCCTCGGGTCAGCTGGTCCCCGGCAGAGTCCCGGCAGACCAGAGTGAAGAGTCCAGTCTGGCTCACACTACACTGCTGCAGTCCTGAGGCAACATCATTCATGAGTAAGTAATGAGTAAGTAATGAATAAGTAATGTTTATTCATATAGATCCTTTTCAGATTCAGGTTTTGTTCCATTCTCTCCACACGGTGACGAAGGAAGCGAGACCAGAACACACTGGTCCATCAAAGCCTCTGACCAAACACCCTCCATTCACTCACTCATTTACATTCATATTGTGCATGTTTTTAGTGGTAGGTGAAACCGGAGCACCCGGAAGAAACCTACACAGACACAGGGAGAACATGCAAACTCCACTCAAAGAGGCCCTGTTCTGACCGGGATTCAAACCCAGGACCTTCTTGCTGAGAAGCGAGAGGGCCACCACAGATCATGGTCAGTGAGATAACAACATGAAATAAAAACAGATTATTCGGGTAATTCACTTCTGTTTTTGTCTTTTATAATACTGTATATTTAATGATGCAATTAAATTATTATTCTCAAATAATTGGTTAAAGAATATCACATTCCACAGTTTAATGTTGTGTGTGTGTGTGTGTATGCTGTAAGTGTGTGTGTGTGTGTGTGTGTGTGTGTGTGTGTCTTTCCCACAGGCTCCTGGAACATTCCTTCTGCTCTAAAGGAATTTCAACGTAACAATAGTCTTTAACTAAAGCCTCGTTCCTCCTCCTTCAGCAGCTGCAGTGAGTCTGTGTGTGTGTGTTTGTGTGCGTGTGTGTGTCTGTGTGTGTGTGTTTGTGTGCGTGTCTGTGTGTTTGTGTGTGTGTGTGTGTGTCTGTGAGTGTGTGAGTGAGTCTGTGTGTGTGCATGTGTGTGTGTCTGTGAGTGAGACCGTGTGTGTGTGTGTGTGTGTGTGTGCCTGTGAGTGAGTATGTGTGTGTCTGTGAGTGAGTCTGTGTGTGTGCTTATGTGTGTGTGTGTGTGTCTGTGTGTTTGTCTGTGTTTTTGCATATGTGTGTGTTTGTGTTTTTTATGTACCCTAAGTTTATGGAGCTTTTAGACCAATCAATTACTGTTACACAACATGAGTTCAGTCACACTTTTCCAGCAGATTTTTTGAACAAAATGTGTGTATTTATGTTTTATTGTTTTTGCCGACTGATGGGACAATTATATATCTTATTATATGATTGTCCTTCATGGATTCAGTTTTCTTAAAGGCCTCTGTAATGTTGTTCAATCATCAAAATTCTCTAAATAAGACAATGCAGTTCACTCAAACCTGCTTAATTCGCATAAAACATCACTTCAAAATGTTCAGAAAACAGAAAAAACTGTATTTGGTCAAAATCTGTGAAAGTCAAAAATATGTTTAGTTTCATTTCTCTCACGATGGAAACACAAACTTTAGCATGTTTTTCTGAACGACAGATCGACTTTACCTTCTCCTTCCACCGTGCACTTGCTCGGGTCGGTCGTCTTTCCGTGGATTATTCCGACCACCGGGAAACCGTGGACGTCTCCCGCTGACTCCGAGGGCAGAAAGCAGAGGGTGGAGCCATCGTCCACAGCTGCAGCGGTCAGCGAGTCGCAGCTGCCCTGGGACAGCCGGCTCAGTCTCTGCAGCGTCACTCCTTTGGCGCTGAGGATCTCTGCGTCCGAACCACAGCTCAACAGTCTCTCTGCAAAGTCCACTCCTCCTCGGACGTCCTGCAGCGCCTGGCTCAGCTGCGCCCTCTGCAGGTGCAGCTGGTTTCTGCAGGAAAAGGTTTTTAGGATCTCCCAAAATCAGGAAATGTTATGTAGCACTTTGGAAATACAAATATGGTTTTATGAGAAAGAGAAAAGACAAATCAGGACTTAAATGTTCCATTACACCAGGCATGTCAAACTCAGACCCGTGGGCCAAACTCAGACCCGTGGGCCACACTCAGACCCGTGGGCCAAACTCAGACCCGTGGGCCAAACTCAGACCCGTGGGCCAAACTCAGACCCGTGGGCCAAACTCAGACCCGTGGGCTAAACTCAGACCCGTGGGCTAAACTCAGACCCGTGGGCCAAACTCAGACCCGTGGGCCAAACTCAGACCCGTGGGCCAAACTCAGACCCGTGGGCCAAACTCAGACCCGTGGGCCAAACTCAGACCCGTGGGCCAAACTCAGACCCGTGGGCTAAACTCAGACCCGTGGGCTAAACTCAGACCCGTGGGCTAAACTCAGACCCGTGGGCCAAACTCAGACCCGTGGGCCAAACTCAGACCCGTGGGCCAAACTCAGACCCGTGGGCCAAACTCAGACCCGTGGGCCAAACTCAGACCCGTGGGCCAAACTCAGACCCGTGGGCCAAACTCAGACCCGTGGGCCAAACTCAGACCCGTGGGCCAAACTCAGACCCGTGGGCCAAACTCAGACCCGTGGGCTAAACTCAGACCCGTGGGCCAAACTCAGACCCGTGGGCCAAACTCAGACCCGTGGGCCAAACTCAGACCCGTGGGCCAAACTCAGACCCGTGGGCCAAACTCAGACCCGTGGGCTAAACTCAGACCCGTGGGCTAAACTCAGACCCGTGGGCCAAACTCAGACCCGTGGGCCAAACTCAGACCCGTGGGCCAAACTCAGACCCGTGGGCCAAACTCAGACCCGTGGGCTAAACTCAGACCCGTGGGCTAAACTCAGACCCGTGGGCCAAACTCAGACCCGTGGGCCAAACTCAGACCCGTGGGCCAAACTCAGACCCGTGGGCCAAACTCAGACCCGTGGGCCAAACTCAGACCCGTGGGCTAAACTCAGACCCGTGGGCTAAACTCAGACCCGTGGGCCAAACTCAGACCCGTGGGCTAAACTCAGACCCGTGGGCTAAACTCAGACCCGTGGGCTAAACTCAGACCCGTGGGCCACACTCAGACCCGTGGGCCACACTCAAACCCGTGGGCCAAACTCAGACCCGTGGGCCAAACTCAGACCCGTGGGCCACACTCAGACCCGTGGGCCAAACTCAGACCCGTGGGCCAAACTCAGACCCGTGGGCCACACTCAGACCCGTGGGCCACACTCAGACCCGTGGGCCACACTCAGACCCGTGGGCCACACTCAGACCCGTGGGCCAAACTCAGACCCGTGGGTTAAACTCAGACCCGTGGGCTAAAAGACCCGTGGGCTAAACTCAGACCCGTGGGCCACACTCAGACCCGTGGGCCAAACTCAGACCCGTGGGCCAAACTCAGACCCGTGGGCCAAGTCCGGACCTTGAGACATTTTTAGTGGCCCCTGAAATGATTTTTAATTATCTTTATACACCCATGTAGTTGTAGTAGTTTAGTAGCTATAATCCGGCATATTTACCTTAGTTTAATTCTGCTGTTCATTAATGTGCATCGTCCCTATCAACATAAATAAATAAACAAATAAATAAATAGTTGTGTCTGTTAAAGTGTTTGAACTAAGTTATTGTTACATTTTACTGTAAATCTTCCAAAACATCTGTCATCGATTTGGCCTAAAACTTCTAGAAAATAACATCCAAACTTTTGTCCAATTTGATTTGTCAAATGACTTTTATACTTCTGGCACCAACCAGCTCTTCATGTTTTTATGTTTTTAAATTTGGCCCAGACCAAACTGAGTTGGAAACCCCTGCATTACATGGTCTAATATTCTCTCCACGTTGGAATAAAAAACAGTCGGTTCAAAGGTTCAAAGGTTCAGTAAAAACGTAAGAACAATCCATTAATGTTCTCTTCAAAAAGGGAAGAGTTAATTGGACTCATGGGACAGACACTAGAATGTATGAACCTTCTCTGTTTGTGAAGTTCCTCCAGGTGCCGCAGCAGAGATAGGCAGTGCGTCTCCACAGCACTGGCATATCCTCGAGCAAAGGCCCGCACCTCCTGGGCCACCTCCTCCACCCGGGACGTCAGGAGGTCCTGGGACGCATCCACCTTAACAGGACAGAATGTGGCTGAACAACATCTACTGAAGATTTTTACAACATGAGAGTTTTAAAGGACACAGTTTGGCAGAAACGTCACCATGGAAACAGATCAGGAGCTGTAAATAGTAAGAAAGTAATGTTTATTTATATAGCGCATTTAACAGACCAAGCTACAGACCCAAAGAGGTCAGATTTAGGTCCATTCTCTCCACACGGTGATGACAGAAGTGAGACCAGAACACACTGGTCCATCAAAGCCTCCGACCAAACACCCTCCATTCACTCTTTACATTCAGATCTATTGTGCATGTTTTTAGTGGTAGGAGAAACCGGAGCACCTGGAGGAAACCTACGCTGACACGGGGAGAACATGCAAACTCCACT
Organism: Knipowitschia caucasica; assembly: GCA_964034765.1. NCBI lineage: Eukaryota > Metazoa > Chordata > Actinopteri > Gobiiformes > Gobiidae > Knipowitschia > Knipowitschia caucasica. The sequence goes on along the minus strand of OZ035837.1, from coordinate 38,753,533 downwards.
CAGAAAGACCCGACTGACCCATAAATCGAACCCAGAAACTTGTCACAGGGCAACTGAGAACATCAAAGAGAGACTGTTCAAACTATCATTCTATTCGACTGTTATTAAGTTGCATGTTTTTGTTTGAAATTTGATTTATTTAAAAGAGCAGAGTGTAAACATGTGGCCAAAAGTGGTACTGCAGCCTCTCCCACTCTCCCTGACTCAGGTTGCCAGATATGCAGACGAATCCAGCTGGGACCATAACAGCTGAATAGACAAGAGTTTTGTCAACAACAAATCTATAACCAACACCTTTTTCACAAAGGTTTTATTCCTTGTTTTGTCGTTAATGATTTGAGAATCATAACGAGAGCGTGGAGCTTTTCTCACTGGTAAAGTACCATGTGGCGTAGAACTAACAGAGTTCTCGTTATGATTCTTTGTGCCTGATCTTAATTCACCAAAACTACCTTTTGTAGCGCCTCCTCCAGCCGCTCCAGCCGAGGCCGGAGCTGGACCGACACCAGTTCCCGGATGCGGTCCCCGTGGCGGTCAATGACGTTGTGGGCGGGGCAGCAGCGGTGGTCCCGGTGCAGCGTGGACGCACACTCCACACACACGGGAACATCACAGGACTGACAGAACAGGCCCAGCTCCTGTCCCGGGTGGAGGGGGCAGAGGACGGGGCGACAGAGGCGACCGCGGGACTTCAACTCACACAGAGCCAGGACCGAGTGCGAGGCGGTCCGCTTCTGACGCCTGCCAATCAGAGCAGAGATTATACTTCTATAGGTCAGGGGAGTCCAAACCGGTCCAGAACAGGCCGCAGTGGCTGTACGAAAACTATACCCTTTCTTGACCACTTTGGACTCCCCTGTTCTATTCATTTTACACATTTCACCTGAAATTTATAATTTTATAAATTGTGTAAGTATTGTGTGCAGATATCCAAAGGTAGAGCAGTGACGGTGTGCAGACTCGAGCTGCAGAGTGAGAAGGTTCTGCACGACTCTGGGTCGGTCTCAGTGAAGGCCTCACGTCTGTGGAACTCTTTGCCTCTGGAGCTGAAGTCACAGTCGGACGTTAGACTTTTCTCCACAAAACTGAAAAAGTGGCTTTAGGAAAATCAGAAGTGTGAGCACTAAACCTGGATGTAGTATGGACAGTCAGTTAATGGGTCAGTTAAATCAGGGCCCGGGGCTGCAAAATAACCTTAAACTAGAAGCCCTGTGCACATGACATCGGTTACGTGTGGGTGACAATGTTTCTGTACTGTCCTTGTCAAATAAATAAATAAATAAAACTAGGTCATTATGTTAAACCTGAACAACTTGGACCCCAACATGCTATCCCTCTGAATCTCTAATTGGTGCTTTAGTTGATTTATAGTTCCAATTGCTATGGTTTGAAAGTTAAGTATTTTATTCCAGTACTTTTTTACTTCTGTCTGCTGCGCACTGGGGACGTTTGCAAAAGTATTCCAATGTGGTTTTACTGCAAAACACTTGAATAAAACGTCTCACCTATGGGCCTGGCTACAGAACTCGCACATGTTGCTGGCGCAGACCTCACAGCGGCTCTCTGCGGCCCCGTCCCCGCAGAGGTCACAGGGCAGCGGGCCGTCGGTCACCAGCGTCTCCAGGAACACCTCATCCAGAGCCAAGTGGTCCGTGCTGAGTCCGGCCGCTCCAGAGGGAGGCAGATCCACCTCCGAATCACAGTCCGGACACAGCACCGTGACTGCGCCCTCTCCTGCACCACTGCCCCGGGTGCGCGCTGCGGAAAACGGCTCCAGCTGAGAGATGCAGTCCGAGCAGAAGCTGTGCAGACACGGTAAGATTTTAGGGTCCTGGAAGAGGCGTTTGCACACGTTACACACGGCCCTGGAGTTTGCATTGGCCCCGTTATGTGTTTTATCCAAGTTTGGGGCGAGTTGATCCGCGCGTCCGACTTCCTCAGACATCGCACTGTTCAGAAATCCTCCAAAAGACAAAAACAAGAATCTTCCACAAACCACCAAGGAGTTAAAACAACATAAACAACAAAGCCTGTCTTAAAAATGGACTTTCCTGTGTGCGTGAAAAGCGGACCGTGAACTAAAGCAGTAATTACATTCCAGTGCTCACTCAGACACTTTCAGACGAAGAAGGAGGTTTCCAGGGGGACATTTGACACCGCACTCAGAGCCAAACCAATGGGAGTCTCTGGAGGCCTGTGTGGGGGTAGTCCATGGGGTAGTCCTGGGCCCTGGGTAGTTCCACCGTCACCACCGCCCCCTCTAGTGGCACCATCCGATACTGCAGGATCATGACAGAATGTTTCAGAGTTTATAAAAATGGTCTGTAAATATTAGAAACGTGTGACTCTGTGACTCTGTAGATCAGGTGTGTCCTTTTCCCAGTGAGAGATACTGTTTCTGGAACAAAACAATGACAGTGAGCAACATTTGGATGTAGTAAAAAATACATAATGATATTGATGCACAACCTGAAAATAAATAAATGAGAGGTTGAAATAAAAAGTGTTTATCTTTATCCGAGAAAATTTTGAGTTAGGAAAATACTGCTTAAAAACATGATTTTCCAACATTATAGTTTTAGTTCAAATTTGATCACTTCATTTATTAAAACTTACAGAATGAATAAAGCTGAGACTGAAGCAGTTTGTGCCTCTGAGAACTCTGGTTTCAAGACAAAATAATTACAATTTCAACTTCCAGTTTATTTGTCATTTTTAAAATCACTTAAGGAGCTACATAGAATGAGATGGCGAGCTATAGTAGCTCCTGAGCGGGAGTAGCTCCTGAGTGAGAGTAGCTCCTGAGTGAGACTTTTATTCCTCACATTAAGAATATACATTAAGAATATAACAAAAATAGGTTTTTATCATTTGAAGAACATCGCCAGAGTCCGCCCCATTCTCTCTCGGGCCAACACGGAGACGCTGATGCATGCTTTTATCACCAGTCGCATTGACTACTGTAATGCCCTGCTCTCTGGTCTTCCCAAAAAGAACATTTCAGGTTTACAATTACTTCAAAACTCGGCCGCACGTGTCCTGACTAAGACCAGGGGGCGGGACCACATTACACCGGTTTTAAAATCGCTGCATTGGCTCCCCGTGTGTTTCAGGATTGATTTTAAGGTTCTTTTAATGGTTTTCAAATGTCTTAATGGTCTTGGGCCTTCTTATCTTTCAGAACTGCTTTTATCCTATGAACCCTCCCGGCCCCTGCGCTCCTCCGGCAGCAGACTCCTAACCATCCCCAAAGTCAGGACACACACTCACGGCGAGGCATCTTTCCAGCACTACGGCCCCCGTCTCTGGAACAGTCTGCCGGAGGAGCTCAGGGTCGCAGAGAACATTCATATTTTTAAAGCCAGGCTCAAGACACACCTTTTTAGATTAGCTTTTGATTAGTATTTATTAGTCCATTTTTATATATTCTATTTATCCTGTATTATTTATTATATTGCTATTGCTTTTATTCATGTTTTGTGTGATAGTTCCTCTCAGGCTCACATTTTAGTGTTTTACTTATTGTATTGTTTTTAAGTATCCCCAGTGTTTCCTCTGGAGGAGCCTTCTGCGCTGGGAGCGGTGGTTGGCTGTGGCTGTGGGGGTCGGACTCTTGGACCTGGTGGGGGCCCGGGGCCTCGGTTTTGGGTCTCCTCTGGGTCCTGTGTCGTCCCCTTTGGCTATGGGCGGCTCTCTGCTCCTGGCGCTGACGGCTCCTTGGATGGCGTTTCTTCAGCCGGTTGCATCTGAACCCTGCCAAGTCTCTTATCGTCTTTATCGTCGTTTTATTGTTTTATCGGTGCGTGTGTGTGTGCGCGTGTGTGTGTGTGGGGGGGGGGGGGGGGGGGGGGGGGTGTTTGCTTGTGGTCTGGGGAGGGTCTGTTGGGCGGTCGGGGGGAGGGCATGGGCAGGATTGTTTTTTAGCCAAACTGTAAAGCACTTTGTGTTGCATCTGTTGTATGAAAAAGCGCTTTATAAATAAACTTTGATTGATTGATTGATTGAGAGTAGCTCCTGATCTGAGCGACAGTAGCTCCTGATCTGAGCGACAGTAGCTCCTGATCTGAGCGACCGTAGCTCCTGATCTTAGCGACAGTAGCTCCTGATCTGAGCGACCGTAGCTCCTGATCTTAGCGACAGTAGCTCCTGATCTGAGCGACAGTAGCTCCTGAGCGACAGTAGCTCCTGAGCGACAGTAGCTCCTGATCTGAGCGACAGTAGCTCCTGAGTGACAGCAGCTCCTGAGTGACAGTAGCTCCTGAGCGACAGTAGCTCCTGATCTGAGCGACAGTAGCTCCTGAGTGACAGTAGCTCCTGAGCGACAGTAGCTCCTGATCTGAGTGACAGTAGCTCCTGAGTGACAGTAGCTCCTGAGCGACAGTAGCTCCTGAGTGACAGTAGCTTCTGAGCGACAGTAGCTCCTGATCTGAGCGACAGTAGCTCCTGAGTGACAGTAGCTCCTGAGCGACAGTAGCTCCTGATCTGAGTGACAGTAGCTCCTGAGTGACAGTAGCTCCTGAGTGACAGTAGCTCCTGAGCGACAGTAGCTCCTGAGTGACAGTAGCTCCTGAGCGACAGTAGCTCCTGAGTGACAGTAGCTCCTGAGCGACAGTAGCTCCTGATCTGAGCGACAGTAGCTCCTGAGTGACAGTAGCTCCTGAGTGACAGTAGCTCCTGAGCTCTCGGTTGGAGGCACGTGCTGTGGATACAAGAACCCAATTGTTTCTTTACTGATAATTACGTTGCAGATTTGACCAATCAAAAACTCGTAAAAAGGGGAATTGTGTGGACCTCTGGAACAATCTCTGGACCTTCTCCACCGACTCCCACCGATGTCTGCTGATGTTGTGTCCTTGGGCAAGACACTTAACCCACTTTGCCTATTAGGAGCCTTCATTCATTCATTCATGTTTGTTTATTTTGAGCAAATAAGTGTACAAGAACCAAAAGTAGAATATCAAAATTGTGCATAAATAACCCTGAGTTACACTTACATAATAAACAATTATAAATATTATACACGTAGAGACACGTACAGATACTCGAAAAGCAGTGGGAAGAAGGGAAAAAAAGTAATTCCTTCATTAATCATGGTAAAGTTGCCAAGCCCAAGAATAAAACCGAGAATATGGAGGTGAGTTGTGTGGATGGAAGCAGCGGTGCGGCGGCCATGTTGGTGTTGTACAGGTATGTTTGCTGCGTTACACCAAATGGAAACTCTGAAAAGAACACAAACATATTCAGAATCATAAACAATGGACTCATCAGAAGCTTTCTTTACCTATTGTTGCTTGAGAAACCGAGATCTTTAAGTCATTCTCAATCTTCAAAATAAAGGTACTGCTGCTGTTAATGGAGGTTAGTGTTGTCTCCAGCCTGTAGACTCCAGCACCAGTGGACCTCAGACTCGTGGTCCCGGTCAGAACCGTGTCACTGAGGTCCGTCCAGGTGACTCTGGGTTCTGGAAACCACCGCTCTGCCACAGCCGTCAAGTTTTTTTTGGATAAAGTAAAGGACGGTGCAGAAAAGGCTGGAATAAAAAAAGGTTCATATCAGTTTGTGTTAAAACTGGACAATGGAACGTTTGCTGGTTATAAACTACATTTAAAGGGCCCTAATCTGTCATCATTAAAGGGCCCTAATCTGTTTTAAAGGACCCTAATCTGTCATAATTAAAGGGCCCTAATCTTTCATCATTAAAGGGCCCTAATCTGTTTTAAAGGACCCTAATCTGTCATAATTAAAGGGCCCTAATCTTTCATCATTAAAGGGCCCTAATCTGTTTTAAAGGGCCCTAATCTGTCATTATTAAAGGGCCTTAATCCGTCGTTATTAAAGGGCCTTAATCTATCATCATTAAAGGGCCCTAATCTGTCATCATTAAAGGGCCTTAATCTGTCATCACTAAAGGGCCCTAATCTGTCCTAAAGGGTCCTAATCTGTCATCATTAAAGGGCCCTAATCTGTCATCATTAAAGGGCCCTAATCTGTCATCATTAAAGGGCCCTAATCTGTCATCATTAACAGGCCCTAATATGTCATCATTAAAGGGCCCTAATCTGCCCTCATTAAAGGGCCCTAATCTGTCAGTAAAGGGCCCTAATCTGTCATCATTAAAGGGCCCTAATCTGTCATAATAATAAACTAGGGCTGTCAAACAATTCATTTTTTTAATCGAGTTAATTACATCTTAAAAATTAATTAATCGTAATTAATCACATTTTAAACTATTGGCAAAATTATGCCATATTTTTCTGTAAATGGTTGTTTGAATGGAAAGATAAATGACAGCTTAGTGAACAACTGTATTTGTTTGTTATAACAATAAATCCATTAACATTATTAACATTCTGTCTTTCTGTTTAGACTCAGACCAAAACCATTGTTTGTTACAGATGAGGGACATTTCAAAATAGTCTGAAGCAGAATGTCATTAAATCTGTTTCATTTGCTCAACCCATTACTATTTTGGCACAACTAAACATGAACTGATGGTCGAAAGGAAAATTAGGTACCTCAGCTTTAATTTAGCGAGTGGGCTTTGGGAGAAGACACGGAGGAGACTGAGGCTCCTCCAGCTTCTGCTCTGTACATATTGTGTGCATAGGTTACACAAAGACACGTACGCACACTAGAGAATAGTTCTGTAATAGTTCTGCGCGTGGTCTTGGATATGATCCCATTACGCAGCGCCGTTCGCCGTGATCACAGCCGCTGGAAGTGGTGCTGCTGTCCAGAGCGCTGTGGCGCCCGCAGCTCATCATGCAGAGTTTATACAGGAAACAACAAGTGCCCCGCGGTCACACGTGTATTCTTTCAAAACTTGAATTCCCAGAGACCTGCTCTGTCCCCATCTTACACACGCATGTGTCCGCGGCATTCTGAGTGTTATTATGGGACGCATGGGCATGCGTCAAATGCCTTAATTTTTTTTACGCGATTAATGCATTTTTTTTATTAACGTGCGTTAACGCGATAATTTTGACAGCCCTATAATAAACTGCTCTTTTCCAATACTTCTTTAACTGATAACAGTCGTTCAGAGATATTTGAATTTCTAAATTACTTTTCCAGCCTCTAAATCTTGTTATTGTTTTCATTCCGATGTCCCGCCCTCCACCGTTTCACCAATCAGAAAGTCTGTGATCCGGGCGCCAGAACTCACCGCGTGGAGCTAATCTCACTGGTAAAGTACCATGTGGCGCAGAACTAAACCAGGTCTCGTTATGATTCTCAAATCATTAACGACAAAACAAGGAATAAAACCAGGATTTCTATCTTTGTGAAAAAGGTGTTGGTTATAGATTTGTTGTTGACTAAACTCTTGTCTATTCAGCTGTTATGGTCCCAGCTGGATTCATCTGCATATCTGGCAACCTGAGTCAGGGAGAGTGGGAGAGGCTGCAGTACCACTTTTGGACACACTGCTCCTTTAATAATATGACTGAATACATATTGTGGGTATTACATATTCATTTTCATGTCGGGCCAAACAGGAGATAAAATGTTTCCAAGAAATTCTCTGCCAACTGTAATTAGCCCGAAGTCTATTCATTAACTTTGTTCTGTTTTATCAGGGGCCGGTTCCAGTGGCATCAGTCTGAGCGGGGAGGCCCAGAATTCCCACTTTATTCTCAGGGAAATTGGGGCCTCAACTTGTTCCTCTCGACATGGAGGAGAAGCAGCTCTATTCAGAGTGTGTGTAGTGCCCCTCACCCTCACTATATGTCTATAAAATCCTAACTCTATGAAATTCTAATGTGGGGGAAGTGTCTTGCCTAAGGACACAAGGGCTTTCACATGCAAGTATGGCTAAGGTTACCTCCGGTGCGCAGCTCCACCGTGACGGCCCCTCCCCCGGTGCTAGAGCTCACGATGCAGGTGTAGTGTCCGCGGTCCTGGCTCCTCACGGCGGACAGGAGCAGCGAGGCGTTCCCGGTCCGCAGCTCGTCCCGGGACAGCGCTGCTCGGCCTTTGAACTGCGGGCTCTGGTTCTGCAGGGTCACGGCTCCGTTCTGAAAGCGGAACACCACTCCGGACACGCCGCGCTTGGTCCAGGTCACGGTGGTTCTGGACAGTGCTGGGGCCGGGTCTGAGGTCAGGAAGCAGCTGAGGAGGTGGTTCTCTCCCAGATTAGCAACAGGAGACTCATCGAAGCTCAACACGGAGGAAAGTCTCCCTAAAGGCAGCGGGAGATGGAGTTATAATCACACAGATGATAAAAATATACTGTGAATAGAGGCCCTAATCTGTCATCATTAAAGGGCCCTAATCTGTCATCATTAAAGGGCTCTAATATGTCATCATTAAAGGGCCCTAATCTGTCATCATTAAAGGGCCCTAATCTGTCATCATTAAAGGGCCCTAATCTGTCATCATTAAAGGGCCCTAATCTGTCATCATTAAAGGGCCCTAATCTGTCATCATTAAAAGGCTCTAATATGTCATCATTAAAGGGCCCTAATCTGTCATCATTAAAGGGCCCTAATCTGTCATCATTAAAGGGCCCTAATCTATCATCATTAAAGGGCCCTAATCTGTCATCATTAAAGGGCCCTAATCTGTCATCATTAAAGGGCCCTAATCTGTCATCATTAAAGGGCCCTAATCTTTCATCATTAAAGGGCCCTAATCTGTCATCATTAAAGGGCCCTAATCTTTCATCATTAAAGGGCCCTAATCTGTCATCATTAAAGGGCCCTAATCTGTCATCATTAAAGGGCCCTAATCTGTCATCATTAAAGGGCTTGAGAACTAGAAAATGCTAAAATTGACCTTTAAATTTTAGGCGTCAATCGATTACTGCACTAATTATTGCATTTTCTAGTTCCCAAATCCGGTTATTATAATGTACATGTCTCATAGGGAATTAAAAAAATAAAAAAATATAAAATGGTAATTTTTGTATATTGTGTGCCTGAAAATGCAAAATAGCCTTTTTTTGATTTTCCATTTCACTTCAAAAATAGAAAATGTATTGAACGCAAAAGTACACGGACCATTAATCATCTTTATCATTATGTGGTCGTTCTATTCAAATATTGAACTTCTTTATTAAACCTTTCCCAGATGTTTTATTGCATAGACCTTGACTATGCATAAATCATGCATATTGATTATGCATTATGATTATTGAATATGAAAAATCACGACCTGAAAAAGTCGTAATTATAACGATGATGATGATAGTGATAAGATTAATATAAAATGTTCTAATAAAATGTTTCCTTTAAACTTTTTATATATTTTTTTTAATAAAACCATTTGTTCTACATTACCAGTGAAAGTAAAAGCCAAAATGATGATGATGATCAGAGCAAACAGAAGGATCAGGATCAGCAGACTGCAAGACAGAACATGTGTCACTGTGTGTGTGTGTGTGTGTGTGTGTGAGAGTGAGTGTGTGTGCGTCTGTCTCTGCGTGTGTGTGCGTGTGTGTGTGTGTGTGTGTGTGTGTGTGCGTGCGTGCGTGCGTGTGTGTGTGTGCGTCTGTCTGTCTGTGTGTGTGTGTGCGTGTGTGTGTGTGTGTGTGTGTGTGCGTGCGTGCGTGCGTGCGTGTGTGTGCGTCTGTCTGTGTGTGTGTGTCTCTGTGTGTGTGTGTGTGTGCGTGTGTGAGTGTGTGTGTGTGTGCGTCTGTCTGTGTGTGTGCGCGTGCGTGCGTGTGTGTGTGCGTGTGTGTGTGTGTGTGCGTCTATCTGTCTGTGTGTGTGTGTGTGTGTGCGTGCGTCTGTCTGTGTGTGTGTGTGTCTCTGTGTGTGTGTGCGTGTAAACAGACTCTTACAAAGCTTCCTCTGTCTAAACTGCTTCACGTCCTGAAAGAGGATTTGTCTTTCATTGAGACGAGAAAAATGAGATTTTGGTCAAATTATTCTGTATTTGAATATTGTGAAATTATAAAATGACTGATTAATATGAAGTGGTAACTGGGCTCACAAAAGGTAAAATTCTCTGAACTTTTGAGCAATTCATTTTTTGGAGTTTCACCAGAAAAGGTCAAAACAAACAATAACATTTAACAATTCGGGTAATTGCAATATACTTTAAAATACATGAAATATTTTAACAATCTTTAATGGATCTGATCAAATTCTGACTTTTTGGTTCGACTAAAAATCTCGTCTGACTTTTCAGCCTTTTGTTTAACACTTCACTTTTTTGTGAATTTCTAATTTTTGGGTTTTGGAAGAAGAGGCGCCCACAAACACTTCCTCTGACTCGTTCCCACTCGGAGACTTCTGAGGCAATCCCATCTGAAGGACGCAGTTCTGCCCGAAACACCTCGCAGATTAACAGCAAAGAGAAGCAGCAGCTCTAGTTCGAGCTCCTCATATCTCTGAGGCTCATTTCAATCCCTTTTCGGACAATTATATTTTTAAAGTTTGTATAAATTGAGAGCCTTGCCTTTCAACTCAGGTCTAGCACAAAAAGCCATATTTTCATACATTTATTTTTTATTATCTCTCTTTTTTTTAATCTTCAAACCTAATCTTCAACTAATATGGATCTTCTGAGTCATCTAATCCAAATATAACATTAATCATGTAAGCTAACATTACACAGTCACTTTGTTTTTCTAATTTGATCTATATTCATGTTTTTTTTAGAGAAAATGACCTGCAGATGTTGTATTTCCTGTGCACCTACCTGCAACAGATAATCCTGCTCAGAGAAGCCATGGTACTGCCCAAAAAGCCAAAAACAAACCTGATTGGCTAAAACAACATTGCATTCCCGTTTACTATTGAACTAATTACAAAGTCCATGATGCACAGTCTGCATTAGTCACATCCACCGCTCTCTCAGCTCCACATTCTACACAGAAAGTAAACATTGCCATAAGGTGTGGGTCAGAGGCGTGTCTTTCTGAAATCTATTCTGTGGAACTAAAAACAGATAAGACAGAGGCCTTCAGTTACACGTCTGTATACTTTAGGATTATGTTCCCTTCGAGGCATCATAACTCCTCTATCGCTATGCTCCTTGTAAATAGAACACCTTTCCTTTCTGCTGCTGTCAGACTGTACAATAAGAACTGCTGAGCCTGTAAATTTCATTCATCTGTAATTAAGTAAATTCTTAAATCATGTGCAATGTGCAATACTGCAACTTCAGGATGTCACAGAACAATGTCACTTTACCTCATGTCACTTTACTTATATACTTTTTATCCTGCACTATTTAACTGTACAGTATATAACTGCACTACTACATATATATTTTTTGACTGGTATTGAAGCTTTTTCAGCATCTACAGCTAGTTATGTTAGTTAAGAAACATAGCAACTACTTATTTTGTATATAGTGTATATATTGTGTGTGATCCCTGTGTGCTCTTACTACTGTCCTATATGTGCGATGCAACATCGACATTTCCCCACCGTGGGACGAATAAAGGAATTCTTATCTACCTTTATCTTACTATTTTGATTGGATCAGTTATATGCTTTTGTGTGTTATCTGTAGTCGTCCCCAGACGCAGAAATGGATTAAGGGGAAGAAAATTGATGTATGGGCTGTTTTATGCTTAGCACATTGAGTAGCATTTTATAACATGAAATGTGCAATGAAAATACATTTACATAAAATGCTACGTCTCTCTGGGCTATCAAAAAATAAAGAGGTAAATACTGAACGCAGGAGAGGGCAACATTTATCGGACAAAGATCTGAACCACAGCAATGAACTCAGTTTTGAATAGAGCTTTAAAGATTCGGTTCTATTATCAATAAATGTACTCATTCTAATGCAAAAAGTTAAAAAGTTTTGTTTATCCACATGAAACAGACTAACGTGGCCAAACTTGCATGTAAAAGCCAGATCCTGTTAGACCTCTGAAGCTGTATAGGGCAGGGCCTGGTTAGTACTGCGATGGGAGAGCTGCGGGACACAGTGTGCCCCAGGGCAGCTGTGGCTACAGCAGTGGTTCGTCACCACCGTGTATGGAGTGAATGAATAATGTGAAGTGTGTAAACGTCTTAAAAAGCACTATAAAAAAATCCAGGGCATAACTATTGATAAATAATTTACAATAATTGTCTTTAGAATGTATCTATTTAGTGATATAGATCAAAGATTGTTGTAAAGGATTATGTCTTTAGGAACAAGAAGTTTATAAATGAACTCCTGTCATTTTACATCAGATAAAGATATAGTATATAGATCTGGTCTTGTGGTATTCTCTCTGCTGGTATGCTCTCTGCTGGTATGCTCTCTGCTGGTATGCTCTCTGCTGGTATTCTCTCTGCTGGTATTCTCTCTGCTGGTATGCTCTCTGCTGGTATGCTCTCTGCTGGTATGCTCTCTGCTGGTATTCTCTCTGCTGGTATTCTCTCTGCTGGTATGCTCTCTGCTGGTATGCTCTCTGCTGGTCACTAACGACCACTGCAGTTTTACGAAGCGGAACTATTCTCTTCCTCGCTTGTTTCGGGTCGGCTCCTCACTTCAGCTGGACCAAAACAATCATACCGCGCCATGGCTCGTACCGCGCACAGAAATCTTTTGGACGTTTTCAAGTAAAAAACAGAACAAAAACAAACGTACTGATCTTAAGCAGACGGGATTCTGAGGAAATGTGAAGATGAAGTTTAGAGGAAAGATTATCGACGTGGCCTGTCTCAACCACTTCACCCGTAAGAACTTTAGTTTCACGGTCACAACAGAAAAATACTTTACGTAGAACATTCAAGTTATATGGGAAAATATTTGTAAAAAAAAAAACAAGCTATCCATAGCGTATTAAATCTAAATAATTGAAAAGGCACTATATGTTACATTTTGCATTCAATTTGAGAGGTTGTGGCATTAAATACTGTGTGCACTTCACTAGATGTTTCCAGATTCCCAAATCTCCTGCATACATTTAACTGTGGACCTCCACCTTAGAGTATTAGCTAGATAATAAGATAGAGAACAACTGTTATTTTTAGAGTTTTAAACATTTGCAGACAGACTTTGCTGAGTCTGGTCAAATGGTTAAAAAAAGGTTAATCACAATTAGAGCTGAAACGATTAATCTAATTGTGTTCTAACACACTAATCTAAGTGTAACCTTGAGTAATTCGATTATTCAAAATAGTCGAGAAATTTAAGCTGCATCGATGCGGCGTATACGATAGTTTATTTGCGGCATTTTGCCTTGAGTTGCGCAACATGTTTACGTCACAGATTGTACGTACCCTGCAGTACCGGTCTGCATGGTCCGCATGCATCACAATCGAATAAAAATAACGAATGTCTGCAATTCAAATCACAAACACTGCAAATCATTCGGCTGACATTATTTCCTTCACAAACCTCACATCTCAGTGTTTGGAAATACAACAATCACTGCGTTTGTCAAAAGTGTAATAATAGGAGCTTGAATAAGAAAGTATTTGATTTAGTTTGAGAGTAAGAAATATTTATTTATATAGCGTCTTTCACAGACCAGAGTCACAAAGGGGTTTACAATTGTGGGCATTAGTCTCTCACAGTGAGAGACAAATGCTTGAGTTGTATTTCTGAACTGTTTTTTGTGCTCTAAAGACCTTGATTTCTATTCATTAGTTTTGTTTTTTTCTTAGGAGTAATCACCACCATCTCGAAGCTGACCAAAGTGAGTGTGCTGCGTCTGACCCCAGATAACTTGTTCTTCATTCTGTCTGAGAAAGTGGCCAATGGAGGAGTCAGCATGTGGTGTGAGCTGGCGCAGGTCAGAGACTTTAAATCTCATTCTTAAATATACTCAAAGATTTTGTCAATATCCTGTTTAGAGACAAAATGCTGACATTGTGTCCTGGGCTTGTCCATGGCAGGGGAACTTCTTTGACGAGTTCCAGATGGAGGGTGTGACTGCGGACGATAATGAGATCTGCCTGGAGGTGGCGCCGGAGAGTCTGTCACGTGCCCTGAAGACGCTGCAGAACGCCAAAGCTCTGAAAATCAAACTGACCAAGAAGCACTGCCCCTGCCTCACCATCTCCGCAGACCTGGTGCGTGAACGACCAGAACAGTCACAGACCGTAGAATGAGACATGACTTAAAGGAGCTATACCCGTTTCTGCAGGTTATGTTCAGTTTGAATGTTTAGCCCCGCCCCCAACTTGCTCACAGGCTTCTCATTTCCCTACGCTCTCATCCTAGTTTAATTTGCGATCTGATACGCATGAAAACATTAGCATTAGCGCAACTTGATGAAATGGTACAAAAACAACGCACTGCTAACAAAATATATAACTGAAAGATTACCGCTAGTTTCATGTCAGAATGTAGTCCGAGCGTAGATAGTCCGAGCGTAGATAGTCCGAGCGCAGATAGTCCGAGCGTAGATAGTCCGAGCGCAGATAGTCCGAGCGCAGATAGTCCGAGCGTAGATAGTCCGAGCGCAGATAGTCCGAGCGCAGATAGTCCGAGCGTAGATAGTCCGAGCGTAGATAGTCCGAGCGTAGATAGTCCGAGCGTAGATAGTCCGAGCGTAGATAGTCCGAGCGCAGATAGTCCGAGCGCAGATAGTCCGAGCGTAGATAGTCCGAGCGTAGATAGTCCGAGCGCAGATAGTCCGAGCGTAGATAGTCCGAGCGTAGATAGTCCGAGCGTAGATAGTCCGAGCGTAGATAGTCCGAGCGTAGATAGTCCGAGCGTAGATAGTCCGAGCGTAGATAGTCCGAGCGTAGATAGTCCGAGCATAGATGGTCCGAGCGTAGATAGTCCGAGCGCAGATAGTCCGAGCGCAGATAGTCCGAGCATAGATGGTCCGAGCGTAGATAGTCCGAGCGCAGATAGTCCGAGCATAGATGGTCCGAGCGTAGATAGTCCGAGCATAGATGGTCTGAGCGTTGATAGTCCGAGCGTAAATAGTCCGAGCGCAGATAGTCCGAGCGCAGATAGTCCGAGCATAGATGGTCCGAGCGTAGATAGTCCGAGCGCAGATAGTCCGAGCATAGATGGTCCGAGCGTAGATAGTCCGAGCGCAGATAGTCCGAGCATAGATGGTCCGAGCGTAGATAGTCCGAGCATAGATGGTCTGAGCGTTGATAGTCCGAGCGTAAATAGTCCGAGCGCAGATAGTCCGAGCGCAGATAGTCCGAGCATAGATGGTCCGAGCGTAGATAGTCCGAGCGCAGATAGTCCGAGCATAGATGGTCCGAGCGTAGATAGTCCGAGCGCAGATAGTCCGAGCATAGATGGTCCGAGCGTAGATAGTCCGAGCATAGATGGTCTGAGCGTTGATAGTCCGAGCGTAAATAGTCCGAGCGCAGATAGTCCGAGCATAGATGGTCCGAGCGTAGATGGTCCGTAATTTTGTTATATACCGCCTTTCACAGACCAGTCACAAGTTTTTGTTTGTTTTTTTTTTTGGGCACTTGTCTCTCACTCCACACAGAGATGGGAGCGGGGCCAGTACAGGAGGTGCATGCCAGAACTATTTTACATATTTTTAGTGGTAGGGGAAACCGGAGTACCCGGAGGAAACCTACGCAGACACGGGGAGAACATGCAAACTCCACTCAGAAAGGCCCTGGTCCAAACCCAGGACATTCTTGCTGAGAGGCGAGAGTACTATCCACTCAGCCGCCGTGCCGCCCCTAGTCCGAGTGTAGATAGTCCGGGCCTATATAGTCTGTGCGTAGAACGTAGATGGTCCTAGCATAGATAGTCCTAGCATAGATAGTCCGGGCGTAGATAGTCCCATAGACTATCTAAGAGCATAGGGGGTGGGCGATATGGCCTAAAATTCATATTGCGGTATAATTTGGGACAGAGGCGGTAGACGGTATATATTGCTGTATAATTTTGTGAATTTCAATTTAGGTATAGCAGGTTATTGCATAAAATAGTCAAGATTGTTACTCATTTATATATTATAATCTAGTATATATATTTGTAGTATACAGTGCCTTGCGAAAGTATTCGGCCCCCTTGAACCTTTCAACATTTTGCCACATTTCAGTCTTCAAACATAAAGATATAAAATTTAAATGTTTTGTCATGAATCAACAACAAGTGGGACACTTGGATGAACTGCAGACAACTACAGCTGAGGTGGGAGAGTCTGTCCATAGGACAACAATCAGTCGTGCACTGCACAAATCTGGCCTTTATGGAAGAGTGGCCATTTCTCAAAGATATCCAATTAAAGTCTCTTAAAGTTTGCCACAAGCCACCTGGGAGACACACCAAACATGTGGAAGAAGGTGCTCTGGTCAGATGAAACCAAAATCAAACTTTTTGGCCACAATGCAAAACGATATGTTTGGCCTAAAAGCAACACAGCTCATCACCCTGAACACACCATCCCCACCTCAGCTGTAGTTATCTGCAGTTCATCCAGAGTGATCATGGGCCTCTTGGCTGCATCTCTGATCAGTCTTCTCCTTGTTTGAGATGAAAGTTTGGAGGGACGGCCGGGTCTTGGTAGATTTGCAGTGGTCTGATCCTCCTTCCATTTCAATATAATAGCTTGCACAGTGCTCCTTGAGATGTTTAAAGCTTGGGAAATCTTTTTGTATCCAAATCCGGCTTTAAACTTCTCCACAACAGTATCTCGGACCTGCCTGGTGTGTTCCTTTGTCTTCATGGTTCTCTCTGTGCTTTAAACAGAACCCTGAGACTATCAAAGAGCAGGTGCATTTATACGGAGACTTGATTACACACAGGTGCATTCTATTTATCATCATCAGTCATTTAGGACAACATTGGATCATTCAAAGATCCTCACTGAACTTCTGGACTGAGTTTGCTGCACTGAAAGTAAAGGGGCCGAATAATATTGCACGCCCCACTTTTCAGTTTTTTATTTGTTAAAAAAGTTTAAATTATCCAATAAATTTCATTCCACTTCACGATTGTGTCCCACTTGTTGATTCATGACAAAAAATTAAATTTTTATATCTTTATGTTTGAAGCCTGAAATATGGCGAAATGTTGAAAGGTTCAAGGGGGCCGAATACTTTCGCAAGGCACTGTAGTTGTGAGACAAATGCAAGACCAAAGCTGGTCTTGACATTTGTTGACGCTTCCTGAGCGTTTTTCTCTGCACTTGCAGTGAACTGGATGAGTCAATGGATTTATGTTCATTAAAACAGCGCATTGGATTTGAACAATTGATGTAAATGGTCATTTTGGCACAATTAATTTTGTTTAACAAAGTAGCTTTCGTGAGCTATTGACCGCGGAGGTCCGAATCTGACGCTACCTTTCCCAAACTTCTGATGCGATGATGCTGCGGACACGGCACACGCATGGATCTATTTTGGCTCACACTGGCGCTTCGAGCCTACACGATTGGCCTAAAGGTAGACTCTTAAACTGTGATTACTGTGTGTGTATTTACCTCTGCTGGGGCCGCTGTGACAACAACACATAGACAGAAACACGGTGTGAATTCCGTGCTGTTGTTTGCTGTTTCCAGTGGTGTCTGCTAGGCTAATGCTGCTAGGCTAATGTCCAAGGCTAATGTGCTAGGCTAATGTCCAAGGCTAATGTGCTAGGCTAATGCTGCTAGGCTCATGCGCTAGGCTAATGCTGCTGAATGCCGGTTTGTTTTGATGCTCTCTGTTGGCGTCAGAGCCTGCGCAATTTGATGACATAATGACCTATCGCAATATGCCGGTATAACAAAAATCTCTACCGTGGGCCAAATTTATATCGCATACCGCTTATACCGTATATATCGCCCAGCCCTACAAGAGCATACGATGTAAGCTAACGCTATGTTCACTCGAGCTTGATTTCTTTTTTGGTTTTAGTTCCCCTAGGGCGACAGTAGCTCAGTTGGTAGAGCATTGGCCTTCGGGCCCAAAGGTTGTGGGTTCAAGCCCTCCACCGACTCCCACTGATGCTGTTGTTGTGTCATCAAAACTGAAATTTTCCTATTGTGGGACGAATAAAGGACCTTCTTCTTCTTTTCTCTTCCTCACTGTTGTGTGGTTTGGGCTGTTTTGCTGTGTCTGCAGTTACAGCCAGAGGAAGTATAGCCACTTATGTTTGTGTACGTCTTCTTGGGAAAACCTGCTAAGAAGTACGGATGATGGGTGAGAAACCGTCCTTTGCTATAGCCACTTATGCTAACATGCTGCTCTTGTTTACCTGTGCTATAGATGCTAGAGGAGGTGTGGCCTAGAGGAGGTGTGGCTTAAAAGGCGTGGCCGAGAGGAGACAGGCCATGCAAAATTTCTACTCAGCACTTTTTACGGCCTGAATTCATACACAGCTGAATCAATGAGCTTTCAATTAAATTACGGATTATAATACAACTTGTATGTAGTAATAAGCATTTTTATTAACTCATTAAAAAATAAATTGGGTATAGCTCCTTTAATTTTTGCAGTGTTGAAAATCCAGGCTTGCAGAAGTATTCAGTCCCCCTGAGCTCCTTTGAACACTTTTGGGTATGAACACTTTTGCAAGCTGTTGTACATGTGTTAGTAAGCACTTTGCTGAGATAATCCTGCCCAGTCTCAGTCCTGGATCTTCTCTGCTCCTCCTCCTGTAGCCGACCCTTTCCTCCGTGAGCCGAGTCGTCACCCACGATGTTCCGGTCGACATCATCCCCCGAAAGCTGTGGCACGAGTTCAAAGAGCCGCACATGCCCGACTTTGATGTGAGCAAGACACGGGTCACGTTTCATTTTCTTTCATCTTAACTCCATCTCTGTGACAGGTCAGTATCTACCTCCCGCCGCTCAAAACCATCAAGAACGTAGTGGACCGCATGAAGAACCTCTCCAACTTCCTGGTACGAAGCCTTTAGAAGTTGAGCAATAATACAGTCTGTACTAGTTCCTCGCTCTCAAAACATTTTGAATCTAGAACTAGTTTTTACATCGTTGTATTTTTTGGCTTCTGGCACATCTTTAGGTCAGCTTCTTCAGACAGAGATGCCATCTTTTCCCCATAATAAAGAAAAAGTTTTATATTGGTGTAAACATGGTCTTAGCACACCATAGTACAAATTACATGTTGTACTAAGGTCTGGATTGTCTCCATTGACTCCGTTAACAGGTGGGAGGGGCTAACTCCTTTTGCAGATTGAAACCACTGGATCAGAGTTTACTGTGACGTATGTAATGAGCCGTTAGCATTTAGCCTAGCTTTAGCCATCTCCTTTGCCGCTAACAGAGCCCGTGGGGAGTAGCGCCACAATCTTTGCAGAGATTACATTTGCTAAACATTCCTCTTGCTCCGGCTTCAGTTTCTTGAATGAACCAGACCAGAATACTTTACTATCACATTCTTCACCAAACTACAACCTGCCCGTTCAACACAAACTCTTGACATCACCCACATCTAACTACAACACCCGCCTCCCGCGCTCTCTGATTGGTCGGATGGAATTCAACCGATTGTAATCACAAACACAGGGACCAGACCCAGACGTTACCTGCAGGACATGATGATGGACCTGAGAGTACGGATGGATAAGACCAGGGTAGTGTAAAACTAATGTAACTGATTTATGGAGGTATCTTCTGTCCTTGTGTTTTTGAGGTGCTGGAGGCCAACATGAGCGGACAGATGAACCTGAAAATAGAAACAGACCTGGTCTCAGTCACAACGCACTTCAAAGACCTGGGGAACCCGCCCTGGGGTGAGTCCTGGTCCAGAACTGGATCTCTCTCAACATTCTTTCACTCGTTCTAGAAAATACTGATACACTACAACTTGTTATGGTGGAATACCCAACGCCAAGTTCACTGTAAAACGTGAAGCAAAAACACAGACTATAAGTTTTGTTGGTGTTATTTTAAGTGATTTGTAAAATACATTAAAAAAACATATCATTCTGAGACCTTCCTCCAGCCCCAAAAAAGTGATTATGTTTGAATACAATTATATTGCCATGGGAAAGTAAAATATTGTTGATAAAGTCTATCTTATCTTAACAAGTCAGATCACAACATGAGTCCTTGTCAGAAAGAGGCGTGTGAGTCTCTTTTTCCTGTACTTTGAGCTGATTGGCTAAAAATATACAGTAAACAAATGTAAAAACTGATCAAGAGCTGGGTAATATTTATTTATATTTATTCATTCTTTACCATCATCAATAACTGCGTAAAAGATGGATTTTATGACATATTCCCGTTTGTTTGGGTTTGGAAGTGACATACCGTAGCTTTTATACAAGATACAAGAACTTTTTTGGCATTTGCAGTAAAACCACATTGGAAAAACTGTGCAAGACTCCCCCAGTGTGCACCATCTGTGACTTTTAACAAACCATATGAAGCTGTCCTTTGTCTCAGGAGATGAGGGCTCTCAGAGGGACTGCGAGGCCATGGCTCAGGCTCGGCTGGACATCCGGAAGCTTCAGCAGTTTCTGACGGGACAACAGGTCAACCCCACCAAAGCCCTCTGCAGTGAGTACGGCTTTGTTAGGGCCGTCAAACCATCACATGTTTTAGTGGATTAATCGCATAGTAATGAGTTAACTCACAATTAATCACATTTTTAACATTCTATTTCAAATCCTGACATGCGTTAAATGCGTTATTTTATTTTAACACGGTTAATGACAAATTTAATTAACGTGAGTTAACGCAATCATTTTGACAGCCCTTGTTTTAACGTAGCTGCATGAATACGTGCGCACACCCTACTTGCTGATCACAGAATCATGTATTATTTACAGTCACTTCACAGTTGTCTGTTAGCTTTGTGTGAACCTTCAGTAAAATAAAATCAAATTCAAATCTTTATATAAAAACTGAGCATAGTGTTTAATCAGAGAGTGCATTTAAGGCTCCAAAGCCGTAGTGTTGCTGCATCAAAGTTCTTCCTGGCGTTAAAAACAAATCTTAACTCATTTAAATAGTATTAAAGGAAAATATGTATTTAAAAATCATTTACAACTTAATTTCCTCCAACTTACACAAACGAGACGAATGAGGAGTCAGAGGTTGTCGCTGAAGATCATGTTCTCTTTCCTCCATGTTGTGCCCAGACCTGGTCCACCACAGCCTGGTCCACCTCATCCTCCTGCATGAAGACGTCTCACTGCAGTACTTCATCCCGGCTGTGGCCTGAAGGTGGCGCTCACTGCAGTGCTTCATCCCGGCTGTGGCCTGAAGGTGGCGCTCACTGCAGTACTTCATCCCGGCTGTGGCCTGAAGGTGGCGCTCACTGCAGTGCTTCCTCCCGGCTGTGGCCTGAAGGTGGCGCTCACTGCAGTGCTTCCTCCCGGCTGTGGCCTGAAGGTGGCGCTCACTGCAGTGCTTCATCCCGGCTGTGGCCTGAAGGTGGCGCTCACTGCAGTGCTTCCTCCCGGCTGTGGCCTGAAGGTGGCGCTCACTGCAGTGCTTCCTCCCGGCTGTGGCCTGAAGGTGGCGCTCACTGCAGTGCTTCCTCCCGGCTGTGGCCTGAAGGTGGCGCTCACTGCAGTGCTTCCTCCCGGCTGTGGCCTGAAGGTGGCGCTCACTGCAGTGCTTCCTCCCGGCTGTGGCCTGAAGGTGGCGCTCACTGCAGTGCTTCCTCCCGGCTGTGGCCTGAAGGTGGCGCTCACTGCAGTGCTTCATCCCGGCTGTGGCCTGAAGGTGGCGCTCACTGCAGTGCTTCCTCCCGGCTGTGGCCTGAAGGTGGCGCTCACTGCAGTGCTTCATCCCGGCTGTGGCCTGAAGGTGGCGCTCACTGCAGTGCTTCCTCCCGGCTGTGGCCTGAAGGTGGCGCTCACTGCAGTGCTTCATCCCGGCTGTGGCCTGAAGGTGGCGCTCACTGCAGTGCTTCCTCCCGGCTGTGGCCTGAAGGTGGCGCTCACATCGAAAGGACACACATTCTGCTTTAAAGGAATAGTTCACCGTTTTTACATACTGACATATGTTCTTACCTTACCTTAGACTAGTTAATATGTACCTGTCTGGTCTTAGTCCGTGCGCTCTGTCATGCAAACGGAGCAAAAACGGGAGCACAACCGCAGCCTCCTCTGTATACTGTGTAGGACCAAAAGGTAGCTCCCGCTAGAAGCTACCAAACTCTTCCAAGTGTTCCCTATTAAATGTATATAGTTACGTGACGTGTTACACTGCAAAGTATAGTAACACAGAAATGTAACAGTCGATTTTCTCAGCGGATAAAACGGGTACTATATTGTGAGGCGTAGTAATCTGAGGAGCGCTACGTCCGCGGACGTAGCGCTCCTAACTTCTCTGCGCACTAACTTCTCTCCGGAGACTTCTCTCTCGCTGCTACTGTGTGTACTACAAGTCACGCTGCTTCTATTGACGGAAGTGAGCGAGAGAGAAGTCTCCGGAGAGAAGTTAGTGCGCGGACGTAGCGCACCTCAGATTACTACGCCTCACAATATAGTACCCGTTTTATCCGCTGAGAAAATTGACAGTTACATTTCTGTGTTACTATACTTTGCAGTGTAACACGTCACGTAACTATATACATTTAATAGGGAACACTTGGAAGAGTTTGGTAGCTTCTAGCGGGAGCTACCTTTTGGGTACTATACAGTATACAGAGGAGGCTGCGGTTGTGCTCCCGTTTTTGCTCCGTTTGCATGACAGAGCGCACGGACTAAGACCAGACAGGTACATATTAACTAGTCTAAGGTAAGGTAAGAACATATGTCAGTATGTAAAAACGGTGAACTATTCCTTTAACAACCGTGATCATTGTGCTGCCGTTTACTTCAATATAAATACATTCTAGACTTAAACATGTTAATAATCAGATTTTTACTTTATTTTTGTTACTTGAAAATGTTTTAGTTTATTAAAAAAGTTACACATGATTGGTCCTTCATGACTTTCTCTTCTGCTGTAATTTCTTTGAGCTAAACTCATGTCGGCGCAGGGTTGAGCTTCGGACGCACAATCCGTTTTATATTATTTTAGTTGACATTGAAACAACAGTTATTTTGTTGCTGAC
The DNA here is from genome assembly GCA_964034765.1 of Knipowitschia caucasica. Taxonomy (NCBI): domain Eukaryota; kingdom Metazoa; phylum Chordata; class Actinopteri; order Gobiiformes; family Gobiidae; genus Knipowitschia; species Knipowitschia caucasica. The sequence continues at coordinate 38,730,686 of OZ035837.1, read as the reverse complement.
AATATTTTCCTGGCGAGACAAAACCACAAAGAAAAAGCAACTTCTTCCCAAATGACTAGAAAAAAGGAAATGAATCACTTTGAGCTCAGACTGTTCAGAATCTTTTCAGTTTCACTTTTAAAACCTTACGTTGGAACCTTCTTCATTAAAGTTGTACAGAATGTTGTGTATGATTCAATCAAAAGGAAACCTCATGGAAACGGGTAATTCAGATTATTTCACATTTGTAAATAAGTAAATATTTAGAAGTAGAAAGACAAAGAACCTGAAAAGATTTGAATGAATATAAGATGACCATACAAAAGACTAAACTGATGCTGCACAAATGTGTCTTTTTATTTCCAAACACCAGAAGAAAAACCAATGAAGTATCACTGCATTTACCAAACGTGTAACATTTGTGTCCTTGGGCAAGACACTTAACCCCACTTTGCCTGAAGTCCCCGCTGAAAGATCTCAGCTCCTGTGGACTCAGTTCCTGCAGGAGGATCAGTGAGGGGCTGGTGCTCTGACTGCCACCCCCGACCCAGACATGGATTAAGGGGAAGAAGATGGATGGATGTGACAGTTGGTTGAGAGTAATGTTTTTCCTTTTTCCTTATTTCATTGTTACATCCAAGAAACTACTGTTTTCAAAAAGTCAGTAATGTTTATTTATGTAGCGCATTTCACAGACCAACACACAACGTCTTTTGTGTTAATGAACCTCAGTTGCAGACTTGGACTAACTTCCATTTGTCCGTACACACATCCTGAAATATTGTACACACATGTTTGCATAAAATCACCGTCAAGGAAAATGTGAACAGAAGGAAGTGTGAAAAAAAATGTAATTACTTTTTAAATCTGTTTTTAACTAATTTCTTTAACCCTTGTATTATGTTAAGGGTCAATTTGACCCATTTCAGTTTTTGTGTTGATCAAAGTACTGGTTATCCTTTATTTTTCTGAAATTTGGTGACTTTTCCTCATCTAGGGTCATGAACTGGTGTGTAAAATCTGGACACTTTGATGTGTAGTAGAATGTCTATGCATGATGTTGCGGGTCATTTTGACCCAGACGCTTTAATGTGGGTAAATAGTTGTTCAGATCCAAAAAAACATGTCTCTTTGGCATTGTATTTTGATTGCCTCTGAGAGCCAGAGCCATTTGTGTGAAGAGAGGGAACTTTCTCACACTTGTCCTTGTCACTGTTCTCATGTCATCTCTTTTGCTTAGCGTACATCGGACTGGCAACTGATTATATCCGTCGCCTTTGAGTTGCTGCCCCGCACACATCGACAATGTGGCAAAAACGGGCAACTCCTAGTAGCGCGTACATCGACAGCAACTGGCCGTCTACTAAAGTGTGTTTTTTTTACATAAACTGTAGAGCGCGCAATACACACAATACACACATGTTGTTGGAGCACATCGGTGATATCTCCGGATCTGAGGACGACTAGTTGCCGAAAAGTAGAACACGGGCAACTGACTGAATCCGGAGACCGACTGTTTATCTCCAGTTGTAAGAGCGCTCACATCGACCGATTTCGGCAACTGATCATCTCCATCATCTACTCTCAGTTGCCAAAAGCCGCCTTGAAACTGTTGTCTCCAGTTACTCTGTCCATGTACGCTAGGCTTTAGACAAACTCACCAAAAATGAGCTCCAGAAGGATGACATCTGAGGAGGCTTTATCACAGATTTTTAACTGGGATAATGATGTAGAGGAAGATATTTCAGAAACAAAGGATTTTTCAGAGACAGAGGACAATGTTGTTGCTGATCCAGATTGTCAATTTTCCTACGATAAGGAGGATTCAGAGGACGAATCTTTGGTCAAGGAAGGAGGAAAGAAGGGAATAGAGGATGAACAGAGAGAAGGAAAACAGGATGAGAAAAAGGAAGGAGAAAGCATGGCAGGAGGAAAGGAGGGAAAAATTGTCATTTTGACCCGAGAGGAGGACAAGAAGATTAGACTAAATATTTCTTAAATATAGTGTTGGAATTAAAAACTTTTGGAATGTTGGAATGTCACTTTTCTAAATATTTATATAACCTAAAATAAAGTTGTTATTGGTTTAACCTGTTTTCTTGACTGTTTTGAGTGCATTTACACAGTATGGGTCAAAATGACCCGCAACATAATCAATGTCATTTTTTTTCAACATAATACAAGGGTTAAAAGCCCAACCATGACAGAGGCTGAAATTCTGCTGTGTCTAGAGCAGGGGCGTCCAAACATTTTAGTAAGAGGGCCACATTAGTTCACCATACTAGTCCAGGGGTCGATGTCACGGACTGAAAAACTGACTTGACTGGTATTGGGCTGTTCTGAGCTTTAAAATTAGCTATAACGGAGCTGGAGTTGGCTGAATGACTCTTGTTTACCATCTCACAAAAAACTGAAGGCCGCAATTGGCCCCCGGGCCCGAGTTTGGACATGTCTGGTCTAGAAGGTACCTGGACATGGGTTGTTGGTGGCAATGTGTGATTGTGTGGCCTTTCTGTCCTTGATAAACTAAAGAAGGCTTCAGTCTCTTAGTCGCCCAATGTTCTGCACAAACAGGGAAAATACTCAAAGATGTAGAATCTACTTTGGTGAAATGCAGCAAAATATAATGTTTTTATATTACTGAGGGATTGAGCAGCACTTTTAACCCTTTAAGGATCACCTAATTTCGCCTGCTCCTTCTTGAATTATGATACTCAAATGGAAAGGCTTATTGTGTGGACATCTTGTGTCTGATGTTGTGTTATGATGCCTCATTTGAAAGGTAACACCTTCTAGTTTCTGGAAATGTATGTTACAGTTTGTTAGGAAGGACACAGTCTGCACTACAGCTTCTCAAACATGAGTCAAATTTCAAAATAATCTCCTGAAAACATACTTTATGGTATGTTGTTCAAACTCACCAGAGCAGATGTCTGTGGTGTTGGCAACACCTGTATGAAATTTTAGACCTTTAGGTGAAACTATTTTGATGCTGGGGGCTTTTTTGTATCTAATGGGCACATTCGGCACAAGTGGTCCATTTTTGTGCCAATTGTGCCAAAGTGTTTTACATGCAAATTATCAACGTTATTACACCAAAAATCAAATTATATCACTTTTTGGCTATTACTCCTGCTATAAATAGGATTTTTTTCCAGATATTGAAATGTTTGCAGAAAAGCTATTATTTATATAGATATAGCGCGTGTTCTCCGTGAAAATGCTCCGCCTTCTTCTCTTACGCATTCAAATAAGACTCGAACAGTGGGAGGAACCTTGAAGTCCGACACATCGCCTGAAACCTGAGATTATTGGCTACAAGATGCTTTGATTGACATCCAAATCGGCCAATGGTAGTCAAGACAATGCTGTCGTGACGCACAGATATCTATATGACTGGAGCGGCAAAGCTAGGTGCGCTTGTTTTACTCAACATACTCTACCTTCCAAACCATAGCACTGAAAAGTCCGGGAATGGGCTTGTTTTGAAGGGGAGGCTTAGGCCTGTTTCACACCGCACGCCGAGCGCAGAGCAGAGCGCCCTTTCCAGCCGAACTACCTCGCGGCGAGCGCATGTATTCAGACTGACGCCGAGCGTGGGCGAAGCGCCTAGACGAGTAGCACGCACAAAAGGAGTAGTATTGTACTCCAAACTAATAAAAATTTTGTATATTTACATATGTTGTCTGAAATAACAGGTCAGAAATCAAAATAGCACATGTAGACCTTAAATAAATTGCTAACATTTCCTTATAATGTATCTTATAGCCTATTTTGATTGTCGTGTCATTATCATAGTTAATTATAAGGTGTGGGGAAGGCCTGGATCTCCATGGGGGTTAAGGTTAGGTTATAATTATAATTATAATATATATATATATATATATATATATATATATATATATATATATAGTAGTTACAATTAATGTTACAATTATATTTTATGCATAAAAAAACATGAAAAATTGTGTAATTAAAAGAATAAACCTATATGTACTTATGCATTACAATAATGAGATTAGATAAACGTGAAATTGCTTTATAAAAGTTATTTTTTGAATGTTTTCGTGCTGAAAACCGCTTCGCTGCGCAGCCTACACGCGGAAAAAATGCGCTCGAGTTCCATTTTTGGTTTCAGGAGCGGAGGCCGCAGCGGCGCGCGCCGATTCCCTGCGCGCCGCCTCAGCGCCGGTCTGTACACAGAAGAGCTTTCTCATTTGCACAACAGGACGCGACTTGAAGCGCAGCTTGCGAATGCACGCGAACGGGTTTCGAAGACGAATTCGTTCACGAATTCGTGTGCGGTGTGAAACAGGCCTTAAGCTTAGCGTACATCGGACTGGCAACTGATTATATCCGTCGCCTCTGAGTTGCTGCCCCGCACACATCGACAATCTGGCGAAAACGGGCAACTCTGAGTCGCAGGCCAGTCTCTTGAATAACAGCGCGTACATCGACAGCAACTGGCCTCAACTACAGTGTGTTTTCTGACAACAAACTGTTGCGGGCTCGCAATACACGCAATACACACACGTTGTTGGAGCGGCGCATGGAGCGCGCACATCGGGGCAACTGAGGACAACTAGTTGCCGAAAAGTAGAACACGGGCAACTGACTGGAACTGGAGACCGACTGTTCATCTCCAGTTGTAAGAGCGCGCACATCGACCGATTTCGGCAACTGATCATCTCCCACCATCTCCTCTCAGTTGCCAAAAGCCGCCTTGCAACTAGTTGTCCCCAGTTTCTCTGTCGATGTACGCTAGGCTTTAGAGGAAGACGAACATACCCAGTGACGCTAGGTAAATAGTAACATGCCTACTTCATACAGTGCGCAAAGAACAGGTTTTGTTTTCGTTTGTGCAACTTTCAATACTCAAATGTGTAGTTACTGGATATAACTGGATATCTACTATAAGGATGACTTTGTAGAAAAAACAACTGAATATAATTATTCTTTGAACCCTCACGAACAAAACGAATGCACACATGTGTGGATTAGACGTGATTTGCCCCAGAATATTAGCATGAAAAGGTAAGAAAGGACGATGTATATTTTATATATATATATACAGTTTGACTCCTTTTTCATACTTTTGGTTATATTTAATATTTATTTTGACATAATACGCGTTTAGAGGTGGGAATAAGCTTTCAAAAGAGATATAGCTTGACTATATTGACACAAGTTAATTCTAATACTGATGCTGTTAAATGAAAAATATCTGAATCCTCCCTGTACAGGGAGGGTGATCCTTAAAAGGTTAAATCTAGTTTATGCTGTAGGTGCACTTTTTGATGCTTCCAACCACAGAAGCATCTCTCTGTGGTCACGTGTCTGCACCGAGAGTCTGAGGTTTGTGGCAAATCTAAACTATAAAAACTGGGACAAAGCTTGAACCATTTCATTTCCACTCACAAAACCCAACCAGCACTTTATTATTATTATTATTAATCTAGATTTAATTGAGAAAATGACTCAATTTGGCCATGTTTTTGTAGAACAGCTCATGACAGTGTTGACCAAAGCAGTGAGCACGTTGATGCTGGTCGTGCTCTTCTTCATCCTGCAGTATGTTTTGGACCTAGACTTTAAATGCTCCTGTAAACATGTTTTTCGCCTTTACGACGGACTTTACTTAGGTTTGCCTCCTCTTATTCTGACCTGGGTTTTGTTCTTCTTCGAGTCTTTCAGTCAGAGGAGTCTCTCTCGCTGTTTTCTTTTCCAGATCAAACGCTGCTCAAACTATCAAAACTGTCTTAGTTTCATTTTCACATTTCTGCTGAAACTTGTTTTTAATGGAGGTATTTGGCTCACAGCGGTTTTTTTTGACGGAGACTGGTTTTTTTGTTACACGACACATTTGGATTCGAACCTCGTCGACCTGCCCTGCAAAGACACCAAGCTGCTCTCAGAAAAGGAAAAAGAAACTATAAATGGCATTAAAATCCATTCTCTGGTAAGTAACACGCATTTGATATTTATATAACTTTATACTATTATTATTATTATTATGTTAGAGATTGTATTTTATTTTATTTTATAGTTAGAATTTAAGATAAGATAGTTTATTGATCTCTGATGGAGAAATGTTCGCGTCACATTAAACATTTAGCACAGACAGAATCACTTTGTGCAAAGACAAGTGAAACATGTTAAAGGCTAAACTTATTGTCTGTGCAGGAGATAATTATGTTCAATAATTATGTAGGACATTGGGCTTATAATCATCAGCGTCCTGCTGTTGCTGTGGACTGTGGCTGTGGTGGTGAAAGGTCGCTGGATCCGGAAAACACGTCAGAAGAAGGAAAAACACCTCTGCTGTCCTCCGTACTATAAAGTTGTTTATGAGAATCTTCTGGAAGAACAAGTCGATGTTTACCTGAAAAACGAACTCAAGGAAATCGCAACTGAAAGAGCAAAGATCATCGGTCAAAAACACTTACAAATAATTCGAGATTACGAGAAAACATTTGACGACCCGCTCAAAGTTGATGATTCGTGGCAGACCATATCGGAGTTAGATTTTTACTACACAGAGGAGAGACCAGAGGAGAGACCAGAGGAGAGACCAGAGGAGAGGCCAGAGGAGAGACCAGAGGAGAGACCAGTGGAGAGACCAGAGGAGAGACCAGAGGAGAGACCAGAGGAGAGACCAGAGGAGAGACCAGAGGAGAGACCAGAGGAGAGACCAGAGGAGAGGCCAGAGGAGAGACCAGAGGAGAGACCAGAGGAGAGACCAGAGGAGAGGCCAGAGGAGAGACCAGAGGAGAGGCCAGAGGAGAGACCAGAGGAGAGACCAGTGGAGAGACCAGAGGAGAGGCCAGAGGAGAGACCAGAGGAGAGACCAGTGGAGAGACCAGAGGAGAGGCCAGAGGAGAGACCAGAGGAGAGGCCAGAGGAGAGACCAGAGGAGAGACCAGAGGAGAGACCAGAGGAGAGACCAGAGGAGAGACCAGAGGAGAGACCAGAGGAGAGGCCAGAGGAGAGACCAGTGGAGAGACCAGAGGAGAGGCCAGAGGAGAGACCAGAGGAGAGACCAGTGGAGAGACCAGAGGAGAGGCCAGAGGAGAGACCAGTGGAGAGACCAGAGGAGAGGCCAGAGGAGAGACCAGAGGAGAGACCAGAGGAGAGACCAGAGGAGAGACCAGAGGAGAGACCAGTGGAGAGACCAGTGGAGAGACCAGAGGAGAGACCAGAGGAGAGACCAGAGGAGAGACCAGAGGAGAGACCAGAGGAGAGGCCAGAGGAGAGACCAGAAGAGAGACCAGAAGAGAGACCAGAGTTATCAGGAAGGTTTTTGAAGTTTTCAAGTGCTCAGTTCAGTAAAGAAAACATACCTTTAAGCGACATAAATACTGCAGCACATTAATATGTAAATATTAAATAATAATAATATACTTAATCTACATGTATCAGATAAACTTGTTTTTATCTCTGTTCTCTCATGTTTTAGTTTGTAATGCTCTTAAACTCTTAAGTATTTAACATGAATACTAAATAAAAAGTATGATTTTAATAAAACATTTACAAATCCCAGTCCCTGTGTTTTTAACGACACATCCACTGAACACAATTTAAATCCTTTCATCAAGACGTTTGCTCCAAGCCAAGCTGTGTATGTAAATATTGTTTTTATATTTTTACACCTTTATCAGTTTCTTCTTTATCAGATATTTTCTCCACATGAAGGAACCCAGGTGCCGCCTCAATGTCAATCACACCACATTTCTCAAACATGTTTTAATGTGGTTGGATCCATCTTCAATCAGTCCCTGGATGAAAGCCTAGTCCCAGTTTTAAACACACTGTGGTCCTGCAGAATTTAAAGAAACCTAATTTAAGCAAGTTTGAAGTTTTTCAATTCAGATTTTATTAGCCTGGTCTTACCACACCATAGTACAAATTACAGTTGGTACTAAGGCCTGGATTGTCTCCAGTGACTCCGTGAACAGGTGGGAGGGGTTAACTTCTTTTGCAGATTGAAACATTGGATCTGAGTTTAGATTTAGCCTAGCTTTAGCATGTAGCCTAGCTATAGCCATCTCCTTTGCCGCTAACGGAGCCCATGGGGAGTAGCGCCACAATCTTTGCAGCGATTACATTTGCTAAACATTCTTCTTGCTCCGGCTTCAGTTTCTTGATAGAACCAGAACAGAATACTTTACTATCACAGTCTTCACCAAACTACGAATGGGCAGGTTGCAATGTTTGCAATAGCACAACCAGGAATTAAACTTTTGATGGGGTGTAATTTGTTCAAACCAATACAAGTTTTCATTCATAATAATAACAATACAAATAATCATTAGACTTAAAGGAGCAGTGTGTAAAGGTGTGGCCAAAAGTGGTACTGCAGCCTCTCCCACTGTCCCTGACTCAGGTTGCCAGATATGCAGACGAATCCAGCTGGGACCATAACAGCTGAATAGACAAGAGTTTTGTCAACAACAAATCTATAACCAACACCTTTTTCACAAAGATAGAAATCCTGCTTTTATTCCTTGTTTTGTCGTTAATGATTTGAGAATCATAACGAGACCTTTTTTAGTTCTGTGCCACATGGTACTTTACCAGTGAGATTAGCTCCACATGGTACTTTACCAGTGAGATTAGCTCCACATGGTACTTTACCAGTGAGATTAGCTCCACGCGGTGAGTTCTGGCGCCCGGATCACAGACTTTCTGATTGGTGAAACGGTGGAGGGCGGGACATCGAAATGAAAACAATAACAAGATTTAGAGGCTGGAAAAGTAATTTAGAAATTCTAATATCTCTGAACTACTTCTTCCTCACAGTCTTCCTCACAGTCTTCCTCAAAGTCTTCCTCAAAGTCTTCCTCAAAGTCTTCCTCAAAGTCTTCCTCAAAGTCTTCCTCACAGTCTTCCTCACAGTCTTCCTCAAAGTCTTCCTCAAAGTCTTCCTCACAGTCTTCCTCAAAGTCTTCCTCACAGTCTTCCTCAAAGTCTTCCTCACAGTCTTCCTCAAAGTCTTCCTCACAGTCTTCCTCAAAGTCTTCCTCACAGTCTTCCTCAAAGTCTTCCTCACAGTCTTCCTCAAAGTCTTCCTCACAGTCTTCCTCAAAGTCTTCCTCAAAGTCTTCCTCAAAGTCCGCTGCAGAACTGACAGAGGACATTTCATTTGCTCCAACAGTTAGTTCCTGAAAATAAAGAATTGAGTTATTATAGGTAAAACAATACGGAACACAAGTGAAATAATAATACATTTTTCTTGACACTCAAGGTCGCCTTACATACAAGTTAAAAAGTGCAAAAAGTGTAATCATGTTTCTTTTTTTTTGATCAATTATTGTATGAATGAACGTACTATTCGTAGGCAACATTATTTAACCAAAATAATGATAGTTTGAACAAATGAAATGTATTTGGGAGAAAATAATACAGAAAACCCAGATATCAGTTTCTTTACATTTAACACCCTTCTCCATAATGAGTGAATTACCACAAATCTGCAAAGGGCAGTGGACAATTTAACAGTTTATTTTGGAAAATTAAATAACACAGAGTTGGGTTTTTTTAGGCCAGTGATACAAGTGAAAAAAACAGGAAAATGGTTTTTATCAATTATTATATCAATGTACTCACTTTTTCCTCCTCCTCCCATCTCATGTACGGCAAGAAATCCACATCTTCTTCAGAAATGAGTTTGGGGACGTCTGTGGACCCTCGCTCTTCTTCAGAGTCCTAAAATATGATTACATTAAAGTAGTAATATGTAAGATTTTAATGTCCTCATTAAAGGGCCCTAATCTGTCATCATTAAAGGGCCCTAATCTGTCGTCATTAAAGGGCCCTAATCTGTCGTCATTAAAGGGCCCTAATCTGTCATCATTAAAGGGCCCTAATCTGTCGTCATTAAAGGGCCCTAATCTGTCGTCATTAAAGGGCCCTAATCTGTCGTCATTAAAGGGCCCTAATCTGTCGTCATTAAAGGGCCCTAATCTGTCGTCATTAAAGGGCCCTAATCTGTCGTCATTAAAGGGCCCTAATCTGTCGTCATTAAAGGGCCCTAATCTGTCGTCATTAAAGGGCCCTAATCTGTCGTCATTAAAGGGCCCTAATCTGTCATCATTAAAGGGCCCTAATCTGTCGTCATTAAAGGGCCCTAATCTGTCGTCATTAAAGGGCCCTAATCTGTCGTCATTAAAGGGCCCTAATCTGTCGTCATTAAAGGGCCCTAATCTGTCATCTTTTAAAACCGTACGTTGGAACCTTCTTCATTAAAGTTGTGTAAGTTAAATAACAATGTGTGCTAAAAGTAATCATTGATTCATTTTGATTTAATATATACTTTGTGGAGCCACACAGTTTTTTGACCTCTCTCTTTAAGCATAGTGTATACTTGCGCGGCGTGGCTTACGTTAGCGGTTTCGGTGGACCTACGTAAGCACAATTGATGTTTTACTGGCGCGTTCCCCTTAAGGGGCTTTCAGACGGCCAACGCTGAACGCTGAAGCCCCGCTCACCAGACGCTCTAGTTTTCAGACGCAGAGGACTTCACACCAGAACGTCCTGACGCGAGCCGGAAGTACCGGAAGTAGCCGGCTCTGATGCTAACAGAGCTATGCTAGCGGCTTCTTGTGCACAGATCTTCTCCAATATGCAGCTTTGCAGCGTGTCTTTGCTCACAGACATTCCACGGGCTTTATACAACAGTAATATGTGTTCACGGAGGTGACTTTATATAACAGCAGTATGTGTTCACAGTGACTTTATATAACAGCAGTATGTGTTCACGGTGACTTTATATAACAGCAGTATGTGTTCACGGAGGTGACTTTATATAACAGCAGTATGTGTTCACGGAGGTGACTTTATATAACAGCAGTATGTGTTCACGGAGGTGACTTTATATAACAGCAGTATGTGTTCACGGTGACTTTATATAACAGCAGTATGTGTTCACGGTGACTTTATATAACAGCAGTATGTGTTCACGGTGACTTTATATAACAGCAGTATGTGTTCACAGAGGTGACTTTATATAACAGCAGTATGTGTTCACAGGTGACTTTATATAACAGCAGTATGTGTTCACGGAGGTGACTTTATATAACAGCAGTATGTGTTCACGGTGACTTTATATAACAGCAGTATGTGTTCACGGTGACTTTATATAACAGCAGTATGTGTTCACGGTGACTTTATATAACAGCAGTATGTGTTCACGGAGGTGACTTTATATAACAGCAGTATGTGTTCACGGAGGTGCGCCATAAGTTTTTTCATATTATTAAACGGAATTTCCGCATCGGTGAACACACTCGAAGCAGTTGCATAAGGTCACGGGAGCATGGCAACACATATTTTCACAAGCACAGAGTCCTCCATTGTCAGCGCTGGTTTGAGTTCTGGTGAAGTCTGGTGTGGGTCCTGTTTTGGCTGTTTACGAGTATTTTCAGTCTGCTCGCTCAGTCCGCTAATGTCCCCGTGACCACTTTGCTGCTCTCTGATTGGTTGTCGCACGAACGTCGCAAGGAAAGGATGAGCAAGTAAGTAATCTTTATTTATTTATATACCGCCTTTTCACTGCACATCGGAGTCTCAACGCGGTTTACAATTGTTATATAGCAGAATCCATCTCCTGTGGGCGTTGATGTTTCGCTCCTGCTCCTCCCTTTTCACTTTCCCGCCAAGTCCGTGCGTCATTATTGAACAGTCCGTTCGTGCCGAGAGGTCCGTGCGTTGTGACAGTCGAACGCACGCCACCGTAGACTTTGCATTGAAACCCGACGCAGCATGATACGGTCTGAAAGCACCATTACGGAGTTTTGAGGAGAATGTTGTAATCCCACAACAAACCACATGAGGGCGATCACACAGGAGCGGTCCCATTTACGCTGCTACTTTGTCCTCTTCAGAACAACAATAACAAACAAAGCTGTTTGAGCTCATTACACGTGTTTCTACTGTAGGTTTATGTGATAGTTTTATGGATTCATTATTTTACAAGTAATTTCAACTGTGACGCTGTGAATAAAGACACAGTTCTTGTTGGAAACATAGTTATTATTAAATAGTTTTCAGCACAAACAGCAAAACAATAATAGTGGTAAATATCTGAGACAAACATGAACGATTTACGAGTGCAGGAGGAAAGCAACAAATGCAGCTACGATTCATACAAGACAGGAACAGTTTATAAGTTATATATATGTTAGATATAAGTTATATATATGTTAGATATAAGTTATATATATGTTAGATATAAGTTATATATATGTTATATATAAGTTATATATATGTTAGATATAAGTTATATATATGTTAGATATAAGTTATATATATGTTAGATAGTCCACAGTCTCCTGTATATCAGGCTCTGAGCCCAAACTGCTTTTCCTTCGAAGCAAAAAGTTCTCTGCTCCATAGTGCCTTGTCCATGCTCCTGCTGCAGCCGCTTCATGCTTCCTTCCAATACACACACACACGGACCAATCACAGCGGAGCTTCCTTCCCAAGATATAGCAAGAAATGAGCTCGAGCTTCAGAGATGAAAGAAGAGAAAAAAAACAAAAAAACAATAATGATATACATATATATATATATCTATATATAAAAATATAAAAATAAAATTGTCCACTCACCTTTGGCCCCCCCGTGTGCGGTTATCCCTCTCTAAGCTTGGGTCCTCTCCCAGAGGCCTGGGAGCTTGAGGGTTCTGTGCAGTATCTTTGCTGTTCCTAGCACTGCACATTTCTGGACCGAGATGTCCGAGGTTGTTCCAGGGATCCACTGTAACCTCTTCTAGCTTCGGGGTCACTGCCCCGAGTGCACCGATCACCACGGGCACTACTGTGACCTTTACCCTCCAGGCCCTCTCCAGCTCCTCTCTGAGACCTTGGTATTTCTCAAGCTTTTCATGTTCTTTTTTCCGGATGTTACCATCGCTTGGAATTGCCACGTCCACCACCACGGCTGTCCTCTGCCCTTTGTCCACCACCACGGCTGTCCTCTGCCCTTTGTCCACCACCACGGCTGTCCTCTGCCCTTTGTCCACCACCACGGCTGTCCTCTGCCCTTTGTCCACCACCACGGCTGTCCTCTGCCCTTTGTCCACCCCCACGGCTGTCCTCTGCCCTTTGTCCACCACCACGGCTGTCCTCTGCCCTTTGTCTACCACCACGGCTGTCCTCTGCCCTTTGTCCACCACCACGGCTGTCCTCTGCCCTTTGTCCACCCCCACGGCTGTCCTCTGCCCTTTGTCCACCACCACGGCTGTCCTCTGCCCTTTGTCTACCACCACGGCTGTCCTCTGCCCTTTGTCCACCACCACGGCTGTCCTCTGCCCTTTGTCCACCACCACGGCTGTCCTCTGCCCTTTGTCCACCACCACGATGTCAGGTTGGTTTGCCATTACCATTCGGTCGGTCTGTATCTGGAAGTCGCACAGGATCTTCGCACGCTCATTCTCCACCACCTTTGGAGGAGTTTCCCACTTAGACCTTGGGGTTTCCAGCCCATACTCTGCACAGATGTTTCTGTACACTATGCCAGCCACTTGGTTATGGCGTTCCATGTAGGCCTTCCCTGCAGCATCTTGCACCCTGCAGTTATGTGTTGGATCGTCTCAGGTGCCTCTTTGCACAACCGACACCTTGGGTCTTGTCTGGTGTGGTATATCTGGGCCTCTATCGCTCTGGTGCTCAGGGCCTGTTCCTGTGCAGCCATGATGAGTGCCTCTGTGCTGTCCTGTAGGCCAGCCCTTTCTAGCCATTGGTAAGACTTCTTGAGATCAGCCACTTCTGTTATGCTCCGGTGGTACATGCCGTGTAGGGGATTGTTCTTCCATGATGGGCTCTCCTCCAGCACCTCCTCATCTCGCCACTGACTGAGACATTCACTGAGTACGTCATCCGTTTTGGCCTTCTCCATGATGTAGTTATGGAGTTTGGATGTTTGGTCCTGGACAGTGGCTCTCACACTCACTAGTCCTCGGCCTCCTTCTTTACGGCTTACGTACAGTCTCAGGGTGCTGGATTTGGGATGGAACCCGCCATGCATGGTAAGGAGCTTTCGAGTTTTAACATCCGTGGTCTGAATCTCTTCCTTTGGCCACCTGATTATTCCTGCAGGGTCAAAGGTGAGTGGACAATTTATATATATATTTATATATATATATATATATGTCGCCCTATATATAATATATATATATATAGGGCGACAGTAGCTCAGTTGGTAGAGCATTGGCCTTAAGGCCAGAAGGTTGTGGGTTCATTTCCCACCTCTGCACCTTCTCCACCGACTCCCACTGATGACTGCTGTCGTTGTGTCCTTGGGCAAGACACTTAACCCCACTTTGCCCAAAGCCCCCACTGAAAGATCAAGGCTATGCTCACACTCAGAGCAGCCTCCTGTGGACTCACCACCTGCAGAGGGTCAGTGAGGGGCTGGTGCTATGAGACTTGGGTGGCATCTCTGATTGCCACCCCCCTGACCCAGAAATGGATTAAAGGGTAGAAAATGGATGGATGGATGGATGGATATATATATATATATATATATATATATATATATATATATATATATATACATGCACACATACATACATACACATACATATACACACATATATAACATAAACATTTCTTTAGGACATCACAACTTTGTATTCGTTATGACAGAACTATCTATGTACAAGTACCTATATACGTAGGAAAAAATACACCATACAACATTTACACATGTACACTCCCTGTGGTACTCAGGAACTCGCTGAGATAGAAAACTAATATATTTAAGCGTTTGGGGATACAGTTGACGTCTCATGTGTTATAAGCAGTTTTTAGTTATCAGTTTAATTATATCATATATCTTATCAATATTCTGGGTGTTTTTATTCTACAGTAATATATTTTTCTATGACATTGGTCTTAAATGTTTTTAAAATGTGTAAATTGAGCGAGAACCTTTTAAAGCGTCATCTAAGCTATTCCAAAGTTGAACCCCTCTGATTGAAACTGTTCTTTAGACTAGTTCTCACATTAGCTTTCTGAAAAACATTTGAACCTCTGAGATTGCACAGACTCTCTGGGTTCGAACCTCTCCTGGATACGCGGAGGCAGTGACTGATAATAGGATCTATTCATCACTATTGCAGTGTTGAGGTCAACAAGATCTTGGAGATGTAATGTTTTGAATTCAATAAAAAGAGGATTGGTATGAGCACAATAGTTTGCATAATTAACCATTCTAATGGCTTTCTTTTGAAGAACAAAAACTGAGTTGTTTGATTTGTAAATATCACCCCATATTTCCACACAATAATTGAGATGTGGAAGTATGAAACAATTATATACCATTTTAAGTGCATTTTGGTTTACTGAATCTTTGATTTTATATATCATGGCAATAGTTTTTGCTATCTTTGTCTTAAGTGTGTTTATGTGTAGTTTCCATTTTAGTTTGTCATCTAAAATTATTCCTAAAAATGTTGTTGAGTATACTCTTTCTAATTCCATATTGCCAATCTTTATGTGACATGGTATGTCAATATTCTTCTTTCCAAATACTATATATTTAGTTTTATTTACATTTAGGGACAGCTTGTTGGCATCAAATCATTGTTTAAGAATGGAAAGTTCACTCTCTATATTGGCCAGAACAATATAAACTTGTGTCATCAGCAAATAGAGTGCAGTTTAGTTTTTTTTTTAATGTACATCATAAATTAATGTAGGTCCCAGTACTGAGCCTTGGGGAACCCCGTGTGTAATTTTCTTTTTATCAGACTCTACATTGTTCATCTGAACATACTGATCTCTGCCACTCAGATAACTCCTCAGCCAATCATGAGCAGGACCTCTGGCACCATATCTCTGCATTTTATTTAGGAGTAATGTGTGATGGTGTCAAAGGCCTTGCTCAGGTCTATGGAAACTGCAACAGCAAAATCCCTGTTATCAAGTGCAGTGGTCACCTCCTCGACCAATTCCACCGCTGCCATAGAAGTAGATCTATTAGATCTGAAGCAAGTGTTGTTTTTTTATAAAACAGTCTAAAAACAGTCTGAAAACTGTGGAAGTACAGAAATTGGTCTATAGTTAGTGAATTGATGTTCATCACCACTTTTGAATATTGGAATAACTTTGGCTGTTTTCATTTTATTTAGGAAGACTCCGTTTATAAAAGAGAGGTTACATATGTAAGTGAAGGGAACAACTATACAATCAATCACTTCTTTGATCAAGAACATATCTATGTTAGAACAATCTGTTGACTTCTTATTTTTTTAAAGTGAACTATTTGCATGATTTCGTGTTCATGAACTGGTGAGATGAAAAATTGTTTTGGATGGTTTGTTCCTTGGATTGAATGGAGCTACCTGATATTGTGATTTCATTAGCTAATCTGGGTCCTACATTCACAAAAAAAGTATTGAATGAATCAGATATAACCTTTGTATCATTTATAGTTTTGTTATTTTCTATAAAGTAATGTGGATATTCCTTATTTTTCATGTCTTTTTTAATGATACCGTTTAGTACTTTCCACGTAGCTTGGATGCTATTTTTGTGTTGTTCTAGTTGGTTACAAAAATATGTTCTTTTACTATGTTTTATTATTTGTATTAATTTGTTTTTATATATTTTGTATTTGTGTTCAGATTCTTTAGTTCTTTGTTTAATGTGTTTTCTATATACATTATTTTTCTTTTTGCAGGATTTCAATTTTTTTTTGCATGGCGCCGTGGCAAGAGCTCTGGTGTGTGGCGTCTGGTGCACACTGGGGTAGTCTTGCAGTTTTTCCTATGTGGTTTTACTGCAAATAAATGAATCTGAATCTGAATCCTTTTGTGATCCAAGGTTTTACTTGGTTACTTTCTTTGATGCAACTTTTCCTAATTGGACAGTGCTTATCATACAACTCTGAAAGAATTGTAAGGAAAAGTTCATAAGCCTGATCAGGGTGAGGCATGAACCTCTCTCCAGTCCTGTACAGATTAGTCAGCCTTGAACGCTGCCATGGTCTCCGGAGTGCGGTGTCTAATACATTTGTAGAAGGCTGCTTTTGTTTTTTCTTTCTTCTCAAATACATTATGAAAAAAGCTGAACACAGGGAGATGATCACTTTTCATCATTCAGGAGTAATCCAGATGTTATTTGATTATCCAGGTGATTAGTGAAAACGTTATTTATTAATGTGGCAGAGTCAGTTGTTATTCTGGTTGGTTTTGTGATAAGAGGAAAGAAATTGTTACTGTACATTCCTGTTATGAAATCAGTTGTTTTAGTATTCGGGTTCAGAAGATTAATATTAAAATCACCACACACAATATGATGCTTTTTTATCTTACTGAATAATTAATGTTTATTAAACTTGTCTAAACATGATCCAGGCATTCTATAGACACAGCTAACATTTATCTTTGCTAATTTTTTTACCTCATGTCACTTTACTTATATTGTCACGGGGTGGGAAGGAGGAGGACTCAAAATGCAGGAATGCCAAAAATAATGATTTAATGAAAAAAAGTCCAAAGTGAAAATAAAACTCAAAATCCAAAATACAGAACAAGGAACACGAAATCAGAAACAGGACGGAACAGAAGTTGACAATACAATGGACCAGCAACAAGGGGAAAGGAGCACAGGGTACATATAGACACAGACACAGGTGAAACACATCAGGGCGGGGCAGACAATCAAGACAGGGGAACACCACAAGAAGTCAAACTCAAAACCAAACCACAGAGAAAATGTCAAAATAAAACCAAAGTACAAAAATAAAAGCCACACCATGACATATATACTTTTTATCCTGCACTATTTAACTGTACAGTATATAACTGCACTACTACATATATATTTTTTGACTGGTATTGAAGCATTTTCAGCATCTACAGCTAGTTATGTTAGTTAAGAAACATAGCTACTACTTATTTGTATATAGTGTATATAGTGTGTGATCAATCAATCAAATTTTATTTATAAAGCGCTTTTCATACAAAAGATGCAACAGAAAGTGCTTTACAGTTTGGTTAAAAACAATCCCGCCGACCCAAGACCCCTCCCCCAGACCACCACACACACACACACACACACACACACACACACACACACACACACACACACACACACACACACACACACACACACACACACACACACACACACACACACACACACCAGTAAAACAATAAAACCATGATGAGAGACTTGGCAGGGTTCAGATGCAACCAGCTGAAAAACCGTCATCTAAGGAGCCGTCTGCACCAGGAGCAGAGAGCCGCCCGTAGCCACAGGGGACGACACAGGACCCAGAGGAGACATGAAACCGAGGCCCCAGGCCCCCACCAGGCCCAAGAGTCCGACCCCCGCAGCCACACCGACCACTGCTCCCAGTGCAGAGGGCTCCTCCAGAGGAAACACTGGGTACACTAAAAACAATACAATAAGTAAAACACTAAAATGTGAGACTAAAAGGAACACACAATACATGAATAATAGCAATAGCAATATAATACATAATAAATAATAAAAGATAAATAGAATGGAATAATAAAAACTAATCAAAAGCTAATCTTAAAAAGTGTGTCTTGAGCCTACTGTTAAAAAAATGAATGTTCTCTGCGGCGCTGAGCTCCTCCTCAGACTGTTCCAGAGACGGGGGCCGTAGTGCTGGAAAGATGCCTCACCGTGAGTGTGTGTCCTGACTTTGGGGATGGTTAGGAGTCTGCTGCCGGAGGAGCGCAGGGGCCGGGAAGGCTCATAGGATAAAAGCAAATCTGAAAGATAAGAAGGCCCAAGACCATTAAGACATTTGAAAACCATTAAAAGAACCTTAAAATCGATCCTGAAACACACGGGGAGCCAATGCAGCGATTTTAAAACCGGTGTAATGTGGTCCCGCCCCCTGGTCTTAGTCAGGACACGCCCCCTGGTCTTAGTCAGGACACGCCCCCTGATCTTAGTCAGGACACGCCCCCTGGTCTTAGTCAGGACACGCCCCCTGGTCTTAGTCAGGACACGCCCCCTGGTCTTAGTCAGGACACGCCCCCTGGTCTTAGTCAGGACACGCCCCCTGATCTTAGTCAGGACACGCCCCCTGGTCTTAGTCAGGACACGCCCCCCTGGTCTTAGTCAGGACACGCCCCCTGATCTTAGTCAGGACACGCCCCCTGGTCTTAGTCAGGACACGCCCCCTGGTCTTAGTCAGGACACGCCCCCTGGTCTTAGTCAGGACACGCCCCCCTGGTCTTAGTCAGGACACGCCCCCTGGTCTTAGTCAGGACACGCCCCCTGGTCTTAGTCAGGACAGGCACGCCCCCCTGGTCTTAGTCAGGACACGCCCCCTGGTCTTAGTCAGGACACGCCCCCTGGTCTTAGTCAGGACACGCCCCCTGGTCTTAGTCAGGACACGCCCCCTGGTCTTAGTCAGGACACGTGCCGCCGAGTTTTGGAGTAATTGAAGACTTGCAATGTTCTTTTTGGGAAGCCCAGAGAGCAGGGCATTACAGTAGTCAATGCGACTGGTGATAAAAGCATCAGCGTCTCCGTGTTTCCCCGAGAGAGAATGGGGCGGACTCTGGCGATGTTCTTTAAATGATAAAAACCTATTTTTGTGATGTTCTTGATGTGAGGAATAAAAGTCAGCTCAGAGTCAAAGATTACGCCCAGATTTTTCAATCCCTGTGTGCTCTTACTACTGTCCTGTCTGTGCGATGCAACATCGAAATTTCCCCACTGTGGGACGAATAAAGGAATTCTTATCTTATCTTATCTAATTTTTTTACTTTTATTTCTACTGTTATGCATTCTAGAATTCCATCAATGTTTGTTGATTTACTGTTTATCCTTCCACAGTTTAGATCTTTATATACAAACAATGCTACCCCTCCTCCTCTTTTGCCCACTCTGTTAGTAGAAAATAATTCATATCCCTCCAATGAGATTTCACAACACTTAATGTCGTCTGACCAAGTTTCTGAGACTGCAATAACGCTTCATTTTCTGAACTGGCCCAGATATTCTCCAATGTTTTCATAATTTTTATACAGACTTCTATTAAAATGGATTACAGTAAATGCTCCATCCATATTTAGACATTTAAATTGATCATCAGTGTAATATTCACAGTTATTGATAACATGATTATGGAGGTTACTATCTGGATCTATAATATTTAGGGCTGTCAAACGATTTTTTTTTTTTAGTTGATTAATCGCATAGTAATGATGAGTTAACTCACAATTAATCGCATTTTTAACATTCTATTTCAAATCCACCCCAATTGAAGTTAAATGAGATTTTCAAATGTAATGACACATTGTTATTCTTACCAAATGTACTTAAATCTGTTTGACTTGCTCATAACCTTCTACTTTTGGGTACAACCAACAAGAGCTGTTAATGAAAGGAAAAATGTAGGTACCCCAGCTTTAATTTTGCGAGTTTTGGTTGCATTTTGTGTCTCCTCCTCTCCTCCATCATCAGAGAACATCAGAGAATGGCCCTGTGCGTGTGTGTATATGTGTGTATTATATGACCACGTTACCGCTGTCACCATCACACACACGCACGTGTCCGCGGCATTCTGAGTGATATTATTATAAATGGGCGGGTCATTCGGACATGCGATTGACTGCCAGCCTATTTCAGAACAGGTACCCACAGAATATTGTGTACTATGACTATCTGAAATCCAAAACCAGATTCTGAAAGAATGGACTGTCTACTTTCATCAGCAAAAATAATTTTGTTTCTAGCTTGTTTCGTTCCCCTGTAATCCCCAGTCGAGTAGAGGGAAGTTTTATTGAAATCACCAGAAAGCTGAGAAAAAAGAGGCACTTGTGCATCTAACTGTTTTCAAACCATTCATAGAGCAATGCTGCCATCTGCTGGCTCGATAAAATATTGCCTCAAGCCTTACATGTTTGATACAACAGACATCTGGGAACGTGAAAATAGCGGGAATGGCAGTTAATGCGTTAATTATTTTTTAACGCGTTAATGAAAACGGTAATTAAAGTGAATTAACGCGATAATTTTGACAGCCCTAATAATATTACAATAATCATTCATTCTATAATTGCTGTGTTTCGTCGAGCATAGCGTTGAGCATGTCTATATGAAATGTAAGATTCACTGCTAATCTAATCCATAATACTACATTCTAATTCATTATCATCAACATTAGTAATTATAGATTTTGATTCATGACCATTTACCATTTTATTACAGACAGACACACACAGACACACACACACAGACACACACACACAGACACACACACAGACAATAGACTCCCAATCCCACTGCTTCCCAAGTCCATAAAAAATAAGTCCATAGTGCTGCAATGTAGACAGCAACAACAAAAATCTGAGTGTTCAAAATATAATAAAAAAATAAAAAATAAGCTCATCAAGAAGAAAAAAAGTAATTGCAACAGTCACTCATCAAAAAGAAAAATGAAATGATTATCTGAACTGATCAAGGTCTCCAAGTTCTCTTACCAGCAGCACCCTCGTTTGCTCCGGGTAAGATCCATTTAGTTGTACGAATACCTTGCAGTTTCTTGTCCATGTTGCTCTAATCTAGTTGCTTTTCTTAATTTAAACTTTTTTAACAAATAAAAAACTGAAAAGTGGCGCGTGCAATATTATTCGGCCCCTTTACTTTCAGTGCAGCAAACTCAGTCCAGAAGTACAGTGAGGATCTTTGAATGATCCAATGTTGTCCTAAATGACTGATGATGATAAATGTTTTTATTTTATTTTATTTATTTATTTGTTTCAATTGTGGACAAAAACAATACTACACATATTACAAATACATTTCAAATAATTGTCGCACAAATGAAAAGGAGCAGAAAGAAGAAAAAAAAATCTTATGTTGCCTGCCCTTTTCTTCATACAGTAGGTCCCATTCCGTTTTGTCGCCTTTCACGCGTGAATCACACGTGAGTCTCGTGTGATTCACGCGTCTTTTATTTTCCCCCCTCCCAGTGACGTTGCAATGACCAAAACAACCACCAGGTGGCACTTGTGAGCAGGGTTACATTGGCCAGTCTCTGGAATAACCCGCAGACATTAAAACTACTGCACACTGAGAAAAGTGTTGCAAGCGCAACTTTGAACCTAAGTACTTGTATTTGCAATTTCGGACTTAAAATTTATTCTTATGGTTTTAATATTAGAAAAATAATTTCCATTTACTAAAACAAAAACAATATACCCACAAATACGTTTTGTGTGTGTATTTAACTAAATTTTGAAAAAATATTGTTGGCAGTGCAGTGCTTCTTAAATCTGACGCTATCAATAAGTGTTCAGACAAAGTAATTTCTACTGGGCGGGAGTTTGCTTCCGGTTCGGACCGTTTCCGTGAGCTTGTTGTTGGTGATGGGCGCTGAGCC
The DNA here is from genome assembly GCA_964034765.1 of Knipowitschia caucasica. NCBI lineage: Eukaryota > Metazoa > Chordata > Actinopteri > Gobiiformes > Gobiidae > Knipowitschia > Knipowitschia caucasica. Next base: position 38,708,330 of record OZ035837.1, on the reverse strand, counting down.
AGCCTTGGACACGGTCGTGTGGTTTCCCGTGAGATCCAACTCAAAGTAAGATTTTTTAAATATATGGTGCTTTCTCTGTAAGGTTTGTCGCGTATTTGATCAAATATATACAATCTGTGGTCAAATCGTCGTTTTATTTTCTTGGCAGTTCGTGTCCAAAATTACTTCATGTTAACTGTCTACTCTAGCCCCAAACATGTTGTTAGCATAAAACTGTGCCAGTATAATGGTCCTACAATTTCGTTGTTTAGCAAAGTGATTTGTGTTAAGACTCGTAACATTACCAACAACCCCTTAAATGTTCTGAACCATAATAACAGGCGTAGTTTTCGCAGTTTGGAGCTGCTAGCTTCTAGCTAGCTGTTGCTAACGGTACGCAGCTAACATAAGTAATACATAAGTAACCAAAGTCGCTACTGTCCTGCTCTGTCTTGTTGCCGGAGGTGCAAGTGGAAAATACAGTTGGCAACAGAAGCCACGTGACATTTATTAATCTTCTATTATTTTCTACTCTTGGGGACAGTTCATTTCCCCGCAGAAGTCCCTAGTTACATTAGCTCAGCGGAGCGACTCTCAAGGAGGAGACAGGTGCAGAGCATGGTGCGGAGGCAGAAAACATGTTTATTGCTATCTGAGATCGCTCTGATTTCCTCGCGGTCAGAAAGTAGCTTGTTTCAGCAGAAAACTAACGTTAAGTTAACAGCTACTGCATGTTGTTAATGTTATGACCCGTCCGCATCAGCATCACTGTATTATATCAAGGCCTGTCTGTTTTAGCCAATGTGCAGCTATATGGTTAGTTATGATAAGTTCAAATACATTCAGAAATCTGCAGCACATTTAAAAAACCCAAACAAAGTATAAGTGATACATTATAAACATGCATTTTTAAAAGAACATACTGAGGGTGACTGCTATAGCCTATTGCAGTCACAAAATTAGAGTGGAAATGCTAAAAATCTAATGTGACTTACATTCGCATTTCATATGAACAACATTTTGGCATGTTAATTTTGAAATAAACGATATTTTGCTGGACAAGTAGGTTTTGTTTCCGGGCAAGTAAAAAATACCTGCCACTTCAAGTACCTCAAAGCACTTAATGTCAAGTCCTGACAAGGTAATACATTCAGCTAAAGACAGGTACATGTTGTGGTATAGCATGTTTTTTGTGGAATCACGTGTAGTAACACAAAATGCACAAAGCACTTTGTTTGTACTAATCTAATGCATTTTTTATATGTAAAAAGCAGCACCGCCTGTTTAAATGCTTATGATATTTGTCCAATGAAGAGTATTTTTAAGCATGTTTATTAATTTTATTTTATTTTATTTTAGATTTTTCCTTTCACTGCTGCCAATTGATGGAGGAAAGCTACAGCAGGAGGTAAGTGTGATACAAAAAGAACTGTTAATAAATTAAGTGAATGTAATGTACTCGCTAGGGATGCAATAGTTTTTTGGGGGGGGGGCATTATACATTATACATTACACTCACCGCAAGATTTGCGGTGAGTCCTTGGCAACAAGAGAGGAGATTTTCCATCATTTGTCATTATATACGTTTTTATATCTAAATGAACACAATCAGAAATATGAAAACATATTCAAGATAAGAAGTGCTGAATACTTCCTAATTCGTGGTGTTTTTTATTTCTATGTTGTTTCGTAGGATCCAACCGCTGCTATAGAAAAGAGGAGGGAAGTCGTAATCCGAGGCCTAATTGAATACATGGGGGAGAAGCCAGGAGACTTGATTTCAGATCTACAGGTAAAATTTCCAATCTTTTCTTTTTCAGGGTATAAAAAAAGTACCGTACCTTATGCTGATATGTCTATCATTAAGAGTAGTAGTATCACCAAATCCTCTTCATCCTCTGCATATGCTAAAAGTCAGCATATGCAGATTATTTAAAAAACATTTTGGTCTCATTTGACCATAGAATAATCTACAATCATGTAGAAAAGGTTAAATCATCTACTGGATGATTTATACTGGGAAAGGGTATGTATTTAGCGTATAATTAACAGATAATATAGATCTAATCCATGTAATAAAAAAAATGTCATAGGAATGGGGAAGAAAATAGATGGACTGGCAAAGAAAAAGATCACTCAGGATGTGGGCCAATGGAGGAAGAGCGTGGTGAATCACCTCTACTGGTCAGCCTCTACTTCCTCCTCAGGAGAAGAAGCTGTGGCCAAGTGGACCTCTGTAGCCAACCACATACAAAATATTCACGCGCATGATAATGCCCTGTTCCCCTGCTGCCAACACGAGCCACTGGTTGGGGAAAGAGCAAGGGAGTGGCTCAAGCCAAGTTAGTAATGACAGTTTTTCTTTGATTATATATTTAGTTATCTTGGACATTTTGCATTTTCTTTCTAATCCAAAATACATTTCCATTGATCATTTTGTGTGTGTAGGCACAGCAGCATGCGAAAGACTAACGGCCATTTTACTGGCGCCGAGGTTTCTGAAGGACGTGGAGAAAATCAGCCCACTTTACCACACGTCCTACATTGAGGCATTTCACAGCCTCATCATCAGGTTCTCTCCGAAAAGTGTGTGCTTCTCCTTTAAAGGAATGATGGCCAGGTAATGAATACCAAAACCTTGTAAAAGTATTTATTTCTATTCCCTCATTATATATTTTTTTGAAACTGAACCAAATAACATCACTGTTTTCTTATTTTTGTTTTGATTGTTCTAGGTTACAAATCTCAGCGTTGCACTATAATGAGAACGCGACACGCACACACGCCAGAACTGCTGCTGGTGAGCTGAGGTACTCCATAGTGTATCCTAAATATAAACATGGCGACTATACTGTGAGAGCTCTGAAGACCAAATTCACCACATGTATGTCATGAAAGAAACTTGACTGTTATGAATGAGGGCTGTTATAATATTTATGTTGTATTTTTTCCCCAGTCTACATTGATAAGCTGATGAGTCTGCTGTTCGAGTGTGTGGTGCAGGATACAGTGCCGTATCAAGAGCACTCGGACAAAATACATGTGCCTGAACCACTCTGTGGCCAGTATGAAAGGCCTGACAAAAAGGAGGCAGTGAGCAGGCACAGGTCACGATTTTTCAAGAGCAAATAAGGTGAAAAACAAACACCAGAAGATCACATACAACAAGAATATCCAGAATATAAATATATGGGGTCACTAACTTATTTTGCATGACTGATAGTGTTATAATGTACACATTCTATTGTTCATATGTTTATTCACTGAACACTATGCAAGATTATCATCGTTCTATTATAGCTTTTTTCTGACATGCCTGCATGCCAATAAGAACTAAAATATTTTCAGAAAGCAGACATGAGTCAGCCAGGACACATATCTAACTATGAACCAGAGGTGTGGGAAGACAGGATGGACCTCACTCTCAGGTACCGCCAACATTGATGATAATGTAGTGTTGATCAATTTTTGTAATACATTTAATTGCTGTATTGCACACTAGATACATATTGAATGCAAATTGTCACATTTATATAGCACCTTTTCTACTTTCTTTAAGAACTTTACATCGAGGAACCAGTCACCAATCCATACACCAGTGAATGCAGACAATGGAGGCAAAGAGGGTGAAGTGTCTTGCCCAAGGACAGTGTGCACCTGCGTGATTTGAGCCGCCAATTCTCCAATCACAAGATGACCAGCTCTACTCTGCACCACTGTAGCCGCAAAATGTATACAAGTGTAGATTGTGAATATAGATTTGTTAGTAATGTAGGGGTAAAGTGATTTTTTTGGGGAATTGGTTGCTTTCAGGTTCTGAAATGTGATTGTCACAGGGTCTAGTGGGTATTTCCTATAAACAGCATTACTTTCAAAAGTCATATCTAAAAAATAATCAATATAATTTCAAACATAATCAGTCACTGGGTCCATGATCTCTCTGTACAAGACCAACACTTCCTCATTACTATATAATCCTATAGGCCTTTAGCTGTGATGTCACCTGACACTGGGTCCAGGGAGTGTGGCGTTCATGCTTTTGCTGTGACAGTGCCTAAACTTGCTCTCAGTCCATCCATCCATCCATTTTCTTCCGCTTTATCCGTTGCCGGGTCGCGGGGGCAGCAGTCTAAGCAGAGACGCCCAGACTTCCCTATCCACACACACTTCCTCCAGCTCGTCCGGGGGGACCCCAAGGCGTTCCCAGGCCAGCTGAGAGACATAGTCCCTCCAGCGTGTCCTGGGTCTTCCGCGGGGCCTCCTCCCGGTGGGGCGTGCCCGGAACACCTCCCCAGGGAGGCGTCCAGGAGGCATCCGGAACAGATGCCCGAGCCACCTCAACTGGTTCCTCTCGACGTGGAGAAGCAGCGGCTCTACTCCGAGCTCCTCCCGTGTGACTGAGCTCCTCACCCTATCTCTAAGGGAGCGCCCAGCCACTCTGCGGAGGAAGCTCATTTCGACCGCTTGTATCCGCGATCTCGTTCTTTCGGTCATTACCCAAAGCTCATGACCATAGGTGAGGGAGGGAACGAAGATTGACCGGTAAATCGAGAGCTTTGCCTTTCGGCTCAGCTCCCTCTTCACCACAACGGTCCGATACAGCGACCGCATCACTGCGCACGCTGCACCGATCCGCCTGTCAATCTCACGCTCCATCCTCCCCTCACTCGTGAACAAGACCCCGAGATACTTGAACTCCTCCACTTGAGGAAGGACCTCTCCACCCACCTGCAGAGGGCACGGCACCTTTTTTGCTCTCAGTCCATTATCCATCAGTATTTGTTAGGCTTTATTATCAACTGGTGTGTTGTGAGATAAATGTCAGTGGCTTGTGAACATTCCCACATTCAACATCCAAAAACTTCAATTATCTATGTTTGCATTTAGATACTGTACAATCTTGGTTTAAATGCTCAATGTATATATAAATATGACAAAGTATATTGTATATTTGTTAATATATTTTTTCCACTGGTGCACCAATCTATATTTGGATGCTTATTGTATGTACAAATATGCACGTTATAAGATCTGAAGGAAAAAAATTAAGACAAGCAATAAAAAATTTCAGAATGGCATTTGTGTTTATATTGATGTTTATTGGCCATGAAAATTCAGGACAGGGAGGAACCCCGTGTAAGCCACATAATCAGGGAACTCCAGCCTGATACGGGTCACAGCACAGGACGGGATCACGACTCTGATATGCTGGCCTAGGTAACCCCAACACCACCTGACCACATTCCGGTACGCAAGGTGCCGGTAATTACTGAAAGAAGAGATGTATGGGTTGTCAACCACCTAATTGTTAATCAATTATCCTGCAAAAACTAACCTGTGCACCATCGTCTCTGGCATGTCACCAAAGAGCTGTAAGTATGTGCCATACACTGCCTGCAGCACATATGGGTTGAGGGCAACTGCCTCAAACCCCGGGTGCTCCGTAATGCAGGTGTTTACACCCACCTGCTGACATCTGTGCATTACCTACCACAAATAGGGAACTTAATGAGGAAAATATGATTTGTATAATTATGTCTTATTTAATTTTATTCTATTGTACCTTTGGTGTCTCCCTACAGCACACGTTCTCTTCTGGGGATAATGATGTGCAGTTGCCACACAAACACCTGTTGATGCAGAGTCATGTGTGTGTAACCCTAACCACAATATCCATCTCTTTTGTTCTACATCAAATAAAGCAGAGAGAGAGAGACACGAGCAGAGAGAGAGAGATGCGAGCAGAGAGAGAGAGACGCGAGCAGAGAGAGAGAGATGCGAGCAGAGAGAGAGAGATGCGAGCAGAGAGAGAGAGAGATGCGAGCAGAGAGAGAGAGAGATGCGAGCAGAGAGAGAGAGAGATGCGAGCAGAGAGAGAGAGAGATGCGAGCAGAGAGAGAGAGACGTGAGCAGAGAGAGAGGGACACGAGCAGAGAGAGACGTGAGCAGAGAGAGAGACGTGAGCAGAGAGAGAGAGACGTGAGCAGAGAGAGACGTGAGCAGAGAGAGAGACGTGAGCAGAGAGAGAGAGACGCGAGCAGAGAGAGACGTGAGCAGAGAGAGACGTGAGCAGAGAGAGAGAGACGCGAGCAGAGAGAGACGTGAGCAGAGAGAGACGTGAGCAGAGAGAGAGAGACGTGAGCAGAGAGAGAGAGAGTGAGCAGAGAGAGACGTGAGCAGAGAGAGAGAGACGCGAGCAGAGAGAGAGAGACGCGAGCAGAGAGAGACGTGAGCAGAGAGAGACGTGAGCAGAGAGAGAGAGAGCGTGAGCAGAGAGAGAGAGACGCGAGCAGAGAGAGAGAGCAGAGAGAGACGTGAGCAGAGAGAGAGACGTGAGCAGAAAGAGAGAGACGTGAGCAGAGAGAGAGAGGCGTGAGCAGAGAGAGAGAGAGGTGAGCAGAGAGAGAGAGAGAGACGCGAGCAGAGAGAGAGAGAGAGGGAGCAGAGAGAGAGAGAGACGCGAGCAGAGAGAGAGAGACGCGAGCAGAGAGAGAGAGAGCGAGAGAGAGAGAGAGAGACGAGCAGAGAGAGAGAGAGATGAGCAGAGAGAGAGATGCGAGCAGAGAGAGAGAGAGGAGCAGCAGAGAGAGAGAGAGAGATGCGAGCAGAGAGAGAGAGAGAGAGAGCAGAGAGAGAGAGATGCGAGCAGAGAGAGAGAGATGCGAGCAGAGAGAGAGAGACGTGAGCAGAGAGAGAGGGACACGAGCAGAGAGAGAGACGTGAGCAGAGAGAGAGACGTGAGCAGAGAGAGAGAGACGTGAGCAGAGAGAGAGAGACGTGAGCAGAGAGAGAGAGATGCGAGCAGAGAGAGAGAGACGTGAGCAGAGAGAGAGGGACACGAGCAGAGAGAGAGACGTGAGCAGAGAGAGAGACGTGAGCAGAGAGAGAGAGACGCGAGCAGAGAGAGAGAGACGCGAGCAGAGAGAGACGCGAGCAGAGAGAGAGAGACGTGAGTCCGCGTGTCTATGGTCCGCGCTCGGAGCCCAGACGGCAGTGCGTTCACTGAGTTGTCAGAGCGGGGGTCACAGCAGCTGCTCTCGGGGCCAGAGCGGAGGATGTAACGTAACGTTCGGTTTATCAAAACATATCACAATATTTAACGTATAACACTAGTGAATTTCACCTAGATTTTTTCAGACATTAAAGACAAGATGTTATATAATAATTGTTTAATGAAAAAACAATTTTGCCACAAGCAACCAAAAGATGTGCCTCAGACAAGAATCGAACCTGTATTTAATGCTATCCATTCGGCCAACAAAGCACCTCTGGGCTAGACAGGTTTGCACGCAGTCTTATACCTGAGCGTCTAAGTCGCTGGCAGAGCTAAAGCGGACTTAGCCTGCCACCTTGTGGCGATAAGATGTACTATTTTTCACGCAGCTGCGTGATTCCCGAGAAGCGTGAATGAAGACGACAAAACGGAATGGGACCTACTGTACATGTACAAATTAAATAAATTTTTTAAAAAAAAGATAAAAAATAAGATGGCCTTTAGCACTTCTTCAAACTGTTTTTATTTTATGTGTTTTTGTTTTCATGATTCTTTGTTTATTGCTTTTTCTAATCATTCATTTTGTACGATTTCACTGTTGTTGCTTTGATTTTTTTCTTAAACATGTGGATGTTTGCGGAATTTTTTATTTCATAGTCAAGTTGATTCCATAGTTTTACTCCGACCACTGATATTCCCATGTGTTTCTGGGTGGTTCTGGCAAAAGGGACAGAGAAGTGTAACTTCCTTCTACTGTCCTGGTTGATATTGAGAGAGAAGAGCTGTTATACAGCTGCTGTAGAGCTGTTGTAGAGCTGCTGTAGAGCTGTTGTAGAGCTGTTGTAGAGCTGCTGTAGAGCTGTTGTAGAGCTGCTGTAGAGCTGTTGTAGAGCTGTTGTAGAGCTGTTGTAGAGCTGTTGTAGAGCTGCTGTAGAGCTGTTGTAGAGCTGCTGTAGAGCTGCTGTAGAGCTGTTGTAGAGCTGTTGTAGAGCTGTTGTAGAGCTGCTGTAGAGTTGTTGTAGAGCTGTTGTAGAGCTGCTGTAGAGCTGCTGTAGAGTTGTTGTAGAGCTGTTGTACAGCTGCTGTAGAGCTGCTGTAGAGCTGTAGTAGAGCTGTTGTACAGCTGCTGTAGAGCTGCTGTAGAGCTGTTGTAGAGCTGCTGTAGAGCTGCTGTAGAGCTGCTGTAGAGCTGTTGTAGAGCTGCTGGCAGCAGAGAGTCTCTGGCTTTGTACATCACACTGAGTGACTGTAGTTTGATCAGATCCTCTAGTGTGAACAGTTTTGATTGTATGAATAGGTTGTTTGTGTGTTCTCTTGAGTCCACTTCATGAATGATTCTCACTGCTTTTTTTGTAAGAGGATTAGAGGATGTATGGTGTGTTTGTGTGTGTTTCCCCAGACTTCTACACAGTCGGTGAAATGGGGCAATATCAGGGTTCTGTACAGGAGCCTTAGGGCTTTTATGATCAAGTGAATGTTTCACTTTGTGCAGTACCGAGATATTTTTTGATATTTTTCTTTTTACCTGATTTACATGGGATTTCCAATTTAATTTCTCATCCATTGTCGCTCCCAAAAATGTTATTTCTTGTACTCCTTCAATTTTTGTGCTATTTATTGACACCTGGACGTCTGTGTTACTGTTATTGTTTGAAAACACCATGAATTTCGTTTTGCTTATATTTAATGATAATTTATTCTCATCAAACCATGTTTTTATTTTGGCCATTTCCTCTTCCATCGTCCTTGTTAATTTTTTTATATGATCTCCTGATAGAAAAAAATGTGTGTCATCTGCAAATAAGACTGATTTGAGTTTTGATGAGATAGAACATAAGTCATTGATATATAAAATAAAGAGTTTTGGCCCGAGAATGGAACCTTGGGGAATTCCACACTGAATATTTAGTTTGTTAGAAATGTTGCCAGCAAACTGTACAAACTGTTGTCTATTTTCTAAATAGCTTTCAACCCAATTTACCACCCCTCCTCTCACGCATACCACTGTAGTTTTTTTATTAATATACTGTGATTAATTGTGTCAAATGCCTTTTTTAAGTCAACAAATACTGCCAATGTGCTTTGTTTATTTTCTACTGCTGCTGTTCTGTGTTCTGTGATTTGCAGTAGTGCTAAAGCCGTGGATCGTTTTTTCCTGAAGCCAAATTGGTTCTCATTAATCAACATGTTTTTTTCTACAAAGGAATCTAATCTGTGAACAAAAAGTTTTTCAAGAATTTTTGCAACCTGTGAAATTAAAGAAATGGGTCTGTAATTTGTTAGACAATGCTTGTCCCCTGTTTTGAATACAGGAATTACTTTTGATGTTTTTAATCTATCAGGAAAAAGTCCAGAAGTGAAAGACAGGTTAAAAATATGGCAAAGTGGTTTGGTTTTGCAGTCTATGGTCTTTTTAATGATAGCCATATCTATCCCATCACTATCTATCGATGTCTTATTTTTGAACTCTGCAACTGTTCTTAAAATTTCTGGTTCAGTGACTTTTTCTAAATATATGGAGTGATGAATTTTACTGCCTTGTGTTTTTAAATATGTATTTCCCGGTTGTTGAATTTTATCAGCAAGCTTTGGCCCTATATTTACAAAGTACGAGTTAAGCTCGTTGGCCATATCTTTAACATCTATTTGATTATTTTCCTCATTTAGTAAGTCATTTGGTAAATAAATAAATAGAATGCACCTGTGTGTAATCAAGTCTCCGTATAAATGCACCTGCTCTTTGATAGTCTCAGGGTTCTGTTTAAAGCACAGAGAGAACCATGAAGACAAAGGAACACACCAGGCAGGTCCGAGATACTGTTGTGGAGAAGTTTAAAGCCGGATTTGGATACAAAAAGATTTCCCAAGCTTTAAACATCTCAAGGAGCACTGTGCAAGCAATTATATTGAAATGGAAGGAGTATCAGACCACTGCAAATCTACCAAGACCTGGCCGTCCCTCCAAACTTTCATCTCAAACAAGGAGAAGACTGATCAGAGATGCAGCCAAGAGGCCCATGATCACTCTGGATGAACTGCAGATAACTACAGCTGAGGTGGGAGAGTCTGTCCATAGGACAACAATCAGTCGTGCACTGCACAAATCTGGCCTTTATGGAAGAGTGGAAAGAAGAAAGCCATTTCTCAAAGATATCCATAAAAAGTCTCGTTTAAAGTTTGCCACAAGCCACCTGGGAGACACACCAAACATGTGGAAGAAGGTGCTCTGGTCAGATGAAACCAAAATCAAACTTTTTGGCCAAAATGCAAAACAATATGTTTGGCGTAAAAGCAACACAGCTCATCACCCTGAACACACCATCCCCACTGTCAAACATGGTGGTGGCAGCATCATGCTTTGGGCCTGCTTTTCTTCAGCAGGGACAGGGAAGATGGCTAAAATTGATGGGAAGATGGATGGAGCCAAATACAGGACCATTCTGGAAGAAAACTTGTTGGAGTCTGCAAAAGACCTGAGACTGGGACGGAGATTTATCTTCCAACAGGACAATGATCCAAAACATAAAGCCAAATCTACAATGGAATGGTTCACAAATAGACGTATCCAGGTGTTAGAATGGCCAAGTCAAAGTCCAGACCTGAATCCAATCGAGAATCTGTGGAAAGAGCTGAAGACTGCTGTTCACAAACGCTCTCCAGCCAACCTCACTGAGCTCTAGCTGTTTTGCAATGAAGAATGGGCAAGAATTCCAGTCTCTCGATGTGCAAAACTGATAGAGACATACCCCAAGCGACTTGCAGCTGTAATTGCAGCAAAAGGTGGCGCTACAAATATTAGTGCAAGGGGGCCGAATAATATTGCACGCCCCACTTTTCAGTTTTTTATTTGTTAAAAAAGTTTAAATTATCCAATAAATTTTGTTCCACTTCACGATTGTGTCCCACTTGTTGTTGATTCTTGATGTTTGAAGCCTGAAATGTGGCGAAATGTTGAAAGGTTCATGGGGGACGAATACTTTCGCAAGGCACTGTATGTCCTTGTCTCTCAAAAAGTGCAAGACTTGGTCCTCCAGAGTTTGCAGGTCTTAACTTGCTGCGTCCTCTCCAACATTCCTGCTCGCTGCAGCCGCTCGAGCATAGGAACGCGGGTTGATGTTAAGTCCGATAATAATTACATCCTCCATCCTCGGATACTGCTCCAGGTTTTCAACCCTCTTCTCAAGATCAACAATAGTCACATCCCTCACTCTGATTATTTCCTTCAGTTTCTTCACTTCTGCTACAAGCTCCGTTAGCGTCTGTAGTTGCCGGGAGACGCTAACCAGCTCCCCGGACATAAAGTTTAGCGACTGTCGTATACCTTTGATGTCATTCTCCATTTGTGTTTTTCTTGGGTGGCATCACCTGAGTTATGTAGACGCCTCCTTCGCCTTTCTTCAGTGTTATTTAACAGAAAGGTATACTTTGTCGCTAAGTTACAAGTACATTATTACATTATTATTACTGCATTGTTATTATTACTATTATTATTAGATATCCATCTGATATTCTGCCATTCAGATTCAGTTTATTTGCCATTTGCAGTAAAAAAACCACATTGGAATACATTAGCAAAAGTCTCCAGTGTGCACAGACAAATACAGACATGAAACAACATTAAAAGACAGAAATAAAACAAATAAAACAGTAAACAAATGTCACTGTGAAATCGATCGACTAAAACAGTTTCAAAACAAGTGCAAATCATTAAAGTGCTCTGTTCACACTGATAACAGCCTGTGGATAAAAACTGTTAGCGTAACGAGATGTCCTGCATCTCAGAGAGCGATATCTTCTGCCAGAGGGAAGAAGCTGGAACATGGCTTTCCCAGGGTGGCCAGAAGAGTCATTAACAATCCTAAGAGCTTTGTTTAAAAGTCTGGATTTATAAAGAACCTCCAGAACAGGAAGCTCACAGCCCACGGTCCTCTTTGCAGAGCGGAGCACCTTGTTTAAAGCTCTCTTTTCTTCATCTGTGATGTTTCCAAACCACACAGACACAGAACCAACAAGTAAACTCTCAATGGGGCAGCCATAAAAGTTAAGCACAATCTTAGAGTTAGTGGTAAATTCTCTAAGTTTACGCAGAAAGTAGAGACGCTGACGAGCTTTCTTTACGACTCGGTCAGTGTTTTTAACCCATTTCAGGTTAGACAGAGTTAAACCCAGAAACTTGCTCCTCTACAATCTGTACCTGGGAGTTGTCGATTACGACAGACAAATGAGAACTATTGCGACTGAAGTCGTAGACCAGTTCACATGTTTTGGATGCGTTCAACTGGAGGTTGTTAGTTTGACTCCACTGAACCACATTTTGTATCTCTGCTCTATAAGAGGATTCATCAGTGTCACTGATGAGACCGATGATGGTGGTGTCATCAGCATATTTGATGATCAAGTTTGAGTCAGAGGAGGACACACAATCGTGAGTGTACAATGTAAAAAGCAAAGGACTCAAAATACATCCCTGAGGAGAACCAGTGCTCACAGAAACAACATCAGAAAAACACTCATTGATTTTCACTCTCTGAGATCTGTCAGTTAAAAAGCTAAAAATCCATTTACACATGGCAACACTTAAACTGAGAGACATGAGCTTTTCAATCAGTTTACCTGGGACAAGGCAGTTAAAAGCAGAGCTATAATCGATGAAAAGCATTCTGGCCACAGATTTACTAGTGTCCAAGTGACTGTAGACAGAGTTCAGAGCAAAGGAGATGCATCCTCCACACTCCTGTTCTGTCTGTAGCAAACTGGAGCGGGTCAACACTCACAGGGATCTGGCTCTTAATGAAGTCCAGCACAAGCCGCTCAAAAGTCTTCATAAGAACAGACAGATTCAAGTACAATAAACACATCTCTAAATACTGACAAACCAAGTGACATTAAAGCTCCATAGTTTATTTTATTTTAATTATATTGTCTATTATCTTAAACAATAGACTCTGACGTGTGTTACATTCATAGTATATCAGTGAGGGATTGAGCAGCACTTTAAAATCTAGTGTGTGCTGTATTTGCACTTTCTGCTGGTGCCATCTCTCTGTGGTCATGTTTACGTCTGCACCTGGAGCCTGAGAGGTGTGGCAAATCCAGACTCTATAAACTGGGACAAAGCTTGAACCATTTCATTTCCACTCACAAAACCCAACCAGCACTTTACTATTATAATTATTATTATTTTATATTTAATTGAGAAAATGACTAAATTTGGTCATAATTTTGTAGCAAAGCTCATGACAGTTTTGAAGAAAGCAATCGGTCCTTCTATGCTGGTCGTGCTCATCTTCATCCTGCAGTATCTTTTGGACCTAGACTTTAAAGGAGCAATATGTAATATTTGCATGTCAAGTCATCATTGAATGACCCGAATATTTCAAAAGGCGTTATTAAATCATACTCTTTTCGAATTCATCTTTAACTGATAACAGTAGTTCAGCCGAGATATTTGATTATCAAAATTAGTTTTACGACCCGTAAAAGTTGTTATTGTTTTGATTTTGATGTCCTACCCTCCGCCGTTTCGCCAATCAGGAAGTGTTATGTAAGTCCGTGATCGGGTTGCCAGAACTCCGTGCGGCTCATTAATCTCAGTGGTAAAATAACATGTGGCGCAGAACTAAAAAAGGTCTTGTTATGACTCTCAAATCATTAATGACAAAAGAAAGACTAAAACGAGGATTTATATCGGGATGCCTTTGAACAATTGAGACAGCTGATAAAAGTTCACGTGTGATGCAGAATTTTCTAGTTTAAGGGCGTTCTTCACAGTGTCTCCATTCGTGTGAATCGGTGGCCTAGTGGTCAAATCTGTGCGCTTACGATGCAGGAACCCGGGTTCGATCCCGGGCTATGTCTTTTTGTATTTATTGCATGTTATCACATTCTATGACAGATTGCTCTAAAAACGGTAAAAGATGAAGGTCAAGACGTTTTTTTTGCAGATTATAGCTTAATTGTAAAAATAATCATTTAAGACCACATGTACCCCAATTCAAATAGTGTTAGTCTCTTTTTGATGTGGGACTTTTACATGTTTGTCTAAAAAATAGGGAATAAATAGAATTTAAAGGTGATATCCTCTTGAGCAAACCCTGATGTTGATACACTGAAGAAATACGTTCCAACATCCATTCTTCCCACTCCTATTTTGGACAACAATTTCTTATTTATTTTGCATAAACTATGTATAATTACATTGCTTTTATTTTGTTTTTGTTTTTTATCTCAAATGTCCAAATAATAATAATAATAAAAACATTAATCAAAACATTCATTCAGCATTAGCACGGCTGTCATGGCAATGTGAATGGAGACGGACAAATAACTGATGAAATAATTTCCTGTGTTTGCTGCTGGATTTGGTGTGAATCTGGCAACCTGAGTCAGGGAGAGTGGGAGAGGACTACAGAATATTGACTGTGACTGCAGTACCACTTTTGGCCAGATTTTTACATATTGCTCCTTTAAATGCTCCTGTAAACCTGGAATTGGCGCTAGCGACGGAATTTACTACGGACTTTACTTAGGTTTGCCTCCTCTTATTCTGACCTGGGTTTTGTTCTACTTCAAGTCTTTCAGTCAGAGGAGTGTCTCTCGCCGTTTTCTTTCCCAGAACAACTGCTGCTCAAACTGTCAAAACTGTCTTAGTTTCATTTTCACATTTCTGCTGAAACTTGTTTTTAATGGAGGTATTTGGCTCACAGCGGTTTTTTTTGACGGAGACTGGTTTTTTTGTTTCTCGACACGTTGGGACTCGAACCTCGTCGACCTGCCCTGCAAAGACACCAAGCTGCTCTCAGAAAAGGAAAAAGAAACTATAAATGGCTATAAAATTGAGTCTTTCGTAAGTAACACACATTTAATATTTATATAACTTATTATTATTATTATTATTATTATTATGGTCAAGAGAGAGATTTTATACTCGTTTTTTTATGTTAGAGTTAGAGATTTTATTTTATTTTATAGTTAGATTTTAAGATAAGATAGTTTATTGATCTCTGATGGAGAAATGTCCACGTCACATTAAACATTTAGCACAGACAGAATCAGACAGAAGTGTTTAACATGTTTAAGGTTAAAAATCGTCTGTGCAGGAGATAATTATGTACGATAAAAAGGCAATTTTGGCAATTAAAGAAACAGTGTCCATAGTAGTGCAGGTGCAGGCATGTCCAAACTCAGGCCCGGGGGCCAATAGCGGCCCTCTGTGTTATTTTATGTGGCCCTCTGCCTTCCTAACCCAAAGTAGTCTATGAGATCATCAGAATCAGAATCCTTTTGTTGCCATGTGAGTAACAGGAAGTCACAAACTAGGAAATTGCTTCGGCTCTCGGTGCAAACAAGTTCAAGCAGAATAAAATCAAAAAGGCATACATAAATAAAAATCTACATAAATGTCTGATCACTGTAAACTCAAACTCCTAAACTCAATAAAACTCGTAAACACAAGTTGACTGTGTCATCCATCCAGCTTCAGCTCAGCCAATATAGACCTTGCTGTTAAATAACTGTCATAAGGAGCGCGGAAACATGTTAATAGATTTAAGCAGCCAGCCTCGATGTTTATTCATCAAACTGAATCTCTCCATCTGTGAGATAATGAAGGATTGATTGTTCTAAAGCAGTATGTTGTTGACTGTATTTGCACATATTGTACTGATGTGGTTTTTGATTGTGTCTTTAATGGTGCTGGTGAAATGGTAGATATTTGTCATTCAGCCAACTTCAGCTCTCGTATACATCATCCTAAAAGCTCAGAACATTCCAATGCGAGTCCAGACACCTTTTCAGTCTGTGATGTCGGCCCAGGACTAGTCTGGTGAACTAAAGTGGCCCTCTTACTAAAAAGTTTGGACACCCCTGTCCTAATGCAAGTGATTTAAAGTGACTTATTGTACAGTCTGACAGTGGTGGGGATAAAGGCCCTCACCTCCTCCACAGAGTCCAGGGGGCAGCCCAGAGTGGAGCTGGCCCTCCTGACCATCTTGTTTAATTGTATAGTTAGATTATGTTTAATTTAAATTAGTATAACTGTTGTTAATGTATCTTGTGCTGTGTGCTCCTCATTAATACTGTTCTATAACTTGTGATGCAACCCTGGAATTTCCCCACTGTAGGACCAATAATCCTAATCTCACTGTAGTTCAGGATAAGACTGTAGTAGTTTCTAATGTCATTATTTTGGTTGAATGTGTTTCTTTCTGGAGGTGAAACCTTATTGAACTTTATTCATATTTATTTTATTTGTTGTCTTTTGTAGGACATTGGGCTTGGAATCATCAGCGTCCTGCTGTTGCTGTGGACTGTGGCTCAGGTGGTGAAAGGTTGCTGTATCCGGAAAACACGTCAGAAGAATGAACAACTCTGCTGTCCTCCGTACTATAAAGTTGTTTATGAGAATCTTCTGAGAGAACAAGTCGATGTTTACCTGAAAAATGAACTCACGAAAATCGCAACTGAAACAGCAAAGATCATCGGTCAAAAACACGTAGAAATCATTCAAAAATACGAGGTAACATTGAACGAATCTTCAACAGTTGATGATTCGTGGCAGACCATATCGGCGTCAGATTTTTACTACACAGAGGAGAGACCAAAGGCAACTCCCGCCTCGACTGCTGACACTCCCTCCTCTCCCGCCTCGACTGCTGACACTCCCTCCTCTCCCGCCTCGACTGCTGCAACTCCCTCCTCTCCGGTCTCGACTGCTGCAACTCCCTCCTCTCCCGCCTCGACTACTGCAACTCCCTCCTCTCCGGTCTCGACTGCTGCAACTCCCTCCTCTCCGGTCTCGACTGCTGCAACTCCCTCCTCTCCCGCCTCGACTGCTGCAACTCCCTCCTCTCCCGCCTCGACTGCTGCAACTCCCTCCTCTACGGTCTCGACTACTGCAACTCCCTCCTCTCCGGTCTCGACTACTGCAACTCCCTCCTCTCCGGTCTCGACTACTGCAACTCCCTCCTCTCCGGTCTCGACTGCTGCAACTCCCTCCTCTACGGTCTCGACTACTCTACGGTCTCGACTGCTGCAACTCCCTCCTCTCCCGCCTCGACTACTGCAACTCCCTCCTCTACGGTCTCGACTGCTGCAACTCCCTCCTCTCCGGTCTCGACTGCTGCAACTCCCCTCCTCTACGGTCTCGACTGCTGCAACTCCCTCCTCTCCGGTCTCGACTGCTGCAACTCCCTCCTCTCCGGTCTCGACTGCTGCAACTCCCTCCTCTACGGTCTCGACTGCTGCAACTCCCTCCTCTCCGGTCTCGACTGCTGCAACTCCCTCCTCTCCGGTCTCGACTGCTGCAACTCCCTCCTCTCCGGTCTCGACTGCTGCAACTCCCTCCTCTCCGGTCTCGACTGCTGCAACTCCCTCCTCTACGGTCTCGACTGCTGCAACTCCCTCCTCTCCGGTCTCGACTGCTGCAACTCCCTCCTCTCCGGTCTCGACTGCTGCAACTCCCTCCTCTCCCGCCTCGACTACTGCAACTCCCTCCTCTCCGGTCTCGACTGCTGCAACTCCCTCCTCTCCGGTCTCGACTACTGCAACTCCCTCCTCTCCCGTCTCGACTGCTGCAACTCCCTCCTCCGCGGCTAGGCCAGGCTAAGCTAGGCCAGGCTAGTCCGGACTCGGGTCTGGACTACAGCAGACTCCAAGACCAGACAAACAATCGATACCCAAACCTCAGCTACAATAATAATAAATGAATCAAACACAGTCTTGATAAAATCACAGATTTATTGAAAACAAAAGTAAAGTGCAAAACCAACAGTTTACAAAGTCAAAAGTACATATGTGTGAGACCAGGTCCAGACCAGGTCCAGGCCCAGATGAGAATACTCCGGTCACTAATTACTCGTTGGTAATCTCCACACTTATGGAAAGGGATTGTCATACAAATGTACACACGACAACATAAATACAAGCACAAAACAGAATGACAACACATGAATACTGCAGATTATACAGATAATAACTGTTAGTTTTAAACTTCACATGCTGTATTTTAATGTCTGCTTTGTCTTTGTTGTGTCTCTTTTGTGTTTTGCTCTGTTTGCTTTGTGTTTCTGTATCTAATTATTTTGACCTTGTATTATGACTGTTTTTATTGTTTATCATTCTGACTGTGGAGCGCTTTGTAAACATTGTTTTTAAAAGTGCTATACAAATAAAGATTATTATTACCAGTGGAGAGACCAGTGGAGAGACCAGTGGAGAGACCAGAGGAGAGACCAGAGGAGAGACCAGAGGAGAGACCAGAGGAGAGACCAGAGAAGAGAGTTCAATAAATAAAATACAGTGGGGCAAAAAAGTATTTAGTCAGCCACCGATTGTGTCCGAAGTTCTCCCACTTATAATAATGACAGAGGTCTGTAATTTTCATCATAGGTTCACTTCAACTGTGAGAGACAGAATGTGAAAATAAATCCAGGAATTCACATTGTAGAATTTTTAGAGAATTTATTTGTAAATTATGGTGGAAAATAAGTATTTGGTCACTTCAAACAAGGAAGATCTCTGGCTCTCACAGACCTGTAACTTCTTCTTTAAAACCCGCCTCATTTTGGCTCGTGCACAAAAGTTGGGCATACCCAAATGTCTTTGCTAATTTAAAAACACATCTTACATCTCACATGCTTGTGTGATGCATCATTTTAAAGCTAGAGCCTTCTAGTTTATGTAAATATACACTGAAATAATGTCTGTCATTCCTATTTCACTCTGCATCCTTTGAAGTTTGGAAAAAAAACTTTTTTTTAGCCTCGCCTAAAATTTTCAATTTCTAAAGGCCCTAAAAAAGGCATACTTCATTGTAAGCTCACAATATTCAAACCCTATGGTCATTGTGTTGTTGACAACAACTGTCTAAAGTTTCAGACTTCTAAGTTTTATAGTTTTTATGCAGTTTCTCCTTTTCATCAAGTAGTGCCATTCGGAACCAATTTGGCACAATTGTGCCAAAATGCTTTACTGACATTTCATCATCATAAAAACCATATTTTTAATATGGGTACTTATAAGTTACTAATCTATGTGATTTTTTTTTAAATGTCAAAGTTAATTTTTTATGAGTGTAAAATCATTGCGCCTTCGAGAGCGTCTTTTGATTGCTGTTACGCACACTTGTCAGGGCACAAATTAAGACAGAACACTTTTGTCCCACCCCTTGCTAGAAAGCATTCCTCATTGGCTACACAGACACGTCAATCTTTCGGCCAGGAAATTCATGCAAAGCAGTCCGGAGCCGACGGTATAAACTAGGCTTAACAGGCTTAGCAGTACTACCGGGAGATGCTACGGACGTAAACAACCTCGTAGAGCTTCATGGAAGGTGTCATTTTAAAGCTAAAGAGCTGGGGAACACGTGGATACTATGGTTTTGGGTGAAAAACAAAGCTAAAAGTCCACTAAAAGTGAAAGAACAGCCTCTGTGTTCTTTGTTTTCGTTTTTTTTGCTAAAGATAAACGCACATTTTTTGATTATTTCTCCAGAATGGATTATACTTTGGGAAATACAAGTGGATATTATTTTTCAATTGACAGTTCCAGAGAGAAAGATGTATTGGAAGCTGGGAGGAGAGCTGATTGATTTATGCAGCACAAAACTTTTTCCGAAGTGATTTTTTTTGAGCCCCCATTATGTGTTATATCTTTTGAATGCAAAGTCTGATGTAGTTTACACTTGTATATCAAATCAAATCAAATCAAAGTTTATTTGTAGAGCGCCTTTCATACACATGGCAACACAAAGCGCTTCACAGTCCACATCACAAATCATCACATAAAACAAACACCAGAATCACAATTAAAACATTAAAATCACACAAAAGATTAAAACACAATTAAAACATTAAAATCACACAAAAGAATAAAACCATTAAAACTTTCAAAATTACACAAGAAATTTAAAAAAATAAATAAATGACAGCAGTGCATTAAAAATGGAGATAAAATCCTTCAGTTGTATGCACAGGCAAACAGAACAGTCTTTAACCTGGATTTGAACATTGACAGAGTAGACGCCTCCCTCACATTTTCAGGGAGATTGTTCCAGATCTTAGCTGCATGGATCTGAAACGCAGCCTCCCCATGTTTGGTTCTCACTCTGGGCACCAGCAGGAGGCCAGTCCCTGTGCTCCTCAGAGTCCGGGCTGGTTCATATGACACCAACATGTCACTAATGTATTCTGGTGCAAGGCCATGGAGAGACTTGTACACAAGCAGAGCCGTTTTAAAATCTATTCTTTGAGCCACAGGAAGCCAGTGCAAAGACCTGAGGACCGGACTAATATGGTCATACTTCCTGGTTCCTGTCAGGACTCTAGCTGCTGCATTTTGGATGTACTGCAGCTGCTTACAGGTCTGTTTGGACAGACCTGTAAGCAGGCCATTGCAGTAGTCTAGCCTGCTGGAGACAAATGCATGGACAAGAATCTCCAAGTCTGCCCTGGACACTATATTTCTAACTTTGGCAATGTTCTTCAGATGGTAAAAAGCTGTTGATGTTATTGATTTTATGTGGCTATTGAAATTTAGGTCTGAGTCCAGTATTACCCCCAAATTTCTGACCTTGTCTGAAGGAAGTAGGGAGAGAGACTGAAGTTGACAAATGACGCCCTCTCTTTGTTTCTGGGGACCAAAGACAATGATTTCGGTTTTGTCTGTATTTAGCTGGAGGAAATTATTTTGCATCCAGTCACTGATCTGTTGGATACAGTGAAGGAGCAAATCCAGTGGTCCATGTTCTCCTGCAGTCAGTGAGACATAGATCTGAGTGTCGTCAGCGTAATTGTGGTAGGACACTTTGTTTCTTTGTATTAACTGACCTAACGGCAGCATGTAGAGATTAAATAGGAGAGGTCCCAGGATCGACCCCTGTGGTACACCACAGGTCAGGGCCACATCATCTGAGACGCGGTCTCCAATCTCCACAGAGTACTTCCTATCCTCCAGGTAAGACCTAAACCAGTCTAGGGCTGTGCCAGTGACACCAGCCCAGTCCTCCAGTCTCTGCATGAGGATCTCATGGTCGACAGTGTCGAACGCGGCACTAAGATCTAACATGACCAAAACTGTGACTTTACCTGCATCAGTGTGAAGTCGAATGTCGTTTGTTACCTTCACTAGAGCGGTCTCAGTGCTGTGGTGGGGTCTAAACCCAGACTGGAACATATCAAAAGAATTATTCATTGTTAAAAATTCAGTAAGTTGTTGGGAGGCCACTTTTTCAAGAATTTTTCCAATAAATGGCAGATTCGATATGGGGCGATAATTTTGAAGTCCCGCGGATCCAGACTGCTCTTTTTTAGGAGAGGTCTTATGACTGCTGTTTTTAGGGCCATAGGAAATGTTCCTGACGACAGAGACATGTTTACTATTTGTGTCAGTGAAGGTAACAAACTGCTCAGGACGGACTTCAGAAATTTAGAGGGCAATATATCCAGGCTACATGTGGAGGAGCTCAGACTCATGATTATCTTTTTGACAGTTTCAGTATCCACAGGTGCAAAGTGAGTTAGCTCAGAAAGCTTCTCTGGCTGTTGCATTGTTATACGTGCTGTGGAGGTGATAGTGTTTTTGATTCCTTGTACTTTGTCATCGAAAAACTGTGCGAACTCATTACACCTAGATTTAGAGGAAAATTCTAGGGGCAACTTTACAGGGGGGTTCGTTAATCTACCAACTGTTGAAAACATAACACGAAAATTGTTACTGCAACCTCCAATAATGTCAGAAAAATACATTTCTCTTGTTCTACGTAGAACCCGGTTAAATTCACCCAACTCATCTTTAAAGATTTCATAATCGCCCTGGAAATTGGACTTTCGCCACTTCCGTTCGGCCCTCCGGCACTCTTGCTTCTGTGCCCTAACCGAGTCTGCCTTAGTCCATGGGGCCTTTTTCTTACTGGTAACTATTTTAACCGTCACAGGAGCAATGGCGTCCAGAACAGTCAGAACACTGGTGGTGACAGAGTTATACAATTCATCAACAGTAGAGCATGGAGTTTTCTCAAAATTTAGCATTCCCATGAACAGTTCACTTGTGTTTTCATGTATGTGTCTTCTTCTAACAGTTGTAAATTCAGCTGGTGGTTTGCTAGCAAAACACATGTCAAAAAATACACAGAAATGATCTGACAAAGCAACATCAACTACATTAACATTTGATACATTAACCCCCTTTGTAATTAGCAGGTCAAGAGTGTGCCCCCTGCTGTGGGTGGGGCCACTCACGTGCTGAATGAAACCAAAGGTCTCAAATACAGAAGCCAGCTCCCTTTGCATTTCTGTCATCAACATTATCAACATGTACATTAAAATCACCTGTAATAACTAAACTATCAAAATCTGTGCACACGAATGAAAGTAGTTCAGTAAAATGGTCAATAAAATCGCAACATGACTGTGGTGGCCTGTACAGGACAATGAAAAGAGTAGAAGATTGCTTTTGTTCCATTTTAAAAGAAATATACTCAAACGATGAAAAATTTCCAAGGGGCATTCTATGGGAGACAAAGTGCTCTCTAAAAACTGCAGCTATGCCTCCCCCCCTTTTGTTTTCTCGTATTTCGGATTCGAATTTAAAATTGGGTGGTGTTGCTTCTATTAGAACTGCATTTCCTGTATTTTGGTCCAGCCATGTTTCAGCCATAAGCATAAAATCAAGATCATAAGAAGTGATAAAATTATTAATTAAAAATGATTTGTTACATAGAGATCTGACATTAAGCATAGCAAGTTTAAAAATAACGTCAGAGTCGATTAATGTGGTTGATTGATTTCTACAGGGAACAGAAATTAGATTTGCAGAGTTGGACCGTCTAACTGCTGTCCTGTTTTGATTTCGTTTTTTAGAATTTAAAAACATTTTTGAGCTGGTGCGAGGAACACACACAGTCTCAATTGGCCTAAAATGTGAAAACCCTTGTTGTTCTTTAGCTCCCAGAGTCAGAAGGGAGTCAGCACAGTTCAGTGTTTGGACTGGTAATGCACTGCCAGACGGACAGGGAGCAGTGTTTGCACCGTTGTACTCACCCGGTGCTGGTGAGCAGGAGGCGGGGGAGTGCGGTGGGGTCCGAGGGGGCTCAGATGTAAACAGTCACGTCCCCCTCGGGGAACGCTGAACAACATAACGTATGTAATCCATCAACAGGCTGCTACCGTATCTGTTTGGGTGTAATCCGTCTGGACGATAGGCTTCGTAACGTTTCCAGAAAAGGGCAAAGTTATTCACAAAGACAAAGTTAAAAGAGCTGCATGTAGCCTGAAGCCACATATGCAGCGCCACAACACGACTGTAGAGGCAGTCACCTCTGTTTACAGTCTGGATTGGACCAGAAATAAAAACAGATAGTCCGGAGGATTGAAGGAGGTGGAACAGATCCATAAAATGTTTCTTCGTGACTTCTGACTGCTGAAGTTTCATGTCGTTAATTCCCACATGCACGACTACCTTGGAAACGGTATCAGGCAGGGACTGAAGCAGAGGAGGGAGACGTATGAGCAGGTCTGGCACAGTAGCTCCGGGAATACAGCGAGTGACCGCGTTAAAGAAGCGGACGTGTCTCACGATGGAATCTCCAATAATCAGAGTGGTCGGGGCGAAGAGTGGCCTCGGAGAAGGAGCTCGGTGGACGGAACCAGCGGGTTCACCCGAAGCAGGACCCGAGCCTGAGCGCCGCTGAACACATGGAGAGGAGGAGCGGGGGTGCTGACTCTCAGCTACAGGCGACCCACGCTGTGTGCTCGGGGACGCTGGAGCGGTGAGAGGGGCTGGCTCTGGGCGCTGCTGCTGACCCGGTGGAGGTGAGCGGTGGTGATGATGGCTAGCTACCCCAGTCTGAGGCTGCTGCACTGGGGTCAAAGAAGGGGAACAGGCCAACATGGCCGGTGGACCGCTCTTTCGCCTGAGGACTGCTTCCTTTAGGAGCGTTTTCCTCGCAGTGGACTTGGATCCTCGAGCAGTGGAGTACGCTGCAGTGTCCAGGGATTCTGCTGAGGGGGCCGGGATGTCAGTGGAGAGGGCTGCATAGCGGTTTGCCAGACTCAGGATATGGGCCACGGCGCAGGATGGCTCCTCGGAATCCGCGGGCTCGTTGTTCGGAACCGGGCGCTTAGGTGTAGAACAGGAGGGTCCGGAGCTGACGGATCTCTCCCACACGACAGTGTCACAATATGCAGCGCTCAGTGACATCAGCCGTGAGTGCTGCCCACCAGCGACTTCAAAAAGTTTGGACACTAGAGATTGTTTCTCATTCAACTCTGCGGTGAGACGAAGGACTTCTTTTCGTAGTTCTGCAATGGTGGCACGGTCGCTCTCACGGAGCTCCAAGGTGAGGCGACTAATATTGTGCATGTTTGAGCCAATTTCATTGTCACTTTCCATGTCCTCGTTAGCTTGTGTTAGCCTCTGTGCTACTAGTGGGTTTCAGTTGGGACTAAGTGCTATTTGCTGAAACCACTGAATTAATAACATAAAACACTCAGATATATTAAAAAACTGAACAATAAAAACGCGCTAAAAAGTTGTTAAAAGTTTACTAAAAAGGTGCACAGAGCAGCCCCTACATATAAATGTAGATAAGAAAATAATCTTTAAAATGATATACAACATTTGGGGTTTGGTGTTCAAAATACATCTGCTATTGCCAGCAGAACATTTTAGGTTAAGAAGCTCTTCTGTCCTCCACTCGTTACCTGTATTAATGGCACCTGTTTGAACTCATCTGTATAAAAGACACCTGTCCACAGCCTCAAACAGTCTGACTCCAAACTCCACTATGGCCAAGACCAAAGAGCTGTCGAAAGACACCAGGAAGATAATTGTAGACCTGCACCAGACTGGGAAGAGTGAATCTACAATAGGCAAGCAGCTTGGTGTGAACAAATCAACTGTGGGAGCAATTATCAGAAAATGGAAGACATACAAGACCACTGATAATCTCCCTCGATCTGGGGCTCCACGCAAGATCTCATCCCATGGGGTCAAAATGATCATGAGAACGGTGATCAAAAATCCCAGAACCACACGGGGGGACCTGGTGAATGACCTGCAGAGAGCTGGGACCAAAGTAACACAGGTTACCATCAGTAACACACTACGACGGGAGAACTTGCAGTCAGTGGCTGACTAAATACTTTTTGCCCCACTGTATACCTTTAAGCAACATAAATACTGCAGCACTTTAAAGGTCCTATATCAGGCTTTTCTTCATGTTTCACACTCAGTCCTCTGCACATGTGTGATATTAATGTGTATGATACACCACACAACAATCAAAGCTTGTGAGATTAGAGCCATCTCTTGTATAGAGGTGACGTCACCTCGACTCAAACGAGCTGATCCAGAGTCTGCTCCTCTGCCTGTGAGCCCGCCTCCCCCCGCCCTCACCCGCCTCCCCCCGCCCTCACCCGCCTCCCCCCGCCCTCACCCGCCCTCACCCGCCTCCCCCCGCCCTCACCCGCCTCCCCCCACCCTCACCCGCCTCCCCCGCCCGCACGCTGACGTAGCATCACGCTTTTGTCGTTTATCACCTGTACTTAGTCATTTCATACATAAGAATAAACTTTTTCCAACAATGACAATCCGTCACATTGAGCCCTATGTCCTCGATGCACAATCAGACCCTAGTTATTTAGTTTACAGAAGTATACAGCGAGTTAGCGTCACTACTTACAGATCGAGGGGTCCGAGTTACGTCTTTTACCGTGGGAATAACGTGTTTCCAGATCAGCCTTTGAGTAAGTCCAGTTCCATTGTCCCTGTAGTTCTGGAACAGTCTCAGTGAAGTGTCGCAGATGAACCGGTTTATAATAGATCCATGAGATGAACAGATGAAAAAAGTCGAGCCGCTTTCTTCCTCTTAGGGCCAAATAGTGCGTCACATATTTACACCCATAACACACTTCATTCAAGTTGACGTGATCCTAACACTTTTAGTTTCTGACAAAAGCATAAAAACAGCAGCTCTATGTGGTGTCCGCGAGACCAGACGCTGGACTCGGGAGCAGGAGCATGTGCGCTCTGATTCGCTGTTTTGATCCGTCAATCACCTCCCGCCGGCTTTTAATTAATTTTTTATTTTTATTATTTTTGACAAAAAACAGCATACTAATTGTGTATTGTTTACCCCGTTTTGACAAAAGTATTTAACAACTATTTTAAATACAAAGCAAACGGGGTCATGCGCGTCATCAGTGTGGTTTTCGTCACTGAAGTGGACCCGAGCGTTTCTGTGCCTCACGCTGGGGAAGGAGACAGATTGTTCTCTTACAAAAGATTGACAGAATCAATGAATAAACTACTGTGGGCTTGTGTATGAGGCCAAATAGCATTGTAATCATGTTTAAAGCAGAGAAAAGTCAAAAACCGTGATATGGGCCCTTTAATATGTAAATATTAAATAATAATAATATACTTAATCTACATGTATCAGATAAACTTGTTTTTATCTCTGTTCTCTCATGTTTTAGTTTGTAATGCTCTTAAACTCTTAAGTATTTAACATGAATACTAAATAAAAAGTATGATTTTAATAAAACATTTACAAATCCCAGTCCCTGTGTTTTTAACGACACAATTTAAATCCTTTCAGATTCAGATACATTTATTTGCCATTTGCAGTAAAACCACATTGGAAAAACTGTGCAAGACTACCCCGGTGTGCACATGGATGTATTATATTAACTGGATAGGGTGTTACTAGCTTGTAGCTGAATAACTCACGTGCTCAGGGGATTCTCGCGGTACTGCAGACTGAACCAGACTGAACCAGACTAAATTCACGTGGGCTACCCAGAAATTTTCCCCATAGAACTCAGTGCATATTAAAACAGCTCAACCTCAGCTGACAGAGAACCTGACAGAGAACCTACAGCTTTAATAAAGATCGGATTTTGTAGGGATTTTAGTGTCCCTTGTCATCCTGAACTTTTTTTCTTCTTAAATCCTTCGGTTTTGTTTAAATCCACACTTTAGTGCCACAAACTCTGCTCCTCTGGCTCTGGCTCTAACTCCCGCTCTGATGAACTGCTCTGATTGGTCAGAGCCGAGCCCCTCTGTGCACAAGCGTGAGACCCGGTGTGAGACCCACACACGCGTGTTTGGGGCAATGCATTATGGGAGATCATCCACTGCACAGAACCGGGAGGACCAGACGATGCCCAAATACAGGCGAGTTTCCCATAGATCTTTGCGAGTTTCAGGCGACTTCCGCTAATCTTTCAGCTCCCATGCCGTCACAAAGCGCCACTGAGCACAACCATTCATTTAAATAGGGCGCCATCTTGGATCGCCGGGGCTTGGGTGTGCACCAGACAGAGGACGACACACACCAGAGCTCTTGCCACGGCGCCATGCGACCGGGCAACCAGGAGCAAACATCAAGACGTTTGCTCCAAGCCAAGCCGTGTATGTAAATATTGTTTTTATATTTTTACACCTTTATCGGTTTCTTCTTTATCAGATATTTTCTCCACATGAAGGAACCCAGGTGCCGCCTCAATGTCAATCACACCACATTTCTCAAACATGTTTTAATGTGGTTGGATCCATCTTCAATCAGTCCCTGGATGAAAGCCTAGTCCCAGTTTTAAACACACTGTGGTCCTGCAGAATTTAAAGAAACCTAATTTAAGCAAGTTTGAAGTTTTTCAATTCAGATTTTATTAGCCTGGTCTTACCACACCATAGTACAAATTACAGTTGGTACTAAGGCCTGGATTGTCTCCAGTGACTCCGTGAACAGGTGGGAGGGGTTAACTTCTTTTGCAGATTGAAACATTGGATCTGAGTTTAGATTTAGCCTAGCTTTAGCATGTAGCCTAGCTATAGCCATCTCCTTTGCCGCTAACAGAGCCCGTGGGGAGTATAACCATAGACATATAAAGAGTAGACGTATCTTTATATGTCTATGAGTATAACGGCTCCAGAAATTATTGCTTGGATAAAAGGCAGACGCTCTGACTGATGTTTAGTTGACATTTATTTACAACAAAGCCACATAAAAAACCGTGAAAATCGAGACACTCTGGAGTTGTCCATATTAACTTTTGTTCAGCACGAGGTGACCTTGTCCATCCAGCGACACACAACAAATACACTATTATAAACAGATAAGATGATACAAATATACATGTGAACAAAACATTTTCACTGACAGCTACAGGGAGTAGCACCACAATCTTTGCAGCGAAATAAGTTTTTTTTAACTATTTGACTCAAAGCTGAATTGAATTAGATTCATATTTGTGAGTAACATGAACACATGGAAAACAAATTATTATCCAGCATTCACTTTAATACAAAATAACAAAATTAGCTGAATAAAATAAGTACCTTTGTTAAACAGAAACCTGTCCTGCTTGACTTCAAACTGTATAAATTATAAAAACAATAGACAGGAAGCATAACAGTCATCCTGCAATATTGCACATTTTTAGTGCAACAACAAAAGTGCAAACAAAGTTCAAAGATAACCTGTAAACGTTTGTGCCTCAAAGACCTACACTTACAGTGTAGGCTACACTTACAGTCAAACAGAAAAAACAACTTGTAAACTCTTCAGCTCAATGCCACATTATGTGATGACCTTTTTCCACCATATTTCTTCTGACCTCTTGCTGCAGTGAGTTCTTTGTCTGTGAGTGTTTAAGACAGTTGAAAATTGAGGCTAACAATGAGCTCACTTTTAATTAATTCAGTGGAACATTTATTCCGCACATCAGACCATTCTTCCAGTGGAAGATGGGATGCTGAGGACAAAGGATACAGCAGCTTGGATGTTGGGAAGGTCAGCCGTCTGAAGGACCTCCATCCACCTCTCTGCTGTTCCTTTGGACTGCCAGGTTTCCTCTTCCTGACTGAGGCGCTCCAGAAGACTGTTTGCAGTGACACGTTCTTCATACACATCATCCATGGACATGCTCAGCCTACCAGAAGAGATGAAAAGTTGTCATTTACAGTGGTAAATAAATGGGAAAAAAATACGACTGTATATAATCATGTCATGCCTCGCGTCCCTACAGAACAACAGTTTAGTTAGTTTGAACAGATTGACTAGCTTTGAACTTTGTCCCAGATATCCTATTTCATCATTAGATTCCTTCTTAAGTTAAATTGATTTATAATCCCAGTAAGATTTCTATAACAACTGTAAAGTTTATGATTATGTATTCATTTAAATCTATCAATTGTATTTGGTTATAACCATCAATAGTATTAAAACATGGTCAATCACTACACTGGCAATAGTTCCATTCTTACCTGCCAACCAGGCAAACCGTTGGATCATGTTGTCCATTTCATCAAAGGAGATCTTCCCAGATGCAAGAGAGAGGGGCTGCAGGTGGAAGAGCCAGTTTTCCTCTGAGAAATCAAACCACTTCTCAATGTAAGTGATTGAACGGTTAAGGAAGTCTGAATTCCTGCTTTGCAACCCATAGGTACCCATAAAACTGATAATCTCTTCTCTGAATTAGTCTCCTCCGGAAAGATTCCATGATGGAGAAGAGGTCAACAGATGTGGTTACATTTGTGTCCGGCTTTTTCACTACCTCTTCAAACAGGGACAGGACATTATTACAGAATAGGAGGTACACTTCAACAATGTCTGGCTCTTCCTCAACTCCAGCAGCATCTTCAGTCAACCTCAGCAATTGTTTCAGACGCTGTGGACAGCCTTCACCAATGCTGATGAGATAGGACTTCAGCGGGACCCAGTTCTGCAGTAGGCGGGTGATTGCAGGGTTGAGTGACAGCCATCTTGTTACCACATCTTGGATCTGGCAACCAAGTTTAATGTGGGTAAATAGTTGTTCAGATCCAAAAAAACATGTCTCTTTGACATTTTATTTTGATTACCTTGAGGAGCCAGGTGTGTGAAGAGAGGGAACTTTCTCACACTTGTCCTTGTCACTGTTCTCATGTCATCTCTTTTGCTTAGCGTACATCGGACTGGCACCTGAATATATCCGTCGCCTTTGAGTTGCTGCCCCGCACACATCGACAATCTGGCGGAAAACGGGCAAACTTCTAGAGTAGCAGGCTAGTCTCGGGAATAACACGCATACATCAAGCAGCAACTGGCCTCAACTACATGTGTAGTGTTTTCTGCATAAACTGTAGAGGGGTCGCAATACACGCAATACACACGTTGTTGGAGCACATCGGGTGAGATCTCTGGATACTGAGGACAACTAGTTGTCAAAAAGTACAGAACACGGGCAACTGAATGAATCCGGAGATCGACTGTTCATCTCCAGTTGTAAGGGCGCTCATATCGACCGATTTTGGCAACTGATCATCTCCATCATCTACTCTCAGTTGCCAAAAGCCGTCTTGCAACTAGTTAGGCAACGCTAGGCCCTAGACAAACTCACCAAAAATGAGCTCCAGAAGGATGACATCTGAGGAGGCTTTATCACAGATTTTGGGTTGATGATGTAGCGGAAGAGATTTCAGAAACAGAGGATTTTTCAGATACAGGAAAATGTTATTGCTGATCCAGATTGTCAATTTTCTTACGATAAGGAGGATTCAGAGGACGAATCTTTGGCCAAGTAAAGAGGAAGGGAGGAAGGAAGGAAGGTAGGAAGGAAAAAACGGAGAAAGGAAGGAAGGAAGGAAAAGAAAAGAAGGGAATAGAGGAGGATGAACAGAGAGAAGGAAAACAGGATGAGAAAAAGGAAGGAGAAAGCATGGCAGGAGGAAAGAGGGAGGGAAGAATTGTCATTTTAACCCGAGAGGAGGACAAGAAGATTAGACTAAATATTTCTTAAATATATCATTGGAATAAAAAAAAATATTGTATGTCACTTTTCTAAATATTTATATAACCTAAAATAAAGTTGTTATTGGTTTAACCTGTTTTCTTGACTGTTTTGAGTGCATTTACGCAGTACGGGTCAAAATGACCCGCAACATTATCAATGTCATTTTTTTTCAACATAATACAAGGGTTAACTTTAAAATGACTTCCATAACTTGTGATTGTATTGATTTGTCAATGTCAATGTCAAGTTTATTTATATAGCACATTTAAAATGACCAAAGTGCTTTACAAATTGGCTAAAATCATAGTAAAAACAATTAATTTAAAATTTACAACATTTGCAACAATATAAAAAGAGAGATTCAGCTCATGTTAAAAAGCCAGTGAAAAGAAATGTGTCTTAAGAAGGGATTTAAAATGGACCAGTGAATCAGCGGCTCTGACCCACGGTGGTAGATTGTTCCACAGAGAAGGCCTGGTCCCCTCCACTCTTCTTCTTGTCATGACTTCACTTCTAACTCAAGTGGACGCAGCGGCCTGTGTTCTGGAGCAGAGCCATCTCCAGCACACGCCAATCACCTGAACCCTTGGGAGGAGGACCCTACCATCAGCTGAACCCTCGGGAGGAGGACCCTACCATCATCTGAACCCTCGGGAGGAGGACCCTACCATCACCTGAACCCTCGGGAGAAGGACCCTACCATCACCTGAACCCTCGGGAGGAGGACCCTACCATCACCTGAACCCTCGGGAGAAGGACCCTACCATCACCTGAACCCTCGGGAGGAGGACCCTACCATCACCTGAACCCTCGGGAGGAGGACCCTACCATCACCTGAACCCTCGGGAGGAGGACCCTACCATCAGCTGAACCCTCGGGAGGAGGACCCTACCATCATCTGAACCCTCGGGAGGAGGACCCTACCATCACCTGAACCCTCGGGAGGAGGACCCTACCATCACCTGAACCCTCGGGGAGGAGGACCCTACCATCATCTGAACCCTCGGGAGAAGGACCCTACCATCACCTGAACCCTCGGGAGGAGGACCCTACCATCACCTGAACCCTCGGGAGGAGGACCCTACCATCACCTGAACCCTCGGGAGGAGGACCCTACCATCACCTGAACCCTCGGGAGGAGGACCCTACCATCACCTGAACCCTCGGGAGAAGGACCCTACAATCACCTGAACCCTCGGGAGGAGGACCCTACCATCACCTGAATCCTCGGGAGGAGGACCCTACCATCACCTGAACCCTCGGGAGGAGGACCCTACCATCACCTGAACCCTCGGGAGGAGGACCCTACCATCACCTGAACCCTCGGGAGGAGGACCCTACCATCACCTGAACCCTCGGGAGGAGGACCCTACCATCACCTGAACCCTCGGGAGGAGGACCCTACCATCACCTGAACCCTCGGGAGGAGGACCCTACCATCACCTGAACCCTCGGGAGAAGGACTCTGCCAAATCTCATAAAACTCCTTCATGCGACATTAAGCTCCAGAGTAATGTACCTTGTAATTGAGCACAGCAGCCATAATGACCCAACATTGTCTCTCTGTCAAAAGAGGGTTTTGTACGATTTTATACAACTTTTGTTTGATTCAAGTCTTTGTGATCCAAGGTCACAGGAATGAATGAACTACTTATGGGCTCATCATATGTTCTAAGCCCCTCCAGTGATGACTTGACCAGGCCTAGAAACTGTAGAAACTACCAATCATTTTGTGTTTGACATGTTCGCCCATGTATTTTTCCAAATTAGCAGAAATATGGATACTTTTACAGTGTCTATGGTATTTTCTGAGTTCGACACAAAGCTCTATACTTCATTTGTTAAGTGCGCTCTCTTGGTATAGTCTCGAGATGGAGCAAGGACACACAACTTAACAGCAGCTGCAGAGATAGAGATGGAGGCCCTCAGTAAGAGCCCCTGAGAGCCCTCACCCAGAGATCCTTCATCTCTGCAAACAAACCAGTCTATTACACACTGTCTACACCAGGGGTCTCCAACCTGCAGCTCGGGAGCCACCAGTAGCTCGCCAGCCCCTTACAGGTAGCTCGCCAAAGGAATTAGAATTTAACAAATACATTTAGACGAACACTTTTTGACCCATTACACATCGATTATAAGTATAAATATAGGGTTATAGTAGAATGGTATCTTTTATTTGTGTTTATTAGATAGATTTTTATTACGAGTTCAAAAAGGAGTAGCTCTCTGCCTGTTTGTTTGTATAAAAGTATCTCTTCGATTAAAAAACTTGGAGACCCCTGGCCTATACACAACCATTTTGTTAACCTTTTGTTTTGTTATACTATAAAATCTTATGAGCCTGCCTTTTCAGCCAATCAACATTGTAGTGGCAACAATCTTGAAAGATTTAAACCTTTTTTAGATTTAGACTACTAAGCGTTCATTCTGCTCTAGTCTGGGCTTTCCTTTGTATTCATGAGGCATGCTAACTTCTGTTCAGAGAGGCCAGGTCACTCAGACTTAACACTGTATAACTCCATCAGAGACAAAGAAGAAAAGCCAATGTCAACGCTCAAATACATTTATTCAGCCCTCAGTGGAGCCTAACCCGCTCACACCTCAAAGAACACCTAATAAAGCCAAAGTGTTCAGAGCCAAGTGACCCAGCTCAGCTCAGACTGGACAGTGCACTTGTTTTGTGTTTTGGGACCAAGCCGACGGGTGTCTGCAGCAAAGTCACCCAGACCTGAAGACACACGGCTCAGGTAGAGTTTGGAGGTTATACTCACACAACACTGTCAACATCATTCTGTTTCTGCTCAACAAACAAGTCCACATGTGTTCACAAAGAAAACAAACACAGTGTATTATGTTGTTATTATTGTGAGTCCTCTGTTGATGTGTAATGCAGGCAGAAAATACAAATGGTGGTAAACAGCGTATGTATTTATATGTATGCACAGTCATTCTGAGAAAAATGGCAGTAAGAAGTGAGTTTGTATTTATGAATGCATCCATGTGAATAATATCTGTTGATTTTCCCATCATGCAACACTATCCTCCAAAGCTCAGTGATGATGATGGAGGTAAAAAAAAGAAATGCTCCGCTGCACCATTAAGCACAAAGTCAGGATTCTTGCGGAGACTGTGTAGTTGGGGCGACAGACCGTGGGATTGACACTTGAGACGGTTTTCTTTGAGGACCCTCACTACAGAGGGCTCCAGCAGAGGGCTCCAGTGTCTCTGTGTCTCTGTGTCTGTATGTACCTGTGTCTCTGTCTATATGTACCTGTGTCTCTGTGTCTATATGTCTGTATGTACCTGTGTCTCTGTGTCTGTATGTACCTGTGTCTCTGTGTCTGTATGTACCTGTGTCTCTGTGTCTGTATGTACCTGTGTCTCTGTGTCTATATGTACCTGTGTCTCTGTGTCTGTATGTACCTGTGTCTCTGTGTCTATATGTACCTGTGTCTCTGTGTCTATATGTACCTGTGTCTCTGTCTATATGTACCTGTGTCTCTGTGTCTGTATGTACCTGTGTCTCTGTGTCTGTATGTACCTGTGTCTCTGTCTATATGTACCTGTGTCTCTGTGTCTATATGTACCTGTGTCTCTGTGTCTGTATGTACCTGTGTCTCTGTGTCTGTATGTACCTGTGTCTCTGTGTCTATATGTACCTGTGTCTCTGTGTCTATATGTACCTGTGTCTCTGTGTGTATATGTACCTGTGTCTCTGTGTCTATATGTACCTGTGTCTCTGTGTCTGTATATACCTGTGTCTCTGTCTATATGTACCTGTGTCTCTGTGTCTATATGTACCTGTGTCTCTGTGTCTATATGTACCTGTGTCTCTGTGTCTATATGTACCTGTGTCTCTGTGTCTATATGTACCTGTGTCTCTGTGTCTATATGTACCTGTGTCTCTGTCTATATGTACCTGTGTCTCTGTGTCTGTATGTAAGTTTTTAGTAAGTTTTTATTTATATACCGCATTTTCACTGCAGATCTGAGTCTCAAAGCGGTTTACAATTTTTAATTATGGGCATTTGTCTCTCACTACACACAGAGAGGGGAGCGGGGTCGCCAGTACAAGAGGCGCATGCCAGACCTATTGGACATATTTTTAGTGGTAGGGGAAACCGGAGTACCCGGAGGAAACCTACGCAGACACGGGGAGAACATGCAAACTCCAGGGCCTCCAGAAAGGCCCTGGTCCGACCGGGATTCGAACCCAGGACCTTCTTGCTGAGAGGCGAGAGTGCTATCCACTCAGCCACCGTGCCGCCCTGTGTACCTGTGTCTCTGTGTCTATATGTACCTGTGTCTCTGTCTATATGTACCTGTGTCTCTGTCTATATGTACCTGTGTCTCTGTGTCTATATGTACCTGTGTCTCTGTGTCTATATGTACCTGTGTCTCTGTGTCTGTATGTACCTGTGTCTCTGTCTATATGTACCTGTGTCTCTGTGTCTATATGTACCTCTGTGTCTGTAGGTACCTGTGTCTCTGTCTATATGTACCTGTGTCTCTGTGTCTATATGTACCTGTGTCTCTGTCTATATGTACCTGTGTCTCTGTGTCTGTATGTACCTGTGTCTGTGTGTCTATATGTACCTGTGTCTGTGTGTCTATATGTACCTGTGTCTCTGTCTATATGTACCTGTGTCTCTGTGTCTGTATGTACCTGTGTCTGTGTGTCTATATGTACCTGTGTCTCTGTCTATATGTACCTGTGTCTCTGTCTATATGTACCTGTGTCTCTGTGTCTGTATGTACCTGTGTCTCTGTGTCTATATGTACCTGTGTCTCTGTGTCTGTATGTACCTGTGTCTCTGTGTCTATATGTACCTGTGTCTCTGTGTCTGTATGTACCTGTGTCTCTGTGTCTATATGTACCTGTGTCTCTGTGTCTGTATGTACCTGTGTCTCTGTGTCTGTATGTACCTGTGTCTCTGTCTATATGTACCTGTGTCTCTGTCTATATGTACCTGTGTCTATATGTACCTGTGTCTATATGTACCTGTGTCTCTGTGTCTGTATGTACCTGTGTCTGTATGTACCTGTGTCTCTGTCTATATGTACATGTGTCCCGTTTCCATGACAACAGCAGCATCTCTCTGCTCCGGTCCAAGGCGACTCAGGCTCATCATGAACACTACTGCAGGTTATTATGGAAACACAATCAATGATCTACAGTGAGACCCTCCCCCTCCCTCTCTCCCCCTCTCACCCCTTCTCTCCCTCTCTCTCACCCCCTCTCTCATCCCCTCTATCCCCCCTCTCACCCCTTCTCTCCCTCTCTCTCACCCCCTCTCTCATCCCCTCTATCCCCCCTCTCACCCCTTCTCTCCCTCTCTCTCACCCCCTCTCTCATCCCCTCTCTCCCCCCTCTCACCCCTTCTCTCCCTCTCTCTCACCCCCTCTCTCATCCCCTCTCTCCCCCTCTCACCACCCTTCTCTCCCTCTCTCTCACCCCCTCTCTCATCCCCTCTATCCCCCCTCTCACCCCCCTCTCTCCCCCCCCCCGCCCCCGACCTCATGTGGGGGAAGACCATAGATCTCTGGGTAATACTGAGACTCCATCCAAGATTATACAGTATTTTACATTCACTGAAGTTAGAGATTTGAGACTTAGTAGCGCCACCTGCAGGTGAAAGCTAGATCCTGTCACACCTCTGAAGCCAAGCAGGGCAGGGCCAGGTTAGTGCTGTGATGGGAGACCTCTGGGAACAGCAGGTGCCACAGTGGGGCGGCTGCGGCTGTAAAGTGCCAAACTTCTGTTGTGTCCTTAGGCAAGACACTTCACCCACATTAGAATGAGTCTGGTGTGTGTGTGAATGGTTGGTGGGGGTACAACATGAAATGAGTACCATGGTATGGTTAGACCAGGCTACCAAAGCCCTGTGGTTCCTGGATCCGAAAACCCTTTTGTGCCAGAAACAGGATGTATCGTGGTGGTTCTGGAGAGACTCGAACAGACAGAACAGAGGTTTCACTAGAACCGTACTTTGGTTAACAATAAACTGGATAAATGAGAACAGACAGATCTGAAGACAATATGTGCGACATGACATTACTGCTGCTGTACAAGAAATGTGGCTAAGATTAAGACCTGGGAAATGACCAGAGAGGGGGGAGAAGGTCTGGGGCGAGGCGGAGATCGGGAGGAGGAGGGTTGCTGCATGTATGAAAGCTGCGGCCTGCTAGGAGAGGGCAGTGTAGCTGAGTGTGATTGACAGATGGGGAGAACTGAGCTAAGTTCTTCCAGTCTGAAAGTCTGCTCCACGCCTCACCCACTGATGCTGAAGCTATTGCTCTGTTCATCGGTGTAAAAAGTCTGCTCTGTGACAATCAACGAACACTACAGTCTCAGCCTCACTACGAACTCACAAACTGAGAATCACTCAGATCCAGGTGCTCTGTGTGTCTCGACAAACCTCCGTCACTTTCAGACTCCGATTATTTGCCATTTGCAGTAAAACCACATTGGAATAACTGTGTGAGAGCCCCCAGTGTGCGTCAGACAGAGCACAGAGTGCAGCCCTCTCCCTGCTCTGCTCCAGCACTTTGAGGAGGCCCAGCACTTTGAGGAGGCCCAGCACTTTGAGGAGGCCCAGCACTTTGAGGAGGCACAGCACTTTGAGGAGGCCCAGCACTTTGAGGAGGCCCAGCACTTTGAGGAGGCCCAGCACTTTGAGGAGGCACAGCACTTTGAGGAGGCACAGCAGTTTCCCAGTTTAATGGAACATCCCTGATGATAAAAAGGATGAAGATGGACAGAGTTGTGTTTTGCCGTTGCTCAGTTATTGTAGTGTTGTTAATTCTGGATCAGCCACAGCTCATCCAGCCTCATTATCTGGCACAGGCAATTACCCACAATGCACCTCGGGCTCGTTTGGCCGATCCTGCCGTTTAAGCCTCACCACACGCTACGCTAATAAATTATACACGGCGGCTAATGGCAGCTGCTCCGCGGACACCTCTGGAGAGCGCTTTTATCACAGACAAGCCGCCATTGTTGAGATCTCAGCCCCATTAGGATTCAGAGACCAGGGCTTCCCAACTGGGGGTACACGGACCGGAGACCAGGGACCAGGGACCAGAGACCAAGGAGCAGAGACCAGTGCTTCCCAACCGGGGGTGCAGGGACCAGAGACCAGGGACCAGGGACCAGAGACCAAGGATCAGAGACTAGAATCCAGTGACCAGAGACTAGAGTCCAAGGACCAGGGCTTCCCAACCAGGGGTACGTAGACCAGAGTCCAGGGACCAGAGACTAGATGCCAGGGACCAGAAACTAGAGACCAGAGTCCAGGGACTTGGTCATGGCTTGGGTGTGACTTTCTGTTCACCTCTGACCACCTCTGACCACCTCTGACCACCTCTGACCACCTCTGACCACTCACTGACCACCTCTGACCACCTCTGACCACCTCTGACCACTCACTGACCACCTCTGACCACCTCTGACCACCTCTGACCACTCACTGACCACTCACTGACCACCTCTGACCACACACTGACCAACTAGATTCTCCAACGGGACAAAGTCTGATCAAGAACTGTTCTTTTTTCTCTCATTCCAAAGGAGACATTTGAGTGTCTTTTTGATGGTTGTGTGTGTTGTGTGTGTTGTGTGTGTTGTGTGTGTTGTGTTGTGTGTGTTGTGTATTGTGTGTTGTGCCATCGGAGAATCTGGCTCTGAGGCAGGTTGTGTTGGATTAAAAAACATTTGATCTAATTTTTCACTTTTTGCAGTAAATCAAACAAACAGCAGCAGAGTCAGAACACTCACCCACGTAGATGCAGTTCACGGAGAGGAAGTGGCTGCAGCGCCCGCCATCACAGCGCCCCCTGCTGTCTGTAGGCCTGTCCTGGGGCTGCAGGGACCTGTCCTGGGACTGCAGGGACCTGTCCTGGGACTGCAGGGACCTGTCCTGGGACTGCATGGACCTGTCCTGGGACTGCATGGACCTGTCCTGGGACTGCATGGACCTGTCCTGGGGCTGCATGGACCTGTCCTGGGACTGCATGGACCTGTCCTGGGACTGCAGGGACCTGTCCTGGGACTGCATGGACCTGTCCTGGGACTGCAGGGACCTGTCCTGGGACTGCAGGGACCTGTCCTGGGACTGCATGGACCTGTCCTGGGGCTGCATGGACCTGTCCTGGGACTGCATGGACCTGTCCTGGGACTGCATGGACCTGTCCTGGGACTGCATGGACCTGTCCTGGGACTGCATGGACCTGTCCTGGGACTGCATGGACCTGTCCTGGGACTGCATGGACCTGTCCTGGGGCTGCATGGACCTGTCCTGGGACTGCATGGACCTGTCCTGGGACTGCAGGGACCTGTCCTGGGACTGCATGGACCTGTCCTGGGACTGCAGGGACCTGTCCTGGGACTGCAGGGACCTGTCCTGGGACTGCATGGACCTGTCCTGGGGCTGCATGGACCTGTCCTGGGACTGCATGGACCTGTCCTGGGGCTGCATGGACCTGTCCTGGGACTGCATGGACCTGTCCTGGGGCTGCAGGGACCTGTCCTGGGACTGCATGGACCTGTCCTGGGACTGCAGGGACCTGTCCTGGGACTGCAGGGACCTGTCCTGGGACTGCATGGACCTGTCCTGGGACTGCAGGGACCTGTCCTGGGACTGCATGGACCTGTCCTGGGACTGCAGGGACCTGTCCTGGGACTGCATGGACCTGTCCTGGGGCTGCAGGGACCTGTCTGTGTGAGGTCCTCCTTTCTTGACAGATGGATCCAGGTCCAGGTCCAGGTCCAGGTCCAGGTCCAGGTTGGGTTAAAGTTCAGGGAGTCGTTTTACTTCCACATCACTGACAGTATTTAGGTCAGTTCTGATTCAAAAACAATCGAAATCGTGTCGTTGGACGTAGAGCCTGAAAATGAGGTTGCGATGCCAACAGTGTCGGTCCCCGTGTCCCACCTCCACACGTCTGGTCCAGCAGCTCTGACATCACTCTGACATCACTCTGACATCACTCTGACATCACTCTGACATCACTCTGACATCACTCTGACATCACTCTGACATCACTCTGACATCACTCTGACATCACGCTGACATCACTCTGACATCACGCTGATCTTCATGGACGGTCTTTGGTTCAGAATCTTCTCTTTGTTGAGATCGAAGTAAAAAGTTCAAGCACAAATATCTCCAGTGGTCTTCAGTGCGACGTCTCTGGGAATCTATAGAGAGAGAGGGAGGAGGGGAGGGAGGGAGGGAGAGAGAGGGAGGAGGGGAGGGAGGGAGAGAGAGAGAGGGAGGAGGGGAGGGAGGGAGAGGGGGGGGGAGGCTCATGAGACTTCACATGGTCTGGACATTAACACACACACTGTAAAACTAAACAGGAAACACATTCATGCTCAAGGAAGATGATGCAGTGTTGTTGTTTGCACAGGGACTGGCCTCCTGCTGGGACTCTGAGGAGCACAGGGACTGGCTCCTGCTGGGACTCTGAGGAGCACAGGGACTTGACTCCTGCTGGGACTCTGAGGAGCACAGGGACTGGACTCCTGCTGGGACTCTGAGGAGCACAGGGACTGGACTCCTGCTGGGACTCTGAGGAGCACAGGGACTGGCCTCCTGCTGGGACTCTGAGGAGCACAGGGACTGGACTCCTGCTGGGACTCTGAGGAGCACAGGGACTGGACTCCTGCTGGGACTCTGAGGAGCACAGGGACTGGACTCCTGCTGGGACTCTGAGGAGCACAGGGACTGGACTCCTGCTGGGACTCTGAGGAGCACAGGGACTGGCCTCCTGCTGGGACTCTGACTTAATGGCTCTGTGGCTTTGTGTATGAACTGTGCTATACATATAAACTTGGCTCATTCATAACCAAGGTCACGCTTCAGTGCAGCCCTCACATCTGTTATGTTTTCTACATGGTCTGAATGACATCGACATGACTACAAACCCACACCATGTGGGTCAGGGTTAGGGTACACTAATTACCATGAATTAGGGTACCAGATCCCCATGAAAGACAGATCCTGCCAGACCTCTGAAGCCAAGCAGGGCAGGGCCTGGTTAGTACTGTGATGGGAGACCTCTGGGAACAGCTGGTGCCACAGTGGGGCGGCTGCGGCTGTAAAGTGCCAGACACTTCCCCCACAATCTAGTGTGTGTGTGAGTGGTTCGTGGTGGGAGGGGCCTTCTGTCAGTGTGTCCCAGGGCAGCTGTGGCTACAGCAGCAGTTTATGGAGTGAATGAATAATGATTTGAAGCGCTGCATAAACAGATGTGTTATTATTAAACCAGCTCCTTCTATAAGACTTTGAAACAGCACAGCCTTTGTCCCTGTGAGTCCGGTGTTTGTCTGTCCCTGTGAGCGCGGTGTGTGTCTGTACCTGTGAGTGTGTGTCTGTCCCTGTGAGTGTGTGTCTGTAACTGTGAGTGTGTGTCCGTCCTTGTGTGTGTGTCCGTCCCTGTGTGTGTGTCCGTCCCTGTGCGTGTGTGTCTGTACCTGTGCGTGTGTGTCTGTACCTGTGCGTGTGTGTCTGTACCTGTGAGTGTGTGTCTGTCCCTGTGAGTGTGTGTCTGTCCCTGTGTGTGTGTGTCTGTCCCTGTGTGTGTGTGTCTATACCTGTGAGCGTGTGTCTGTACCTGCGTGCGTGTGTCTGTACCTGCGTGTGTGTGTCCGTCCCTGTGTGTGTGTCCGTCCCTGTGCGTGTGTGTCTGTACCTGTGAGTGTGTGTCTGTCCCTGTGTGTGTGTGTCTGTCCCTGTGTGTGTGTGTCTGTCCCTGTGTGTGTGTGTCTATACCTGTGAGCGTGTGTCTGTACCTGCGTGTGTGTGTCTGTACCTGCGTGTGTGTGTCTGTACCTGCGTGTGTGTGTCTGCACCTGTGTGTGTGTTTTGCAGTGCAGCCCAGACCCTGTGTCTACCTCAGGTCCATCAGCTCTTTACACTACACTATCTTTACACTCTGTTAAAGGGCCCTAATCTGTCATCATTAAAGGGCCCTAATCTGTCATCATTAAAGGGCCCTAATCTGTCATCATTAAAGGGCCCTAATCTGTCATCATTAAAGGGCCCTAATCGGTCATCATTAAAGGGCTCTAATCTGTCATCATTAAAGGGCCCTAATCTATCATCATGAAAGGGCCCTAATCTGTCATCATTAAAAGGCCCTAATCTGTCATCATTAAAGGGCCCTAATCTGTCATCATTAAAGGGCCCTAATCTGTCATCATTAAAGGGCTCTAATCTGTCATCATTAAAGGGCCCTAATCTATCATCATGAAAGGGCCCTAATCTGTCATCATTAAAAGGCCCTAATCTGTCATCATTAAAGGGCCCTAATCTGTCATCATGAAAGGGCCCTAATCTGTCATCATTAAAGGGCCCTAATCTGTCATCATTAAAGGGATCTAATCCGTCATCATTAAAGGGCCCTAATTTATCATCATTAAAGGGCCCTAATCTGTAATCATTAAACGGCCCTAATCTATCATCATGAAAGGGCCCTAATCTATCATCATTAAAGGGCACTAATCTGTCATCATTAAAGGGCCCTAATCTATCATCATTAAAGGGCACTAATCTGTCATCATTAAAGGGCCCTAATCTGTCATCATTAAAGGGCTCTAATCTGTCATCAATAAAGGGCTCTAATCTGTCATTATTAAAGGGCCCTAATCTGTCATCATTAAAGGGCTCTAATCCGTCATCATTAAAGGGCCCTAATTTATCATCATTAAAGGGCCCTAATCTGTCATCATTAAAGGCCCTAATATGTCATCATTAAAGGACCCTAATCTGTCATCATTAAAAGGCCCTAAATCTATCATCATGAAAGGGCCCTAATCTGTCATCATTAAAGGGCCCTAATCTGTCATCATTAAAGGGCACTAATCTATCATAATTAAAGGGCACTAATCTGTCATCATTAAAGGGCTCTAATCTGTCATCATTAAAGGGCCCTAATCTGTCATCATTAAAGGGCTCTAATCTGTCATCAATAAAGGGCTCTAATCTGTCATTATTAAAGGGCCCTAATCTGTCATCATTAAAGGGCTCTAATCCGTCATCATTAAAGGGCCCTAATTTATCATCATTAAAGGGCCCTAATCTGTCATCATTAAAGGCCCTAATATGTCATCATTAAAGGACCCTAATCTGTCATCATTAAAAGGCCCTAAATCTATCATCATGAAAGGGCCCTAATCTGTCATCATTAAAGGGCCCTAATCTGTCATCATTAAAGGGCACTAATCTATCATAATTAAAGGGCCCTAATCTGTCATCATTAAAAGGCCCTAATCTGTCATCATTAAAGGGCCCTAATCTGTTATCATTAAAGGGCCCTAATCTGTCATCTGTCTATATGTACCTGTACCTGTGTATATATGTACC
Source organism: Knipowitschia caucasica (assembly GCA_964034765.1). NCBI lineage: Eukaryota > Metazoa > Chordata > Actinopteri > Gobiiformes > Gobiidae > Knipowitschia > Knipowitschia caucasica. Next base: position 38,665,215 of record OZ035837.1, on the reverse strand, counting down.
TGTACCTGTGTCTACATGTACCTGTGTCTGTGTCTATATGTACCTGTGTCTCTGTATCTATATGTACCTGTGTGTCTGTGTCTATATGTACCTGTGTACCTGTGTCTATATGTACCTGTGTACCTGTGTCTCTGTGTCTATATGTACCTGTGTCTCTGTGTCTATATGTACCTGTGTCTCTCTGTGTCTATATGTACCTGTGTCTCTGTGTCTATATGTACCTGTGTCTCTCTGTGTCTATATGTACCTGTGTCTCTGTGTCTATATGTACCTGTGTTTCTGTGTCTATATGTACCTGTGTCTCTGTGTCTATATGTACCTGTGTCTCTGTGTGTCTATATGTACCTATGTATCTGTGTCTATATGTACCTGTGTCTCTGTGTCTATATGTACCTGTGTTTCTGTGTCTATATGTACCTGTGTCTCTGTGTCTATATGTACCTGTGTCTCTCTGTGTCTATATGTACCTATGTATCTGTGTCTATATGTACCTGTGTCTCTGTGTCTATATGTACCTGTGTCTCTGTGTCTATATGTACCTGTGTCTCTGTGTCTACATGTACCTGTGTCTCTGTGTCTATATGTACCTGTGTCTATATGTACCTGTGTCTATATGTACCTGTGTCTCTGTGTCTATATGTACCTGTGTCTATATGTACCTGTGTCTATATGTACCTGTGTCTCTGTGTCTATATGTACCTGTGTCTCTCTGTGTCTATGTGTACCTGTGTCTCTGTGTCTATATGTACCTGTGTCTATATGTACCTGTGTCTATATGTACCTGTGTCTCTGTGTCTATATGTACCTGTGTCTCTGTGTCTATATGTACCTGTGTCTGTGTGTCTATATGTACCTGTGTCTGTGTGTCTATATGTACCTGTGTCTCTGTGTCTATATGTACCTGTGTCTCTCTGTGTCTATATGTACCTGTGTCTCTGTGTCTATATGTACCTGTGTCTGTGTCTATATGTACCTGTGTCTCTGTGTCTATATGTACCTGTGTCTCTGTGTCTATATGTACCTGTGTCTCTGTGTCTATATGTACCTGTGTACCTGTGTTTATATGTACCTGTGTCTCTCTGTGTCTATATGTACCTGTGTCTATATGTACCTGTGTCTATATGTACCTGTGTCTATATGTACCTGTGTCTCTGTGTTTATATGTACCTGTGTCTCTGTGTCTATATGTACCTGTGTCTCTGTCTATATGTACCTGTGTCTCTGTCTATATGTACCTGTGTCTATATGTACCTGTGTCTATATGTACCTGTGTCTCTGTGTCTGTATGTACCTGTGTCTGTATGTACCTGTGTCTCTGTCTATATGTACATGTGTCTCTGTGTCTATATGTACCTGTGTCTATGTGTCTATATGTACCTGTGTCTCTGTCTATATGTACCTGTGTCTATGTCTATATGTACATGTGTCTCTGTGTCTATATGTACCTGTGTCTCTGTGTCTGTATGTACCTGTGTCTCTGTGTCTGTATGTACCTGTGTCTCTGTGTCTATATGTACCTGTGTCTCTGTGTCTGTATGTACCTGTGTCTCTGTCTATATGTACCTGTGTCTCTGTGTCTATATGTACCTGTGTCTCTGTGTCTATATGTACCTGTGTCTATATGTACCTGTGTCTCTGTGTCTATATGTACCTGTGTCTCTGTGTCTGTATGTACCTGTGTCTCTGTGTCTGTATGTACCTGTGTCTATATGTACCTGTGTCTCTGTGTCTATATGTACCTGTGTCTCTGTGTCTGTATGTACCTGTGTCTCTGTGTCTATATGTACCTGTGTTTTTCTGTGTCTATACGTACCTGTGTCTCTCTGTAAATCACAGTGCCCCTGCGGCCCTGTGTCTATAAGTACCTGTGCTTCTGTATATACGTACCTGTGTCTCTCTGTAAATCACAGTGCCCCTGCGGCCCTGTGTCTACATGTACCTGTGCTTCTGTATATACGTACCTGTGTCTCTCTGTAAATCACAGTTCCCCTGCGGCCCTGTGTCTACATGTACCTGTGCTTCTGTATATACGTACCTGTGTCTCTCTGTAAATCACAGTTCCCCTGCGGCCCTGTGTCTATAAGTACCTGTGCTTCTGTATATACGTACCTGTGTCTCTCTGTAAATCACAGTGCCCCTGCGGCCCTGTGTCTATAAGTACCTGTGCTTCTGTATATACGTACCTGTGTCTCCTCTGTAAATCACAGTGCCCCTGCGGCCCTGTGTCTACATGTACCTGTGCTTCTGTATATACGTACCTGTGTCTCCTTTGTAAATCACAGTTCCCCTGCGGCCCTGTGTCTCTCTCTGTCTACATGTACCTGTGCTTCTGTATATACGTACCTGTGTCTCTCTGTAAATCACAGTGCCCCTGCGGCCCTGTGTCTACATGTACCTGTGCTTCTGTATATACGTACCTGTGTCTCCTCTGTAAATCACAGTGCCCCTGCGGCCCTGTGTCTACATGTACCTGTGCTTCTGTATATACGTACCTGTGTCTCCTCTGTAAATCACAGTGCCCCTGCGGCCCTGTGTCTACATGTACCTGTGCTTCTGTATATACGTACCTGTGTCTCCTCTGTAAATCACAGTGCCCCTGCGGCCCTGTGTCTACATGTACCTGTGCTTCTGTATATACGTACCTGTGTCTCCTCTGTAAATCACAGTGCCCCTGCGGCCCTGTGTCTACATGTACCTGTGCTTCTGTATATACGTACCTGTGTCTCCTCTGTAAATCACAGTGCCCCTGCGGCCCTGTGTCTACATGTACCTGTGCTTCTGTATATACCTGTACCTGTGTCTCTCTGTAAATCACAGTGCCCCTGCGGCCCTGTGTCTACATGTACCTGTGCTTCTGTATATACGTACCTGTGTCTCCTCTGTAAATCACAGTTCCCCTGCGGCCCTGTGTCTACATGTACCTGTGCTTCTGTATATACTGTACGTACCTGTGTCTCCTCTGTAAATCACAGTTCCCCTGCGACCCTGTGTCTCTCTCTGTCTACATGTACCTGTGCTTCTGTATATACGTACCTGTGTCCCTCTGTAAATCACAGTGCCCCTGCGGCCCTGTGTCTACATGTACCTGTGCTTCTGTATATACGTACCTGTGTCTCCTCTGTAAATCACAGTGCCCCTGCGGCCCTGTGTCTACATGTACCTGTGCTTCTGTATATACGTACCTGTGTCTCTCTGTAAATCACAGTTCCCCTGCGGCCCTGTGTCTACATGTACCTGTGCTTCTGTATATACGTACCTGTGTCTCCTCTGTAAATCACAGTGCCCCTGCGGCCCTGTGTCTACATGTACCTGTGCTTCTGTATATACGTACCTATGTCTCTCTGTAAATCACAGTGCCCCTGCGGCCCTGTGTCTACATGTACCTGTGCTTCTGTATATACGTACCTGTGTCTCCTCTGTAAATCACAGTTCCCCTGCGGCCCTGTGTCTCTCTCTGTCTACATGTACCTGTGCTTCTGTATATACGTACCTGTGTCTCCTCTGTAAATCACAGGGCCCCTGCGGCCCTGTGTCTCTCTCTGTCTACATGTACCTGTGCTTCTGTATATACGTACCTGTGTCTCCTCTGTAAATCACAGTGCCCCTGCGGCCCTGTGTCTACATGTACCTGTGCTTCTGTATATACGTACCTGTGTCTCTCTGTAAATCACAGTGCCCCTGCGGCCCTGTGTCTACATGTACCTGTGCTTCTGTATATACGTACCTGTGTCTCTCTGTAAATCACAGTTCCCCTGCGGCCCTGTGTCTACATGTACCTGTGCTTCTGTATATACGTACCTGTGTCTCTCTGTAAATCACAGTGCCCCTGCGGCCCTGTGTCTATAAGTACCTGTGCTTCTGTATATACGTACCTGTGTCTCTCTGTAAATCACAGTGCCCCTGCGGCCCTGTGTCTATAAGTACCTGTGCTTCTGTATATACGTACCTGTGTCTCCTCTGTAAATCACAGTGCCCCTGCGGCCCTGTGTCTACATGTACCTGTGCTTCTGTATATACGTACCTGTGTCTCCTCTGTAAATCACAGTTCCCCTGCGGCCCTGTGTCTCTCTCTGTCTACATGTACCTGTGCTTCTGTATATACGTACCTGTGTCTCCTCTGTAAATCACAGGGCCCCTGCGGCCCTGTGTCTCTCTCTGTCTACATGTACCTGTGCTTCTGTATATACGTACCTGTGTCTCCTCTGTAAATCACAGTGCCCCTGCGGCCCTGTGTCTACATGTACCTGTGCTTCTGTATATACGTACCTGTGTCTCTCTGTAAATCACAGTGCCCCTGCGGCCCTGTGTCTACATGTACCTGTGCTTCTGTATATACGTACCTGTGTCTCTCTGTAAATCACAGTTCCCCTGCGGCCCTGTGTCTACATGTACCTGTGCTTCTGTATATACGTACCTGTGTCTCTCTGTAAATCACAGTGCCCCTGCGGCCCTGTGTCTATAAGTACCTGTGCTTCTGTATATACGTACCTGTGTCTCTCTGTAAATCACAGTGCCCCTGCGGCCCTGTGTCTATAAGTACCTGTGCTTCTGTATATACGTACCTGTGTCTCCTCTGTAAATCACAGTTCCCCTGCGGCCCTGTGTCTATAAGTACCTGTGCTTCTGTATATACGTACCTGTGTCTCCTCTGTAAATCACAGTGCCCCTGCGGCCCTGTGTCTACATGTACCTGTGCTTCTGTATATACGTACCTGTGTCTCCTCTGTAAATCACAGTGCCCCTGCGGCCCTGTGTCTACATGTACCTGTGCTTCTGTATATACGTACCTGTGTCTCCTCTGTAAATCACAGTGCCCCTGCGGCCCTGTGTCTACATGTACCTGTGCTTCTGTATATACGTACCTGTGTCTCCTCTGTAAATCACAGTGCCCCTGCGGCCCTGTGTCTACATGTACCTGTGCTTCTGTATATACGTACCTGTGTCTCCTCTGTAAATCACAGTGCCCCTGCGGCCCTGTGTCTACATGTACCTGTGCTTCTGTATATACGTACCTGTGTCTCTCTGTAAATCACAGTTCCCCTGCGGCCCTGTGTCTACATGTACCTGTGCTTCTGTATATACGTACCTGTGTCTCTCTGTAAATCACAGTGCCCCTGCGGCCCTGTGTCTATAAGTACCTGTGCTTCTGTATATACGTACCTGTGTCTCCTCTGTAAATCACAGTGCCCCTGCGGCCCTGTGTCTACATGTACCTGTGCTTCTGTATATACGTACCTGTGTCTCTCTGTAAATCACAGTGCCCCTGCGGCCCTGTGTCTATAAGTACCTGTGCTTCTGTATATACGTACCTGTGTCTCCTCTGTAAATCACAGTGCCCCTGCGGCCCTGTGTCTGTGGTGAAGGCCGAGCTCGGGGTAACTCAGGGACTGCATCATGACTGACTGTGAGCTTGTCCCTGTGCTCAGCAGAAAGCCGCGGCGGTGTTTACGGTCAGACGTTATCCCGTGATGGACGACCTGTCGGGGAAACGCTCAGTGAGGTGTGCAGCAGACCAACAGCCTCCAGAGCTTTACCAACTGTTTTTATGGAAGGCACAAAATATAAACACACAGTAAACTTTGGGTCCTCATGATATAAATAAAATCCTAATCACAAAGAAACTAATGTATGGAAATAAACACTTATAACTATAATAACGTTTTTGCTACGACAAATGAGGGTCACAAAATCATTAAAGTTTGTAAATAAACAATATAACACATGGGATTACCAGTAGTTAGGCCGATTTATGTTCAGAGACTTTCATTCATTCATTCATTCATTCATTCATTCATTCATTCATTCATTCATTCATTCATTCATTCATTCATTCATTCATTCATTCATTCATTCATTCATTCATTCATTCATTCATTCATTCATTCCTGGGTCAGGGGGTGGCATTCAGAGCTGCACCTGTCCCTTTGTTCCTCCTGCAGTGGGGGGTCCACAGGAGGATGGCTGCTCCTTCAATGCAGCCTTGATCTTTCAGCGGGGGCTAACTTGGGACAAGGTCAGTGACATGCTAATGAGTTAGGGTCGTTAGCCTCAGCAGGGTCGTTAGATCTGCTCCCTTCTACATCAGACCTTAGATTGTTTATGAGTTAGTCTCAGGATTAGGGTGTGGCTAACCACACCCATAGGTTATAAATCTCCAACGGGCGGTCCGAGAATTCATTCCCTGAAGAAGTCCACTAGGTTGAGGACGAAACGTCGGGAAAACTTGCTAAGAAGTACAGATGATGGGTGAGAAACCTTCCTTTGCTCTAACGCTTAAACCACAAAACACAACTGCCACTTTCACATACAAAGTGTCAAATAGTGAAGCTAGCTTTTGTGCAGTGTCAGTGTATTGTTTTTATTCAAGGTAAAGGTAAAGCTGCCCTTTATTAATCCCCGTAAATTAATCCTCTGCATTTGACCCATTCTGATGCCACTAAGGCTTACGTCAGGAGCAGTGGTCGCCGTAGTAACAGCGCCCGGGAACCCATCTCCAGATGTTGATGCTCGTGGTCAGGACCAGAGCTGGAGGATTTAACCTAGTGAGCATGTTTTTAGCGGTAGGGGAAACCGGAGCACCTGGAGGAAAAGATCCTGTTCTGACCAGGATTCGAACCCAGGACCTTCCACTCAGTCACCGTGATAAGCAGCAGCTAGCTAGCATTCTTTATAGTTTTTTCAACATTCACTTTAAAGAACGCTGCTGCAGTTGCTTCTGGATGTGATGGATCCATAACTTAATGTTTCAGCTGCAGAAAGGGTGAGAAATGAACAGATTTGGGCAATGTTTTCTGACAAAAGAAGGCAGTCCGAGTCTTTAGTTTAACATGAGATTCAAATAAGAGTGGGTCAGAGCCACACATGCCAACATTCATAATTAATTAGTCTAATTTCTATAACACTGGTCCCAACCTCTGCAAAGCAGACCAACTAAGTGCTATCGTTGGGGGGCTGATCTTTCATGGAGCCTTCAGTTAAAAGCAATGGCAGAAATGGGACCGGGAGTGTGGCCAAAGGAGAAAGAGAAGTGACACCTGTCTAGAGTACAATGTTTTTTTGCTGGAAAACTGTCAAGGGCTAAAAGGAGCTCTGCGTTTCCAATAAACCTGGATTTAATAAAGTGGAGTACACCTGTGATTTCACTGAGTGCTTGTTTACGATGCACTGGTCTACATCCTGCCAGCAGAGCCTATACCTGGATTATATAGGGGCGGCACAGTGGCTGAGTGGATAGCACTCTCGCCTCTCAGCAAGAAGGTCCTGGGTTCGAATCCCGGTTGGACCAGGGCCTTTCTAAGTGGAGTTTGCATGTTCTCCCCGTGTCTGCGTAGGTTTCCTCCGGGTGCTCCGGTTTCCCCTACCACTAAAAATATGTACAATAGTTCTGGCATGTGCCTCCTGTACTGGCCCCCCCACACAAAATAACAATTGTAAACTGCTTTGAGACTCCGATGTGCAGTGAAAAGGCGGTATACAAATAAAGATTACTTACTACTTACATATAGAATTATGTGAGGAACTATAATGGTCCGATGCAGGGGGACTGAAGCTACTATAGAGTACAGAAAACACATGTCGTGCTCTTATCAATTGAAAGAGTGTATGTTTTTATTTCTAGCATGTATGATTATTGGCCTTACTATCTGTTTGAACTCTACCTAGGTCATATGCCGTGTTTTATTATATTGTGAAAATAAATGACTTATGGGCATATGAGTGACTTTTTATGTTAATGCATTGATGGTAAAACAACAATAACTTTTTTTTACGGAGTTGAAAAAATCTACATTATTTCGTGCACACGTAAAGCCATATTATTCCCACAAAGGATGTTTTTTTTTTTTTTAACACTTTCCATTGAAGAGGATAATCGCTCGGAAGCCACGTCTCCATGGAAACAAGTATAAGAACCATCCTTCGAAAGGCTCCAAGTCAGGTTTGTGGAGATGCAAGCCGTGTGGTAAGCAAGTTTATCACTAATTTCAGTGAAGTCAACATAGATAATTAGAGTCGCTCTCAGACCCGATCAGACCCATATCCAGTCTATGATCAGACCCATATCCAGTCTAGGATCAGACCCATATCCAGTCTAGGATCAGACCCATATCCAGTCTAGGATCAGACCCATATCCAGTCTAGGATCAGACCCATATCCAGTCTAGGATCAGACCCATATCCAGTCTAGGATCAGACCCATATCCAGTCTAGGATCAGACCCATATCCAGTCTAGGATCAGACCCATATCCAGTCTAGGATCAGACCCATATCCAGTCTAGGATCAGACCCATATCCAGTCTAGGATCAGACCCATATCCAGTCTAGGATCAGACCCATATCCAGTCTAGGATCAGACCCATATCCAGTCTAGGATCAGACCCATATCCAGTCTAGGATCAGACCCATATCCAGTCTAGGATCAGACCCATATCCAGTCTAGGATCAGACCCATATCCAGTCTAGGATCAGACCCATATCCAGTCTAGGATCAGACCCATAACCAGTCTAGGATCAGACCCATAACCAGTCCATGATCAGACCCATATCCAGTCTAGGATCAGACCCATATCCAGTCTAGGATCAGACCCATACACAGTCTAGGATCAGACCCATAACCAGTCCATGATCAGACCCATACACAGTCTATGATCAGACCCATATCCAGTCTAGGATCAGACCCATATCCAGTCTAGGATCAGACCCATATCCAGTCCATGATCAGACCCATAACCAGTCCATGATCAGACCCATACACAGTCTCTCTCAGACCCATACACAGTCTATGATCAGACCCATAACCAGTCTAGGATCAGACCCATATCCAGTCTAGGATCAGACCCATACACAGTCTAGGATCAGACCCATACACAGTCTAGGATCAGACCCATATCCAGTCTAGGATCAGACCCATACACAGTCTATGATCAGACCCATACACAGTCTAGGATCAGACCCATATCCAGTCTAGGATCAGACCCATAACCAGTCTAGGATCAGACCCATATCCAGTCTAGGATCAGACCCATATCCAGTCTAGGATCAGACCCATACACAGTCTATGATCAGACCCATACACAGTCTAGGATCAGACCCATATCCAGTCTAGGATCAGACCCATACACAGTCTAGGATCAGACCCATATCCAGTCTAGGATCAGACCCATAACCAGTCTAGGATCAGACCCATACACAGTCTAGGATCAGACCCATATCCAGTCTAGGATCAGACCCATACACAGTCTATGATCAGACCCATACACAGTCTAGGATCAGACCCATATCCAGTCTAGGATCAGACCCATATCCAGTCTAGGATCAGACCCATGCACAGTCTAGGATCAGACCCATATCCAGTCTAGGATCAGACCCATACACAGTCTAGGATCAGACCCATATCCAGTCTAGGATCAGACCCATATCCAGTCTAGGATCAGACCCATACACAGTCTATGATCAGACCCATACACAGTCTATGATCAGACCCATACACAGTCTAGGATCAGACCCATATCCAGTCTAGGATCAGACCCATATCCAGTCTAGGATCAGACCCATATCCAGTCTATGATCAGACCCATACACAGTCTAGGATCAGACCCATATCCAGTCTATGATCAGACCCATATCCAGTCTATGATCAGACCCATAACCAGTCCATGATCAGACCCATAACCAGTCTAGGATCAGACCCATATCCAGTCTAGGATCAGACCCATACACAGTCTAGGATCAGACCCATGCACAGTCTAGGATCAGACCCATAACCAGTCCATGATCAGACCCATACACAGTCTATGATCAGACCCATACACAGTCTAGGATCAGACCCATATCCAGTCTAGGATCAGACCCATATCCAGTCTATGATCAGACCCATACACAGTCTAGGATCAGACCCATACACAGTCTAGGATCAGACCCATAACCAGTCCATGATCAGACCCATATCCAGTCCATGATCAGACCCATAACCAGTCTAGGATCAGACCCATACACAGTCCATGATCAGACCCATATCCAGTCTAGGATCAGACCCATATCCAGTCTAGGATCAGACCCATACACAGTCTAGGATCAGACCCATACACAGTCTAGGATCAGACCCATATCCAGTCTAGGATCAGACCCATATCCAGTCTATGATCAGACCCATACACAGTCTAGGATCAGACCCATACACAGTCTAGGATCAGACCCATATCCAGTCTAGGATCAGACCCATATCCAGTCTAGGATCAGACCCATATCCAGTCTAGGATCAGACCCATATCCAGTCTATGATCAGACCCATACACAGTCTAGGATCAGACCCATACACAGTCTAGGATCAGACCCATACACAGTCTAGGATCAGACCCATATCCAGTCTAGGATCAGACCCATAACCAGTCCATGATCAGACCCATATCCAGTCCATGATCAGACCCATAACCAGTCTAGGATCAGACCCATAACCAGTCTAGGATCAGACCCATACACAGTCCATGATCAGACCCATAACCAGTCTAGGATCAGACCCATATCCAGTCCATGATCAGACCCATATCCAGTCTAGGATCAGACCCATATCCAGTCTAGGATCAGACCCATACACAGTCTAGGATCAGACCCATACACAGTCTCTCTCAGACCCATACACAGTCTATGATCAGACCCATAACCAGTCCATGATCAGACCCATATCCAGTCTAGGATCAGACCCATACACAGTCTAGGATCAGACCCATATCCAGTCTAGGATCAGACCCATAACCAGTCTAGGATCAGACCCATACACAGTCTATGATCAGACCCATACACAGTCTAGGATCAGACCCATACACAGTCTAGGATCAGACCCATACACAGTCTATGATCAGACCCATATCCAGTCTAGGATCAGACCCATAACCAGTCCATGATCAGACCCATAACCAGTCCATGATCAGACCCATAACCAGTCTAGGATCAGACCCATATCCAGTCTATGATCAGACCCATATCCAGTCTAGGATCAGACCCATAACCAGTCCATGATCAGACCCATAACCAGTCCATGATCAGACCCATAACCAGTCTAGGATCAGACCCATATCCAGTCTATGATCAGACCCATACACAGTCTAGGATCAGACCCATGCACAGTCTAGGATCAGACCCATATCCAGTCTAGGATCAGACCCATACACAGTCTAGGATCAGACCCATATCCAGTCTAGGATCAGACCCATACACAGTCTATGATCAGACCCATATCCAGTCTAGGATCAGACCCATACACAGTCTAGGATCAGACCCATAACCAGTCTAGGATCAGACCCATATCCAGTCCATGATCAGACCCATAACCAGTCTAGGATCAGACCCATATCCAGTCTAGGATCAGACCCATACACAGTCTATGATCAGACCCATATCCAGTCTAGGATCAGACCCATACACAGTCTAGGATCAGACCCATATCCAGTCTAGGATCAGACCCATAACCAGTCCATGATCAGACCCATATCCAGTCCATGATCAGACCCATAACCAGTCTAGGATCAGACCCATACACAGTCTAGGATCAGACCCATATCCAGTCTAGGATCAGACCCATATCCAGTCTAGGATCAGACCCATATCCAGTCTAGGATCAGACCCATACACAGTCTAGGATCAGACCCATACACAGTCTAGGATCAGACCCATACACAGTCTAGGATCAGACCCATATCCAGTCTAGGATCAGACCCATATCCAGTCTATGATCAGACCCATATCCAGTCTAGGATCAGACCCATAACCAGTCTATGATCAGACCCATATCCAGTCTAGGATCAGACCCATATCCAGTCTAGGATCAGACCCATACCAGTCTAGGATCAGACCCATACACAGTCTAGGATCAGACCCATAACCAGTCTAGGATCAGACCCATACCAGTCCATGATCAGACCCATATCCAGTCTAGGATCAGACCCATACCAGTCTAGGATCAGACCCATAACCAGTCTAGGATCAGACCCATACACAGTCTAGGATCAGACCCATATCCAGTCTAGGATCAGACCCATATCCAGTCTAGGATCAGACCCATACACAGTCTAGGATCAGACCCATATCCAGTCTAGGATCAGACCCATATCCAGTCTAGGATCAGACCCATATCCAGTCTAGGATCAGACCCATATCCAGTCTAGGATCAGACCCATACCAGTCTAGGATCAGACCCATACCAGTCTAGATCAGACCCATATCCAGTCTAGGATCAGACCCATACCAGTCTAGGATCAGACCCATACACAGTCTAGGATCAGACCCATACCAGTCTAGGATCAGACCCATATCCAGTCTAGGATCAGACCCATAACCAGTCTAGGATCAGACCCATACCAGTCAGGATCAGACCCATAACCAGTCTAGGATCAGACCCATACCAGTCTAGGATCAGACCCATATCCAGTCTAGGATCAGACCCATATCCAGTCTAGGATCAGACCCATATCCAGTCTAGGATCAGACCCATATCCAGTCTAGGATCAGACCCATACACAGTCTAGGATCAGACCCATACACAGTCTAGGATCAGACCCATATCCAGTCTAGGATCAGACCCATATCCAGTCTAGATCAGACCCATATCCAGTCTAGGATCAGACCCATACCAGTCCAGATCAGACCCATACCAGTCTAGGATCAGACCCATACCAGTCTAGGATCAGACCCATATCCAGTCTAGATCAGACCCATACCAGTCTAGGATCAGACCCATATCCAGTCTAGGATCAGACCCATATCCAGTCTAGGATCAGACCCATATCCAGTCTATGATCAGACCCATATCCAGTCTAGGATCAGACCCATAACCAGTCTAGGATCAGACCCATATCCAGTCTAGGATCAGACCCATATCCAGTCTAGGATCAGACCCATATCCAGTCTAGGATCAGACCCATATCCAGTCTAGGATCAGACCCATATCCAGTCTAGGATCAGACCCATACCAGTCTAGGATCCCATACACCCTAGATCAGACCCATATCCAGTCTAGGATCAGACCCATATCCAGTCTAGGATCAGACCCATATCCAGTCTAGGATCAGACCCATATCCAGTCTAGGATCAGACCCATATCCAGTCTAGGATCAGACCCATATCCAGTCTAGGATCAGACCCATACCAGTCTAGGATCAGACCCATATCCAGTCTAGGATCAGACCCATACCTCTAGGATCAGACCCATATCCAGTCTAGGATCAGACCCATATCCAGTCTAGGATCAGACCCATAACCAGTCTAGGATCAGACCCATATCCAGTCTAGGATCAGACCCATATCCAGTCTAGGATCAGACCCATATCCAGTCTAGGATCAGACCCATATCCAGTCTAGGATCAGACCCATACCAGTCTAGGATCAGACCCATACCAGTCTAGGATCAGACCCATACACAGTCTAGGATCAGACCCATACACAGTCTAGGATCAGACCCATACACAGTCTAGGATCAGACCCATATCCAGTCTAGGATCAGACCCATACCAGTCTAGGATCAGACCCATACCAGTCTAGGATCAGACCCATACACAGTCTAGGATCAGACCCCATACACAGTCTAGGATCAGACCCATACCAGTCTAGGATCAGACCCATACACAGTCTAGGATCAGACCCATACACAGTCTAGGATCAGACCCATACACAGTCTAGGATCAGACCCATACACAGTCTAGGATCAGACCCATATCCAGTCTAGGATCAGACCCATATCCAGTCTCTCTCAGACCCATACACAGTCTAGGATCAGACCCATATCCAGTCTAGGATCAGACCCATACACAGTCTAGGATCAGACCCATATCCAGTCTAGGATCAGACCCATAACCAGTCCATGATCAGACCCATATCCAGTCCATGATCAGACCCATATCCAGTCTAGGATCAGACCCATACACAGTCTAGGATCAGACCCATACACAGTCTAGGATCAGACCCATACACAGTCTAGGATCAGACCCATACACAGTCTAGGATCAGACCCATATCCAGTCTAGGATCAGACCCATAACCAGTCCATGATCAGACCCATATCCAGTCTATGATCAGACCCATATCCAGTCTAGGATCAGACCCATATCCAGTCTAGGATCAGACCCATACACAGTCTAGGATCAGACCCATACACAGTCTAGGATCAGACCCATATCCAGTCTAGGATCAGACCCATACACAGTCTAGGATCAGACCCATATCCAGTCTATGATCAGACCCATACACAGTCTAGGATCAGACCCATATCCAGTCTAGGATCAGACCCATACACAGTCTAGGATCAGACCCATGCACAGTCTAGGATCAGACCCATACACAGTCTAGGATCAGACCCATACACAGTCTAGGATCAGACCCATATCCAGTCTAGGATCAGACCCATATCCAGTCTAGGATCAGACCCATAACCAGTCTAGGATCAGACCCATACACAGTCTAGGATCAGACCCATACACAGTCTAGGATCAGACCCATATCCAGTCTAGGATCAGACCCATACACAGTCTAGGATCAGACCCATATCCAGTCTAGGATCAGACCCATACACAGTCTAGGATCAGACCCATACACAGTCTAGGATCAGACCCATATCCAGTCTAGGATCAGACCCATACACAGTCTAGGATCAGACCCATATCCAGTCTAGGATCAGACCCATATCCAGTCTAGGATCAGACCCATATCCAGTCTATGATCAGACCCATACACAGTCTAGGATCAGACCCATACACAGTCTAGGATCAGACCCATAACCAGTCCATGATCAGACCCATATCCAGTCTAGGATCAGACCCATATCCAGTCTAGGATCAGACCCATATCCAGTCTAGGATCAGACCCATATCCAGTCTAGGATCAGACCCATATCCAGTCTAGGATCAGACCCATACACAGTCTAGGATCAGACCCATACACAGTCTAGGATCAGACCCATATCCAGTCTAGGATCAGACCCATAACCAGTCCATGATCAGACCCATATCCAGTCCATGATCAGACCCATAACCAGTCTAGGATCAGACCCATACACAGTCTAGGATCAGACCCATATCCAGTCTAGGATCAGACCCATACACAGTCTAGGATCAGACCCATATCCAGTCTAGGATCAGACCCATATCCAGTCTAGGATCAGACCCATATCCAGTCTAGGATCAGACCCATATCCAGTCTAGGATCAGACCCATATCCAGTCTAGGATCAGACCCATATCCAGTCTATGATCAGACCCATACACAGTCTAGGATCAGACCCATACACAGTCTAGGATCAGACCCATATCCAGTCTAGGATCAGACCCATACACAGTCTAGGATCAGACCCATATCCAGTCTAGGATCAGACCCATATCCAGTCTAGGATCAGACCCATATCCAGTCTATGATCAGACCCATACACAGTCTAGGATCAGACCCATATCCAGTCTAGGATCAGACCCATATCCAGTCTAGGATCAGACCCATATCCAGTCTAGGATCAGACCCATATCCAGTCTATGATCAGACCCATACACAGTCTAGGATCAGACCCATATCCAGTCTAGGATCAGACCCATATCCAGTCTATGATCAGACCCATACACAGTCTAGGATCAGACCCATACACAGTCTAGGATCAGACCCATATCCAGTCTAGGATCAGACCCATAACCAGTCCATGATCAGACCCATATCCAGTCCATGATCAGACCCATAACCAGTCTAGGATCAGACCCATATCCAGTCTAGGATCAGACCCATATCCAGTCCATGATCAGACCCATAACCAGTCCATGATCAGACCCATACACAGTCTCTCTCAGACCCATACACAGTCTCTCTCAGACCCATACACAGTCTAGGATCAGACCCATATCCAGTCTATGATCAGACCCATATCCAGTCTAGGATCAGACCCATATCCAGTCTAGGATCAGACCCATATCCAGTCTAGGATCAGACCCATATCCAGTCTATGATCAGACCCATATCCAGTCTAGGATCAGACCCATATCCAGTCTAGGATCAGACCCATATCCAGTCTAGGATCAGACCCATATCCAGTCTAGGATCAGACCCATACACAGTCTATGATCAGACCCATACACAGTCTAGGATCAGACCCATATCCAGTCTAGGATCAGACCCATATCCAGTCTAGGATCAGACCCATATCCAGTCCATGATCAGACCCATGCACAGTCTAGGATCAGACCCATACACAGTCTAGGATCAGACCCATATCCAGTCTAGGATCAGACCCATACACAGTCTAGGATCAGACCCATAACCAGTCTAGGATCAGACCCATATCCAGTCTAGGATCAGACCCATACACAGTCTAGGATCAGACCCATATCCAGTCTAGGATCAGACCCATACACAGTCTAGGATCAGACCCATACACAGTCTAGGATCAGACCCATACACAGTCTAGGATCAGACCCATATCCAGTCTAGGATCAGACCCATATCCAGTCTATGATCAGACCCATACACAGTCTAGGATCAGACCCATATCCAGTCTAGGATCAGACCCATAACCAGTCCATGATCAGACCCATAACCAGTCTAGGATCAGACCCATATCCAGTCTAGGATCAGACCCATATCCAGTCTATGATCAGACCCATATCCAGTCTATGATCAGACCCATATCCAGTCTATGATCAGACCCATACACAGTCTAGGATCAGACCCATAACCAGTCTAGGATCAGACCCATATCCAGTCTAGGATCAGACCCATATCCAGTCTAGGATCAGACCCATACACAGTCTAGGATCAGACCCATACACAGTCTAGGATCAGACCCATAACCAGTCTAGGATCAGACCCATATCCAGTCTAGGATCAGACCCATAACCAGTCCATGATCAGACCCATATCCAGTCCATGATCAGACCCATAACCAGTCTAGGATCAGACCCATATCCAGTCTAGGATCAGACCCATACACAGTCTAGGATCAGACCCATATCCAGTCTAGGATCAGACCCATATCCAGTCTAGGATCAGACCCATACACAGTCTAGGATCAGACCCATATCCAGTCCATGATCAGACCCATACACAGTCTAGGATCAGACCCATACACAGTCTAGGATCAGACCCATATCCAGTCTATGATCAGACCCATACACAGTCTAGGATCAGACCCATATCCAGTCTAGGATCAGACCCATAACCAGTCCATGATCAGACCCATATCCAGTCTAGGATCAGACCCATACACAGTCTAGGATCAGACCCATATCCAGTCTAGGATCAGACCCATATCCAGTCTAGGATCAGACCCATACACAGTCTAGGATCAGACCCATATCCAGTCTATGATCAGACCCATAACCAGTCCATGATCAGACCCATACACAGTCTATGATCAGACCCATACACAGTCTAGGATCAGACCCATAACCAGTCTAGGATCAGACCCATACACAGTCCATGATCAGACCCATAACCAGTCTAGGATCAGACCCATAACCAGTCCATGATCAGACCCATATCCAGTCTAGGATCAGACCCATATCCAGTCTAGGATCAGACCCATAACCAGTCTAGGATCAGACCCATATCCAGTCTATGATCAGACCCATACACAGTCCATGATCAGACCCATAACCAGTCTAGGATCAGACCCATATCCAGTCTAGGATCAGACCCATACACAGTCCATGATCAGACCCATAACCAGTCTAGGATCAGACCCATATCCAGTCTAGGATCAGACCCATACACAGTCTAGGATCAGACCCATACACAGTCTAGGATCAGACCCATATCCAGTCTAGGATCAGACCCATGTCCAGTCTAGGATCAGACCCATGTCCAGTCTAGGATCAGACCCATACACAGTCTAGGATCAGACCCATATCCAGTCTAGGATCAGACCCATACACAGTCTAGGATCAGACCCATATCCAGTCTAGGATCAGACCCATACACAGTCTATGATCAGACCCATACACAGTCTAGGATCAGACCCATACACAGTCTATGATCAGACCCATAACCAGTCTAGGATCAGACCCATAACCAGTCCATGATCAGACCCATATCCAGTCTAGGATCAGACCCATAACCAGTCTAGGATCAGACCCATACACAGTCCATGATCAGACCCATAACCAGTCTAGGATCAGACCCATAACCAGTCCATGATCAGACCCATATCCAGTCTAGGATCAGACCCATATCCAGTCTAGGATCAGACCCATAACCAGTCTAGGATCAGACCCATAACCAGTCCATGATCAGACCCATAACCAGTCTAGGATCAGACCCATAACCAGTCTAGGATCAGACCCATACACAGTCCATGATCAGACCCATAACCAGTCTAGGATCAGACCCATAACCAGTCCATGATCAGACCCATATCCAGTCTAGGATCAGACCCATATCCAGTCTAGGATCAGACCCATAACCAGTCTAGGATCAGACCCATATCCAGTCTATGATCAGACCCATACACAGTCCATGATCAGACCCATAACCAGTCTAGGATCAGACCCATATCCAGTCTAGGATCAGACCCATACACAGTCCATGATCAGACCCATAACCAGTCTAGGATCAGACCCATATCCAGTCTAGGATCAGACCCATACACAGTCTAGGATCAGACCCATACACAGTCTAGGATCAGACCCATATCCAGTCTAGGATCAGACCCATATCCAGTCTAGGATCAGACCCATATCCAGTCTAGGATCAGACCCATACACAGTCTAGGATCAGACCCATATCCAGTCTAGGATCAGACCCATGTCCAGTCTAGGATCAGACCCATGTCCAGTCTAGGATCAGACCCATACACAGTCTAGGATCAGACCCATATCCAGTCTAGGATCAGACCCATACACAGTCTAGGATCAGACCCATATCCAGTCTAGGATCAGACCCATACACAGTCTATGATCAGACCCATATCCAGTCTAGGATCAGACCCATACACAGTCTATGATCAGACCCATACACAGTCTAGGATCAGACCCATACACAGTCTAGGATCAGACCCATACACAGTCTAGGATCAGACCCATATCCAGTCTATGATCAGACCCATACACAGTCTAGGATCAGACCCATACACAGTCTAGGATCAGACCCATACACAGTCTAGGATCAGACCCATACACAGTCTAGGATCAGACCCATACACAGTCTAGGATCAGACCCATACACAGTCTATGATCAGACCCATACACAGTCTAGGATCAGACCCATATCCAGTCTAGGATCAGACCCATATCCAGTCTAGGATCAGACCCATACACAGTCTAGGATCAGACCCATAACCAGTCTAGGATCAGACCCATACACAGTCTAGGATCAGACCCATACACAGTCTAGGATCAGACCCATATCCAGTCTAGGATCAGACCCATACACAGTCTAGGATCAGACCCATAACCAGTCCATGATCAGACCCATACACAGTCTAGGATCAGACCCATATCCAGTCCATGATCAGACCCATATCCAGTCTAGGATCAGACCCATAACCAGTCTAGGATCAGACCCATAACCAGTCTAGGATCAGACCCATACACAGTCTAGGATCAGACCCATACACAGTCTAGGATCAGACCCATATCCAGTCTAGGATCAGACCCATACACAGTCTAGGATCAGACCCATAACCAGTCTAGGATCAGACCCATACACAGTCTAGGATCAGACCCATACACAGTCTAGGATCAGACCCATACACAGTCTAGGATCAGACCCATATCCAGTCTAGGATCAGACCCATACACAGTCTAGGATCAGACCCATAACCAGTCTAGGATCAGACCCATACACAGTCTAGGATCAGACCCATACACAGTCTAGGATCAGACCCATATCCAGTCTAGGATCAGACCCATACACAGTCTAGGATCAGACCCATAACCAGTCCATGATCAGACCCATACACAGTCTAGGATCAGACCCATATCCAGTCCATGATCAGACCCATATCCAGTCTAGGATCAGACCCATACACAGTCTAGGATCAGACCCATAACCAGTCTAGGATCAGACCCATATCCAGTCTAGGATCAGACCCATACACAGTCTAGGATCAGACCCATAACCAGTCCATGATCAGACCCATACACAGTCTAGGATCAGACCCATACACAGTCTAGGATCAGACCCATATCCAGTCCATGATCAGACCCATATCCAGTCTAGGATCAGACCCATATCCAGTCTAGGATCAGACCCATACACAGTCTAGGATCAGACCCATACACAGTCTAGGATCAGACCCATATCCAGTCTAGGATCAGACCCATACACAGTCTAGGATCAGACCCATATCCAGTCTAGGATCAGACCCATACACAGTCTAGGATCAGACCCATAACCAGTCCATGATCAGACCCATACACAGTCTAGGATCAGACCCATACACAGTCTAGGATCAGACCCATATCCAGTCCATGATCAGACCCATATCCAGTCTAGGATCAGACCCATATCCAGTCTAGGATCAGACCCATACACAGTCTAGGATCAGACCCATACACAGTCTAGGATCAGACCCATATCCAGTCTAGGATCAGACCCATACACAGTCTAGGATCAGACCCATACACAGTCTAGGATCAGACCCATATCCAGTCTAGGATCAGACCCATATCCAGTCTCTCTCAGACCCATACACAGTCTAGGATCAGACCCATATCCAGTCTAGGATCAGACCCATACACAGTCTAGGATCAGACCCATACACAGTCTAGGATCAGACCCATACACAGTCTAGGATCAGACCCATACACAGTCTAGGATCAGACCCATACACAGTCTAGGATCAGACCCATACACAGTCTAGGATCAGACCCATACACAGTCTAGGATCAGACCCATATCCAGTCTAGGATCAGACCCATACACAGTCTAGGATCAGACCCATATCCAGTCTAGGATCAGACCCATATCCAGTCTAGGATCAGACCCATATCCAGTCTAGGATCAGACCCATACACAGTCTAGGATCAGACCCATACACAGTCTAGGATCAGACCCATAACCAGTCTAGGATCAGACCCATATCCAGTCTAGGATCAGACCCATACACAGTCTAGGATCAGACCCATACACAGTCTAGGATCAGACCCATGCACAGTCTAGGATCAGACCCATATCCAGTCTAGGATCAGACCCATACACAGTCTAGGATCAGACCCATACACAGTCTAGGATCAGACCCATACACAGTCTAGGATCAGACCCATATCCAGTCTAGGATCAGACCCATATCCAGTCTAGGATCAGACCCATATCCAGTCTAGGATCAGACCCATACACAGTCTAGGATCAGACCCATACACAGTCTAGGATCAGACCCATAACCAGTCTAGGATCAGACCCATATCCAGTCTAGGATCAGACCCATACACAGTCTAGGATCAGACCCATGCACAGTCTAGGATCAGACCCATATCCAGTCTAGGATCAGACCCATACACAGTCTAGGATCAGACCCATACACAGTCTAGGATCAGACCCATACACAGTCTAGGATCAGACCCATACACAGTCCATGATCAGACCCATACACAGTCTATGATCAGACCCATACACAGTCTAGGATCAGACCCATACACAGTCTCTCTCAGACCCATACACAGTCTAGGATCAGACCCATATCCAGTCTAGGATCAGACCCATAACCAGTCTAGGATCAGACCCATATCCAGTCTAGGATCAGACCCATATCCAGTCTAGGATCAGACCCATATCCAGTCTATGATCAGACCCATACACAGTCTAGGATCAGACCCATACACAGTCTAGGATCAGACCCATATCCAGTCTAGGATCAGACCCATATCCAGTCTAGGATCAGACCCATACACAGTCTAGGATCAGACCCATATCCAGTCTAGGATCAGACCCATATCCAGTCTATGATCAGACCCATACACAGTCTAGGATCAGACCCATACACAGTCTAGGATCAGACCCCACAGAGGGTCTAGGATCAGACCCATACACAGTCTAGGATCAGACCCATATCCAGTCTAGGATCAGACCCATACACAGTCCATGATCAGACCCATATCCAGTCTAGGATCAGACCCATAACCAGTCCATGATCAGACCCATATCCAGTCTAGGATCAGACCCATATCCAGTCTAGGATCAGACCCATATCCAGTCTAGGATCAGACCCATATCCAGTCTATGATCAGACCCATACACAGTCTAGGATCAGACCCATACACAGTCTAGGATCAGACCCCACAGAGGGTCTAGGATCAGACCCATACACAGTCTAGGATCAGACCCATATCCAGTCTAGGATCAGACCCATACACAGTCCATGATCAGACCCATACACAGTCTAGGATCAGACCCATACACAGTCTAGGATCAGACCCATATCCAGTCTAGGATCAGACCCATATCCAGTCTAGGATCAGACCCATACACAGTCTAGGATCAGACCCATATCCAGTCTAGGATCAGACCCATATCCAGTCTATGATCAGACCCATACACAGTCTAGGATCAGACCCATATCCAGTCTAGGATCAGACCCATATCCAGTCTATGATCAGACCCATACACAGTCTATGATCAGACCCATACACAGTCTAGGATCAGACCCATAACCAGTCTATGATCAGACCCAAACACAGTCTATGATCAGACCCATATCCAGTCTAGGATCAGACCCATACACAGTCTAGGATCAGACCCATATCCAGTCTAGGATCAGACCCATACACAGTCTAGGATCAGACCCCACAGAGGGTCTAGGATCAGACCCATACACAGTCTAGGATCAGACCCATACACAGTCTAGGATCAGACCCATACACAGTCTAGGATCAGACCCATACACAGTCTAGGATCAGACCCATATCCAGTCTATGATCAGACCCATATCCAGTCTAGGATCAGACCCATACACAGTCTAGGATCAGACCCATACACAGTCTAGGATCAGACCCATACACAGTCTAGGATCAGACCCATACACAGTCTAGGATCAGACCCATATCCAGTCTATGATCAGACCCATACACAGTCTAGGATCAGACCCATATCCAGTCTAGGATCAGACCCATATCCAGTCTAGGATCAGACCCATAACCAGTCTAGGATCAGACCCATATCCAGTCTAGGATCAGACCCATATCCAGTCTAGGATCAGACCCATAACCAGTCTAGGATCAGACCCATACACAGTCTAGGATCAGACCCCACAGAGGGTCTAGGATCAGACCCCACAGAGGGTCTAGGATCAGACCCATATCCAGTCTAGGATCAGACCCATACACAGTCTAGGATCAGACCCCACAGAGGGTCTAGGATCAGACCCCACAGAGGGTCTAGGATCAGACCCCACAGAGGGTCTAGGATCAGACCCCACAGAGGGTCTAGGATCAGACCCCACAGAGGGTCTAGGATCAGACCCCACAGAGGGTCTAGGATCAGACCCCACAGAGGGTCTAGGATCAGACCCATATCCAGTCTAGGATCAGACCCATACACAGTCTAGGATCAGACCCCACAGAGGGTCTAGGATCAGACCCCACAGAGGGTCTAGGATCAGACCCCACAGAGGGTCTAGGATCAGACCCCACAGAGGGTCCAGAGCTCGTCAGCCTCAGTCCGCTGCAGCAGTCCAGCTCCACGGCTCTGTGGCGGTGATCTGTGTGGCTGTGTCCTCCAGGATATTCTAACATTTACGGACATGAAGACACCTGCCACAGCCTGTTCTTGCAGACGGTGGATTGGTTTCTCCGAGGAGCCGCGCGTTTCTCCCGTTTCACCGAAATGAGAAAGGTGATGCAGCTGAGACCGACTCTGTCCCAGTGATTAGCAGCAGCTAGCTTTAGCGTTAGCCACATGCTAATGGGAGCTAGCAGCAGGAGATATGCTTAAATGTATGTATGATTAAATGTATCTTGGATTAATCAACCTGCAAGCTTCGTGTTGTGTGCACTGGTGTGTGTGGGGGACTGTAGCTCGATGGTTTGTTAAATCGTTAAATGTAAGACTTGTTAAGTTAGCCTCTCGGCGTTAGCTAGCATTATGCATGTTTGTGTGTATGGGCTAATCATCATCTCACAGACTGCATGGATCTGTACTTTTAATCTTGTGTTATGTCTGTGTTTGTCTGTGCACACTGGTGACTATTGCAAAGGTATTCCAATGTGTTTTTTTTACTGCAAATGGCAAATAATCTGAATCTGCCACTGTCAGGGAATGGACTTGGTATTCAGTGTGGACACGTCACAGCAGCACAGAACCACTGCTGCAAAACATTCACGATATAAAATACGCGTTTCTGCAAAAAATGCCTCTAGGGATTTGACTAAAAGGTGATTTACACGACATCTTTAAACCTATTCCCATCCGAGCAGAGGCTGAGCTGGAGCTTGTCCTATGATCACAGCGAGAACCAACGCTTATAATGAAAATAAGATAAGATTTTATAGATTAATCAATATGTCGTTAAAGCTGATAATCACTTTGGTTGCGACTATTCGACGGTTTCGTTTGGAATAGAATATTTTGCCTTTCTGCACAACATTGGGAAAATTGTGTATTATTTATGAATTGTTGTAGTGCTAGTTAAGGGATGTTCAGGATGTGGATTCATGTTGATTGCCTATTTTAAAGCCTTTTGTGGAATTTCTAAAATATATATCTTTTAATTTAAGCTTTTAGTTATTTCAACAAAAATATCAATTGATCTGTTTTTTTTGTTTGTTTTTTAGAGGAATTTGATTAGATTTTTTTTTGTACATGTAACTGAAATATTGTCTTGCTGTTTTCAGATTCACCATGACAGTTCTCGCTTCCCTCGCTGATGGACCGCGGCCCTACATCTGCCTGGTTTCTGGATTTATAATTTCTGGTATGAGATAATAAGTGGCTCAAACCTTGAATGCTGCTACTTCAACATCTGTGGCAGTGTTAGACCCCCCCCCTGTGACCCCCCCCCCCCCCCCCCCTGAGCCCCGTTCACAGAGTGTGAAACATGACCACTCCAGCCCTCCTGCCGCTGTCTGGCCGCAGGATACCGACCCTCTCCACGGGCACCTCCTCGTTCCCTCACCACAGGGCGACGCTCAGGCTCTCTGAGAAGTTCATCTTGCTGCTCATTCTCAGTGCCTTCATCACGTTATGTTTCGGAGCCTTTTTCTTCCTCCCGGACAACTCTAAGCACAAGCGTTTTGACCTGGGCCTTGAGGACGTTCTGATCCCACACATCGACTCTCCCAAAGAGGGCAAGCACGCCTCGGGACAGGTGGTCATACATGGACAGGGAGGGCATGATGAAAACAGACACAGGTAAGGAAGTCTTCTCTCTTCTCTCTGGAACACGCTGCATTTGCATTTTTGTTTTCTCTTTGGCTTGGTTTTGTAAATAATCGACAGCTCAATGAACAGCATTATAACCCGCTCCATGTTCCGTCTGTTGTCAATCCTCTCTTGCGGCTAAATCCCTTTTATTGTTTTTGACTATATCTGAGTGCTTTGCTCAGATCACATTCACTTTTCCTAGTCTACTTTGTTGTATTTTTGAACCGTTGCCTGTAGAATGTTCTGCTTTATGACATTAGATAATGGAATACAAAGACACAGTGGTTAGTGTCCAAAAACTGAACCGTCACAAAAGTCTGGCTTTGCCTTGTCACGAAGCAATAAGGAGGATGTGTGATTAAAGTTGAGGGTTCAATCCCACCTTGAGACCCACTTCACGACTCCCACTGATGTCTGCTGTCATTGTGTCCTTAACCCCACTTTGCCTGAAGCCCCCACTGAAAGATCTCAGCTCCTGTGGACTCAGCACCTGCAGGAGGATCAGTGAGGGGCTGGTGCTCTGACTGCCACCCCCGACCCAGACATGGATTAAGGGGAAGAAGATGGATGGATAAAAGTGTAATGGGCTTGTTCACGCTAAAGGGTTCATCAGTTTGACAAAAAGCGTCTCTTTTTATTTTATATAACGATTCTTTTTTTTACACAGAGTAGAAACAAATTCCGACTTTTATATTAATAATAATAATAATAATTAAATGTGAAAACAAATAATAATTTTTTTGGACATAAAAATGGACAGAAACCATCTTGTCCGTTACACATTTTTCAGGTTCATGTCATGTTTTCTACCCCTTTGTTAGTCTCATAGCACCAGTCCCTCGCTGATCCTCTGCAGATGGGGGGGTCCACGGGAAGATGGAGTCATGGACTAGATGGCCTTGGTCTTTCAGCGGGGGCTTCAGGCAATGTGGGGTTAAGTGTCTTGCCCAGGGACACAACAACAGACATCAGTGGGAGCAGGTGACATGGGCCGTGCTGTGATCAAACCCACGACCATTGGGTCCAACGATCAGTGCTCCACCAACTGAGCTACTGTCACCCTGAGATTTTTCAGGGTCATTTAAGCTTTAATAGAATTTTGTAAAAATAAAAACAAACTGATTTCCTGATGTTGTTGATGTTTATCTTGTGGATTTCATCTGCAGCTTTTTCAGATTCAGGACATTTTATTTCCTCTGAGTCACAGAATGATCCAATCAGAGGCTGATCTGGGTTTAAAATGTCGCTAAAACTGTATTTGTCGATCTTTCCTTTAGATTTCATCCACACTGTCTCTTTGATCTGTCTGAGTTTGAAATCATTTTTCCAATCAATGATAATAATTTTAGTTTTTGAGTTACAACCTTTTAAAGTCCAGATACTTTAATTGATCGCACTCTTTTTACTTGTCAAACTTTCTTTTAAAACTCAAGGTCTTATTTTACTTTTAGTATTTTTCCCACAGTTACAGTTTGTCTTGTTGTGTTGAGATTAATCTGTGATACATATTTGCAGATTATCAGTTTGATTTGTTTGTCCTTACAATTACATTCATTATTATCCCACAATCAATTCCAATGTATTTTGTCTTCTGTAAAACAGGCATGAGAAAAACATATCTGATAACAAACTGTTCCCGAAGCCAAACTAATTTAATAGAACAGGTTTCTGCTGCGGTGGGAGGGCGAGATTTCAGAGCTCTGCCTTCGAAAAGGTGCTAAAAGCAATTTCTCAGGCTCTCTCCTCCGAGTTGTCCCTGTTCCCTGCGGGTCCTTATCGTTCGTCTGCCCCGAGTTGCCCCGAGTTGCCCCGAGTTGCCCCGAGTTGCCCCGAGTTGCCCCGAGTTGCCCCGAGTTGCCCCGAGTTGCCCTGAACTGCATGAAATAATGTCATTAGTGTTGTCCAGCAGATGTGAGCATGAAGTGGGACTGTTTGACGGAGGTTTGTTTTCCTGAAGTCGGGGTCTCTGGGCTGTTTTTCTTTTGTGTTTGGGAAGTTGATCTTCTTGGATTTGAGGATTATAAACAAGCACATGCTCAGTAGAGTTGGACATTAAGACGGAACGATAAATGAGGGATGTGGACAGATACTTTATTGATCCCCGTCGGAGAAATGCAGGTGTCCAGTAGCAGCATAAATAAAAATATAACAATAGTAATAATCAGGCCACAGCAGCAGAGGTGGAGCTTGGTTCAGACCATGAATCCTCTCTGCTCTGGTCTGGACCAGTGTAAAACCATGAATCCTCTCTGCTCTGGTCTGGACCAGTGTAAAACCATGAATCCTCTTTGCTCTGGTCTGGACCAGTGTAAAACCATGAATCCTCTCTGCTCTGGTCTGGACCAGTGTAAAACCATGAATCCTCTCTGCTCTGGTCTGGACCAGTGTAAAACCATAAACCATGCTCTTGCAAGACGCTACTGTTTCTTTAGTGCGAGGGAGTGAAACATTTATGAAAACTTATGAGAACAAACTCTGTCGGACAAGTTCAGGCTGTAATCAGACCTAAAAACTCAAATGGAATCATACAAACCAGCCTCGGCCGACATGTTCCTGTCAGGTCCCATCAGGGTCAGGACCTTAAGCTATACTCTTAAGTCAATAAACAAAATGTATTAATGAAGCAAAAACAGTCACTCCAACTTTAGTGCATCTGGCCACAGCGGCGGTGATCATTAATCTGATCGGAGCCTGAGGGTTTTACTGCCTTAAACTTCCAGACTTTTAATATATGCTGGAAAGGCTCATGGTGTGTGGAGACGAAGATAACAGTTTGGAATGGAAACAGTGCAGAGGTCACCCCTAGTACATGCAAAGGTCACACACACACAAAGAACTTATTTTATTCACACACTTTGTTAAACATACAGGGCCGACTCCCTCTTGCCAACCTAAAAAACCCACATAAGGATTATAACTTGCCTGGTCCATGCCTGGTCCATGCCTGGTCCATGCCTGGTCCATGCCTGGTCCATGCCTGGTCCATGCCTGGTCCATGCCTGGTCCATGCCTGGTCCATGCCTGGTCCATGCCTGGTCCATGCCTGGTCCATGCCTGGTCCATGCCTGGTCCATGCCTGGTCCATGCCTGGTCCATGCCTGGTCCATGCCTGGTCCATGCCTGGTCCATGCCTGGTCCATGCCTGGTCCATGGTCCATGCCTGGTCCATGCCTGGTCCATGCCTGGTCCATGCCTGGTCCATGCCTGGTCCATGCCTGGTCCATGCCTGGTCCATGCCTGGTCCATGCCTGGTCCATGCCTGGTCCATGCCTGGTCCATGCCTGGTCCATGCCTGGTCCATGCCTGGTCCATGCCTGGTCCATGCCTGGTCCATGCTGGTCCATGCCTGGTCCATGCCTGGTCCATGCCTGGTCCATGCCTGGTCCATGCCTGGTCCATGCCTGGTCCATGCCTGGTCCATGCCTGGTCCATGCCTGGTCCATGCCTGGTCCATGCCTGGTCCATGCCTGGTCCATGCCTGGTCCATGCCTGGTCCATGCCTGCTCCATGCCTGCTCCATGCCTGCTCCATGCCTGCTCCATGCCTGCTCCATGCCTGCTCCATGCCTGCTCCATGCCTGGTCCATGCCTGGCATGGACCATGCCAGGGTCCATGAGGCATGGGTCCATGAGAGTCATTTAGGCCCCAGACTCTCTAAAGGTTCAGGATCACACAGGCCTGTTTTCACACTGCCGCTTTCACATACAGCCCTAAGAGCCTTGGTCGGCGATATCCTGATTTTGGTCTGTTATTGCTCTGCCCGTTATTATGGCACAGGTTGAAACGTGCTTTGGTGCTTGGTTGAGGCCATAAATCTCTTCCCTTGAGATCATAATAAAGGCCATGACCAGCTCCAAAGAAGTCGTTTATCATTTACAGTTACCGTCTTTGTCCAGCTGTCAGATGTTTGTACGTGTGTCCAATTAGTTTGTTTTGATCTCAATGCTAGATGAAAACTACAGTGTACCTTTTAAAGAAGTATAGACTATGAATCCAAGACCCCAAACATATAAAGCTCATTCTCTTTTGCATGACAATATAATTTCAGGAGTTCAATTTTTTCTGAAATAATTGTGATTTCATCAATCGTGCAGCCCCTCAGGGAGGTACGGTTCACAAAAATAAGTTTTCAAGTTTGTGTTGTACAGTTTGTTTTAACATGCCATCGCCATGTGTGTATAAGTGATGAAAATGTTTCAATAATCATTTCTTATAAATATTGCGTTTACCAGTTGAGAGGTTTAAAATAAAATGCCAAGTTCAGCCTCATTGTTTGCCAACTCAAAGCTTATCTGCCGAGCCAAATGGCCCAGCAGTCTTGCTCTTTTGCATAAACGGGTAAATTAAGTAATTATGCTTCAACTTGCCTGCGATGACCTCTGTCTGGGTGAGCGTGTCTCTGTTTGTTGCTGTGGTTACCGGCTTCTTCCACCTCAATGCTGCTAATGCCCTAAAAACAGAGATGATTCTCTGACCAAGAAGCCAGACCAGTGCCACCACACTCCAACTGCTGTGGAACGGTGAGACCATTATTTATGCTGTCGACGGCAAATCAGTCACTTGGTAATATAAACATGACATTTTCTAGACTCTATTTTTGTTACTCTGATGTTGGCTCATCAATCTGGGTTTTAGAGCTGATTGATATGCTGCATTGTGTTGCTGCATGCTCTTCTGTGTAATCCTTTCACCTTTTAACCACAGTAAGATGACAAAATGATGGAGCACTGTGTGTCCTAGAGATTGTCCTGCTGCACGGTCTTTTCCTCATGTTCATGGCGAACAATGGCTGGACCTCAGCAACTATTACTGCTCCGGTTTCCTCTGGGTGCTCCGGTTTCCCCTAACACTAAAAACATGTACAATAGGTCTGTGCCTCCTGTACTGGCCCCGCTCCCATCTCTGTGTGGAGTCAGAGACAAATGCCCACAATTGTCTGTCTCAGGTCTGTGAAAGGTTACTTACTTATTACTATCTATGGCTGCGTAGGAATGTCCTCTCTGTTACTGAAGCGTAGGGCTGTTCTCTCTGTTACTGAAGCGTAGGGCTGTTCTCTCTGTTACTGAAGCGTAGGGCTGTCCTCTCTGTTACTGAAGCGTAGGGCTGTCCGCTGTGACTCCAGCGTAGGGCTGTCCTCTCTGTTACTGAAGCGTAGGGCTGTCCTCTCTGTTACTAAAGCGTAGTGCTGTCCCCTCTGTTACTGAAGCGTAGGGCTGTCCTCTCTGTTGCTGAAGCGTAGGGCTGTCCTCTGTTGCTGAAGCGTAGGGCTGTCCCCTCTGTTACTGAAGCGTAGGGCTATCCTCTCTGTTACTGAAGCGTAGGGCTGTCCTCTGTTACTGAAGCGTAGGGCTGTCCGCTGTGACTGCAGCGTAGGGCTGTCCTCTCTGTGACTGCAGCGTAGGGCTGTCCTCTCTGTGACTGCAGCGTAGGGCTGTCCTCTCTGTGACTGCAGCGTAGGGCTGTCCTCTCTGTGACTGCAGCGTAGGGCTGTCCTCTCTGTGACTGCAGCGTAGGGCTGTCCTCTCTGTTACTGAAGCGTAGGGCTGTCCTCTCTGTGACTGCAGCGTAGGGCTGTCCTCTCTGTGACTGCAGCGTAGGGCTGTCCTCTCTGTGACTGCAGCGTAGGGCTGTCCTCTCTGTGACTGCAGCGTAGGGCTGTCCTCTCTGTGACTGCAGCGTAGGGCTGTCCTCTGTGTGACTGCAGCGTAGGGCTGTCCTCTCTGTGACTGCAGCGTAGGGCTGTCCTCTGTGTGACTGCAGCGTAGGGCTGTCCTCTCTGTGACTGCAGCGTAGGGCTGTCCTCTCTGTGACTGCAGCGTAGGGCTGTCCTCTCTGTGACTGCAGCGTAGGGCTGTCCTCTCTGTGACTGCAGCGTAGGGCTGTCCTCTCTGTGACTGCAGCGTAGGGCTGTCCTCTGTGACTGCAGCGTAGGGCTGTCCTCTCTGTGACTGCAGCGTAGGGCTGTCCTCTCTGTGACTGCAGCGTAGGGCTGTCCTCTGTGACTGCAGCGTAGGGCTGTCCTCTGTGACTGCAGCGTAGGGCTGTCCTCTGTGACTGCAGCGTAGGGCTGTCCTCTCTGTGACTGCAGCGTAGGGCTGTCCTCTCTGTGACTGCAGCGTAGGGCTGTCCTCTGTGACTGCAGCGCTAGGGCTGTCCTCTCTGTGACTGCAGCGTAGGGCTGTCCTCTCTGTGACTGCAGCGTAGGGCTGTCCTCTCTGTGACTGCAGCGTAGGGCTGTCCTCTGTGACTGCAGCGTAGGGCTGTCCTCTGTGACTGCAGCGTAGGGCTGTCCTCTGTGACTGCAGCGTAGGGCTGTCCTCTCTGTGACTGCAGCGTAACGAGTCTGCAGCTGTTGTCATGAAGAGTGTCCATAAAGTGACCAGCACAGACTGGACAGGAGCAAGGGCTGGTCTCAGCCTGAACTGAAACATGTAAATATGTTAAATATGTGACGGCTCTATTGCTGAGGACTGAGCATCAACTTGATCATACGTTAGTCAGGTCATGTGATCTTTTATGTATGTAGCATATTTCATCGACTGAAGTCACACAAACTGCTTTACCTTTTGTTGCACCAGTCATGTCACTCACGTGCTACATCCATGGGTTCACATGTTATCAGGAGGATGCTCCGATACCACTTTTTTCAAAACCGATGAGTGCCTGACATTGGAATGTTATTTAAGTTCTAATTGTAGTAAATCACATGTGGCTAAATTAGACTGTAGAATTCACTGTTGACCCTGACCAATCTGGACAAAGAGAGGGTTGTCCTAAAAGGGCCAAGACATGCCCTTGTGGGAATACCACTGTCTCTGCCTTTTCTCCTGTTCTGTACTATTGACATGCTAAAAACCAAAGGTGCTGCTTTAAACTGTATGTCCATATCGAAAAGATCTGCGATAAAAAAGAAACATATTATTATTATTTTTTTTCCTTTATTGTAGACAACAAAACGGATACATCAACATTCAACAATAACAACAAACAAACAAAAAGGATTTAAATATATGCATTTGAATGTCATTAATGTTGTGCATATTTATATTATTTGTCTCTGCGTTTCAATGCAGATTGCAAAAATAAATAGTAATATATATATAATGGTTCACAAAATACTAAACTACACTTATATCGAATATTTTACTAATCTCCAGTATTGTGCAGCCCTACTTAGGAGCCACATCTTGTCCACTTTCAGTCATGGACCATTTTACTCAAATCTCTCGTCTTCTCCCGTTGCGTAACAAAATTCCCACATCATTTGGGATTTTGATTGAAGTTGCTCACATGTCCTTTTCCCCGGTGACGGTGACGGTGACGCCTGAGGACCTCGTGTCCGTCGTACCCAGTGGTTGTTAGTCTCTGTCCTTCACCTCTGCTGCACGCTGTGTTTGTTTGTATTGTTCCTGCCCCACGCCGCGACCAGACGGAGATGTGCCGGCACCCTCTGAGGCTTGACCGGACGGGGCAGAGGATGTTTCTTTTGTCTTTTTATTGGTTTGCCGCACACCTGCCCTAGTTCCAGATGGTGATGTAACTGCAAACAGCTGGAGGCAGAGGTGGTGTGTTCGGGCTTTTGTCTGGTTCGTAATGAGCTGCGTTATTTATGGGTCACTCGGCTCCGTTTGCTGCTGAGGTGGATCTTTGTTAGCCATGGTTTTTGGATCATTTCTATAAATTGCTTGGTTAACTTTTAGATTATAGATTTAGTTATTACTATTTTTTTTGTAAAGGTTTCACTGGCTTTACATGACAAGGACTTGCATATCTATATATTTTATTTAGTGCAAAATACTGGCAGATATTCTATTGTTGTTCCTACTTCACAGCATGCTCTTGTATTTAACTCATTGACTGCCATTGACGTATTTGTTTGAGACCCTCTATTTGACTGGGGATTACAGGAGAATAAAAACAGCTAGAAACAAACTTATTCTTGCTGATGAAAGTAGACAATCCAGTCTTTCAGAATCTGGTTTCACATTTCACAAAGTCTTAGCAAATAATTTTCTTTGGGTCTTGAGGATCAGTGAAATCATCAAAAACGGCTGGCAGTCAACGAGAGAATTAGAATTTGTGTTCTCAACATAATTAAAGTTCCAGGTTCCAGGTTTTAACAAGAAACTCATTGGTTCTCTTTCAGGTTTTCACATGCATGTTTTTTAGCCTCTGGAGAAGATGATCCAATGATGTGACTATGATAAAAAGTACCAGCCCTAACTCAATATGTGTGAAGTCGTCTGAATAGATCACAACAGGTTATTTTAAACGACATAAACAAATGTGTGGTTCTCCAAATGCTGATCTATCCACATTCTGAATTAAAACAAAAGGAATATATTTAAATTCAAATGGAGTTCTCTGCTTTTAATGAAATCTTTTGGCGGTTTGGCATTGGTTTTGGCCCTGTGATCATCAGCAGATTGTGGAAGCCCGTTGAATAATAAAACCTGTCTGTTGCACCCTGCAGGGAGGAGGAGGAGAGCCTGCGGGATAAAATCCGTGCGGACCATGAGCGAGCGCTGCAGGAGGCCAAGGAGAAGCTGCGAAAATCCCGCGAGGAACTCAAAGCAGAGATCCAGACGGAAAAGAACAAGGTGGTGGAAGACTTGAAGAAAAAGGACCCCGGGCCAAAACCTTTACCGCCAGTTCCAATGCCCCAAGTGGTGGGAATGAATGATGGGGAACCACCAGAACCAGATGTCAAGGAGAAACGAGACAAGATTCGAGAAGTAAGAAAATTACGGTTTAACAAAATGCAAATAATATGTGCATTACCCATGAAGACATTGCTCTGCATTGCCCTAATATCAGTTAAAATATTTTGTGACTTTATGTAGTAGAGTTTTCTGAGTGGTGCAATATAAGTGTCCAGGGCAAACATTATATTTGAGGCGTCATTGTCTGTACAATAATGACAGACCTATGATCGTTATTGTCGTCTGTTACATTGATGAACATTGGTTTAAAATAGTAATTGTCCTTAGAAGGCCTTACGATCAGGCGTTCACTGCCATAACGTCCAGAGTTGAACGCTGCTGTGTGCGTATGATTCGCTGATTCTCCTCCACTGCAGAATGTCTTTCTTTTCTTTGCTTCTCCTTCTGCGCCAGCTCTCATTGAAGGCAACAGTAAGCCAGACGTGCAGCGCCTGTTCAGGATTCAGATGGTGCCATCGGCTGGCCTTCTCCATACACTCACAGCCAAACCAATCCTATCTGCCTCTCTGTGCTCCTCTTCTTCCTGCACTCTTATTCTTGTGAATAATTACCTCATATCAGCGCTCTGGAAGTGGTTCTTGGATTCAGACACGGTCTCGCTGTAAACAGCAGACGCATTCACACAAAACCTGTCTTTGTCTCTAAATATCCCTTTTGTTTGCTTTGTAATTACCCTTCATGGACAGGCTACACTCTTCCAAATGAAGCTGCTGCCTGTGCAACATGCACTATGTTTCCTTTCTCTCTGATCCAGAGTCACAATGGTCCTCCACCTCCTTGGATCTGCCAATACACTGCACATCACACGCCTGAATAAAATGTCTATTAAAGTTAGATTTAATGAACAAATCTAAAATGTATCAATGTATCATCAATGGATAATTTCCATTGCATTAATACTTATTATATATAGCAGGGGTTCCCAAAGTTTTTAGCCCGCGACCCCCAACAGCCCTTCTTCCGTCACATGAAATGAGCATGTATTTCCTTGATACGGAGTAACGCTTTCTAGAGACTCACGCCACTACCGAGCTGCACTGTCCAGCCCAAAAAAGGAGGCTTGCATATTTTTACTCATGTAGTGACACAGTGATGGGCTTGGTGGAGCGCATTTCTTGCGGCTCGCCCTCTCTGTTCTCCTACCGCGGTAAAGTGGGCCGGCTTTCCGGAGTCAGCGGTAAAGAGGTCCGCACATTAAAAGCGGGCGGCCTCTTTCCCCGCGGCTTCTCTTTCCAAAGTTACTGTCAGTAATGGCACAAACTGGCCACCCGCTTTTAATGTGCGGACCTCTTTACCTTTGACTCCGAAAAGCCGGGCCTCTTTAACGCGCTGTTCTACCGCTGTCCTCTCTCCCTCCGCTGCCCTCTCTCCCTCCTTTGCCCTCTCTCCCTCCTCTGCCCTCTCTCCCTCCGCTGCCCTCTCTCCCTCCTTTGCCCTCTCTCCCTCCGCTGCCCTCTCTCCCTCCTTTGCCCTCTCTCCCTCCTCTGCCCTCTCTCCCTCCGCTGCCCTCTCTCCCTCCTTTGCCCTCTCTCCCTCCTTTGCCCTCTCTCCCTCCTCTGCCCTCTCTCCCTCCGCTGCCCTCTCTCCCTCCGCTGCCCTCTCTCCCTCTCTTCGCACCATCAGCCTGACCCCTGATACAAGTGACTTTTCTCCCCCTTCTCTTTCCAAAGTTACTGTCAGTAATGGCACAAACCGGCCACCCGCTTTTAATGTGCGGACCTCTTTACCTTTGACTCCGAAAAGCCGGGCCTCTTTAACGCGCTGTTCTACCGCTGTCCTCTCTCCCTCCTTTGCCCTCTCTCCCTCCGCTGCCCTCTCTCCCTCCTCTGCCCTCTCTCCCTCCGCTGCCCTCTCTCCCTCCGCTGCCCTCTCTCCCTCCGCTGCCCTCTCTCCCTCCGCTGCCCTCTCTCCCTCCTCTGCCCTCTCTCCCTCCTCTGCCCTCTCTCCCTCCTTTGCCCTCTCTCCCTCCGCTGCCCTCTCTCCCTCCTTTGCCCTCTCTCCCTCTCTTCGCACCATCAGCCTGACCCCTGATACAAGTGACTTTTCTCCCCCTCCGGATTTTTCTGTTGTGGATATTAACCACGTTTCATTTTAAAGCAGGTATTATTTATTTGTAGCCTCCAAACACCTTTAGTTTTAGCAAACAACAGCAGGACACGCTTTGTCGCTGCGCATGATGTGAGCTGTGTTACGTGATGATTTTGATTGACGCTGCAATGACTGGGACAAAATTACTAACGTTATTAAAATATATTATAGTCTCCAAACACTGTTTTAACAAGTAGTCCTTTTGAATCAAATCAAATGCTAAATAAATATTTAAGGGCTTTATATTTGCTCAAAAAAAAATATATATTTTTTTTTTGTTTGTGTGGAAATCATCTTGCGACCCCCCCAGGGGTTCCCGCGACCCCCCGGGGGGTCGGGACCCCAACTTTGGGAACCACTGATATATAGGATATTATAGACATTATAGATTTCTAATAGATTTCCTGTCTCTAAACTGCGTCATGAAGTCTAATTCCAACAACAAAAACTGTTCACTCCAGGATCCAGGAAGAGGAAGGGCAGAGCACAAGAACAAACATACCAAGACTTTGTTGTTCTCCGAGACCAGTCCACCTTAAACAGGCTCTGTTCTCCAAGACCAGTCCACCTTAAACAGGCTCTGTTCTCCTAGACCAGTCCACCTTAAACAGGCTCTGTTCTCCAAGACCAGTCCACCTTAAACAGGCTCTGTTCTCCAAGACCAGTCCACCTTAAACAGGCTCTGTTCTCCAAGACCAGTCCACCTTAAACAGGCTCTGTTCTCCAAGACCAGTCCACCTTAAACAGGCTCTGTTCTCCGAGACCAGTCCACCTTAAACAGGCTCTGTTCTCCAAGACCAGTCCACCTTAAAGGGCCCATATCACGGTTTTTGACTTTTCTCTGCTTTAAACATGATTACAGTGCTATTTGGCCTTCATACACAAGCCCACAGTAGTTTATTCATTGATTCTGTCAATCTTTTGTAAGAGAGCAATCTGTCTCCTTCCCCAGCGTGAGGCACAGAAACGCTCGGGTCCACTTCAGTGACGAAAACCACACTGATGACGCGCATGACCCCGTTTGCTTTGTATTTAAAATAGTTGTTAAATACTTTTGTCAAAACGGGGTAAACAATACACAATTAGTATGCTGTTTTTTGTCAAAAATAATAAAAATAAAAATAAATTAAAAGCCGGCGGGAGGTGATTGACGGATCAAAACAGCGAATCAGAGCGCACAGGCTCCGGCTCCCGAGTCCAGCGTCTGTGGTCTGGTCTCACGGACACCACATAGAGCTGCTGTTTTTATGCTTTTGTCAGAAACTAAAAGTGTTAGGATCACGTCAACTTGAATGAAGTGTGTTATGGGTGTAAATATGTGACACACTATTTGGCCCTAAGAGGAAGAAAGCGGCTCGACTTTTTTCATCTGTTCATCTCATGGATCTATTATAAACCGGTTCATCTGCGACACTTCACTGAGACTGTTCCAGAACTACAGGGACAATGGAACTGGACTTACTCAAAGGCTGATCTGGAAACACGTTATTCCCACGGTAAAAGACGTAACTCGGACCCCCTTGATCTGTAATTAGTGACGCTAACTCGCTGTATACTTCTGTAAACTAAATAACTAGGGTCTGATTGTGCATCGAGGACATAGGGCTCGATGTGACGGATTGTCATTGTTGGAAAAAGTTTATTCTTATGTATGAAATTACTAAGTACAGGTGATAAACGACAAAAGCGTGATGCTACGTCACCGTGCGGGCGGGGGGAGGCGGGCTCACAGGCAGAGGAGCAGACTCTTCTCTGGATCAGCTCGTTTGAGTCGAGGTGACGTCACCTCTATACAAGAGATGGCTCTAATCTCACAAGCTTTGATTGTTGTGTGGTGTATCATACACATTAATATCACTCATGTGTATAGGATTGAGTGTGAAACATGAAGAAAAGCGTGATATAGGACCTTTAAACAGGCTCTGTTCTCCGAGACCAGTCCACCTTAAACAGGCTCTGTTCTCAAAGACCAGTCCACCTTAAACAGGCTCTGTTCTCCGAGACCAGTCCACCTTAAACAGTGTGCTCACAATGTTTGTTTTTCTGATTCTGTGCCTTGTTTATGCACTGCCCAGTTCTCTAGACACAGCATCAGATGGATACTTGAGACAAGACATACACATCTCTATCTAGATTAAGATGAAGACATCCTTTATTGGTCCCACCGTGGGGACATTCCAGTGTTGCATCACAAGTTACAGAACAGTAGGAATGACACACAAGATAAATGAACAATAGCTGTACTAATTAAAATAAAACAAAATCTCACACTGTAGCATCAATAACAAGTATAAAAATCTATCTATGGTCTAATAATCTCAGTTATAGTTACCACCGTTAAACCGATGGCTGAAGTTATCTCACTGAAAAGGCCTTTGCAGTGTCTCACGTCCCTGTCCTTATGTACTTTTTGGGTCGGTTCTATTTGGATGGATGGGAAACCGCTGCAGGGTGAGGGGGAAGGAGATGTGAAAGGCGAGGGCATGTGGGACATGTGCCTTAAATCCATCAGAAGGAATGAAAAGGTCACCCCTTCTGCTCCACAACCTCCAGAATCTGTGGCTGTTCTTCCAGGCTGTGCAGATTAAAACACAGAACAACCTGTAATTGCCTGTTTCTGTGCGACCAGCTGTAAGGGATTGATGAAGACTTTACTGCTCCAGGGTCGGCTTGTACGAGTGTGGGCGATGGACATTAGTTTATTAGGGCTATAGTTACATGACACTTGTGCGTTGGGAATGCAGTGGCTGGAGGCACATTATGCTGATTTTTAGTCTAGGTGAGTGGAGCGCCGACAATAGGCTTCCTCTGTGAAGGTCAAAGCACCGCGTCTACAATCCTCTGATATTAACATGAAAGATAAATGTAACTGTTGAAAGGTATCAAATTTACAATATATAAGACGGCTTAAATATGTCTTCATATTTATTAATAATAATGTATCGGCTTTATTTAGCGCTTTTTTGGACACTCAAAGTCTCTTCACATTAGTCTTCATTCTCTCCAAACACGGTGGTGATAAACTACTGTAGCCACAGCTGCCCTGGGGCACACTGACAGAAGCCCCTCCCACCACCACCAACCATTCACACACACACCAGACTCATTCTAATGTGGGGGAAGTGTCTTGCCTAAGGACACAACCACAGTTTGGCACTTTACAGCCACAGCCGCCCCACTGTGGCACCTGCTGTTCCCAGAGGTTAAGTGTCTTGCCCAAGGACACAACGACAGCAGACATCAGTGGGAGTCGGTGGAGAAGGTCTCGTGGTGGACTCGAACCCACGACCTTCAGGCTCTACAGTATGTATTCATTTGAGCAAAATGCCGTATATTTTAATCAGTTTTCTAAGTGCAGTCCTCGGGCATGTTTTAAATATATGTTAGAACAGTGCAACATTTCAATATCCTGCCATTTTGTTTTGAGTATTTTAAAAACAAACCGAATAGACCCTCACCTTTTCTGAATTGCACTGTGGCACTAATGCTTCCTAACCCCCTGTAGTGCCTGTAACTGTCATCATAGGTTAATGTTAGGGCTATGACTACAAATATGAGAGACAGGAAAAAATGACATGTGATAAACTATACGTATGATGAAAATTACAATTGAATCAGAATTAATTTATTGCCTACTTACTTTTATACCCCAATGTGAATGAAGTTTGTTTTATCTATGATCTATATTTCATGAATTGCTAAACTACAGACCTGTTTTATTTACAAAACGAGGATTACTCCTTCTACACACTTCAGCTTTGTGGAATTTATCAACATTAGTCATGTCGGGACGGAAGAGACGGAGAAGCGTCTGCGGTGGCTGTTGTGCTTTGGAAAATCAGCTTAAATCTCTTCAAACACGGATATCTATTGTGGAAACAGAAATGGGACTTAACCCGACTCTTCCAATGAGTGAAAATGGGATGAATGGACAGACTGGAAATGTAAGTTATGACGTCATTTCTTTTCCCAAAATCAACAATGAGAATTATTGGAACAATTGTGGAGCCAAACCCAAAGTTGACAAAGCTAAGAATGACAATAGGAGTGAAATAAGGCCACAACTAAATGTTCTGAAGACTTCAAACCGCTTTTTACCCCTTTCTGAAACAACAAAGCTGCTAAAAACTGCAGCGCCTCCACCAAGGACAAACTGTATCCTTATCGGAGATGGCTCGGTGAAAAATGTAAACATGGAGTCCATGCTCACTGTCTCAGTTCACTCTGCTAAAGTTGCTGAGATAAGAACTCTTCTGCCTAGAGTGTTATCTGAGAACAGTGGTGTGCGTACATTATTGATCCACACGGGGGCGGTAGATATCTATGAGAAGGCAAGCGAGAAGTTACGAATGGATTTAACGCTGTTACTGGATGACCTCAAGAAAATGGACATAACAATTTTTCTTAGTGGCCCACTGCCAAATATAGATGGAAAAATGGAGAAGTTTAGCCGTCTGTATCAGCTAAATACATTTCTACTCAATGAGTGTTCACGCAGAGGACTTGGCTTCATTGAAAACTTTAATCTGTTCTGGAATAGGCACGAGCTTTTTGAAGAAAAAGGCCCACATCTGAACAACTACGGAGTAAAAGTGCTGATGGATAACTTTGCATCTGCCCTAAGACCTCAGCCTGCGCAGCGCGTGCAGCCGTTGAAAGGGAGAAAGAAGAAGCAAAGGGCACAGACATCACGACCATCTCCACCGACTCCCGAGGTCTCTGCACCCCCACCGCCTCAAAAGAACTCCACACCTCCACGATTCAAGAAGAACTCAACACCTCCAAGGTTCCAAAAGAACTCAACACCTCCACGGCTTCGAAAGAGCTCAACGCCTCCACCCCCAGCATCATCAGCAGCTGCCACATCTTCATCAGCGCCATCAGCATATACAGCACCACCAGCAGCAGTGGATACAGCCGCAGCAGTGGCTGCTCCATCATCTTCAGCAGCAGCAGTGGCTGCTCCATCATCTTCAGCAGCAGCAGTGGATACAGCAGCAGCAGTGGCTGCTCCATCATCTTCAGCAGCAGCAGTGGATACAGCCGCAGCAGTGGCTGCTCCATCATCTTCAGCAGCAGCAGTGGCTGCTCCATCATCTTCAGCAGCAGCAGTGGATACAGCAGCAGCAGTGGCTGCTCCATCATCTTCAGCAGCAGCAGTGGCTGCTCCATCATCTTCAGCAGCAGCAGTGGATACAGCAGCAGCAGTGGCTGCTCCATCATCTTCAGCAGCACCTTCCCCACCTACAGCTCCCGTGAAGCTTCCCCCATTACTCCAGGCTACAGTCAGGCCTGTACTGGGGGTTCCTCAACCACCTCTGTCTCCACCAAAGACTCCCTCATCACCTTCCATGGACCCGGCTTGGGTCCCCCCCGCTACATCCACTCCATCTAGGGAAAATGAGGACGACCTTTCCCTTTGTTTTCTATCCCCGCCTTCACTACTGGATTTACCGGAACACTCTGCAGGCATGATAAGATCGGCGATGAAGACTATTCCTCTCACACCCACTGTA
The DNA here is from genome assembly GCA_964034765.1 of Knipowitschia caucasica. Lineage (NCBI taxonomy): Eukaryota > Metazoa > Chordata > Actinopteri > Gobiiformes > Gobiidae > Knipowitschia > Knipowitschia caucasica. The sequence continues at coordinate 38,623,577 of OZ035837.1, read as the reverse complement.
GCCAGATCAAGAGTCCTATCTAACATTCAAAACTACTCCCCATACGTACCTCCAAAGCCACCTAGGGCGTCCAACTCAAATTCTCCCACAAAATCCACCCGTCCCTCCTCTAACCCCATAAGTATTCCACCCCCCCCTCCTGCTCATTTAGCCCCCCTCCCCCCCCTAACTCAGCACCAAGAAACCCTCCACCTCCACTCCCCCCTCGTCCACCACCCAACTCAGCCTACCCCTCCCCTAACCCATCACCAAAAACCCATCCACCTTCAACCCCTCCCCGTCCAACTCCCAAGAACCACCCGCCTCTCCATCCTCCTCCCCCGCCTTCCCCTACCCCTCTTTTCTCTAAACACTAGGATGCACAGGGTCTCTGCTTCGCAGCCACTGGCAGTCTAGTTAGAGGAGAGACCCGGCTGGGGCCCTGTCGTGAAGCCACCTGTGCCATTCCCTTAGTGATAACACAAAGAATACATAACAGAAAAACATCTGGAGTTAATCAGTCTAATCAGGAAAATCTAATTCTTGTTCCGTGTAAGAATCAGCCGACCACAACCGCTGATCCTGAAACTTTGAAACTTGCTATGCTAAATGTCAGATCTCTTTGTAAGTCTTTTTTAATCAATAATTTTATTTGTTCTTATAATCTAGATCTTATGTTCATGGCTGAAACATGGCTTGACCAAAATACAGAAAATGCAGTTTTAATAGAAGCATCACCACCAAATTTCAAATTTGAATCTGAAATACGGGAAAACAAAAAAGGAGGAGGCTTAGCTGCCATTTTCAGAGACCACTTTGTCTCCCATAGAATGTCTCTTGGGAAGTTTCCGTCTTTTGAATATGTGTCTTTTAAAATACAACAAAAACAATCTCCTCCAATACTTTTCGTTGTCCTATACAAGCCACCGCAGTCATGTCACAGTTTTATTGATAATTTTACAGAGTTGCTTTCAGTTGTATGCACAGATTTTGATAGTTTAGTTATTACAGGTGATTTTAATATTCATGTGGATAATGTTGATGACAGAAATGCTAAAGAGCTGAGTTCTCTTCTTGAATCTTTTGGTCTCACTCAGCATGTGAGTGGCCCCACCCACAGCAGAGGGCACACTCTAGACCTGTTAGTTACAAAGGGGGCGAACATTTATAATGTAAACGTGGTCGATGTTGCGCTTTTGGATCATTTTTGTATATTTTTTGACATGTGTTTCACTAACAAACCACCAGTGGACTCTGCAACTGTACGAAGAAGACACATAAATGAAAATACGGGTGAACTATTTATGGGAATGATAAACTTTGAGAATGCATCGTATTCTACTGTAGATGAACTGTTTAACTCTGTCACCTCTAGTGTTTTGAAAGTTCTGGACACCATCGCTCCTGTGAAGGTTAAAATAGTGAAAAATAAGCAGAAGGCGCCGTGGGCTAAAGCAGACTCGGTCAGAGCACAAAAGAGAGAGTGCCGGAGGGCCGAGCGGAAGTGGCGCAAGTCCAACCTCCAGGTTGATTACAAGATCTTCAAAGATAAGTTGTGCGAGTTTAACCAGGTGCTACGTAGTACAAGAGAAAGGTATTTTTCTGAAATGATTGAAGGCTGCAGCAACAATCTGCGTGTTCTGTTTTCAACAGTTAATAGATTAACAAACCCCCCTGTTCAAATGCCATTAGAGCTAACTTCCAAACGTAAATGTAATGAGTTTGCACATTTTTTCAATGACAAGGTTCAAGGCATCAAAAACGCCATTGTCTCCAATCCACAGATAACAATCCAACAGCCAGAAAGGCTCTTTGAGCTAACTTACTTTGCACCTGTAAATGATCAAACTGTCCAAGAGATAATCTCCAGTTTGAGCTCCTCCACATGCAGCCTGGATGTACTACCCACTAGATTTCTAAAGTCTGTTCTGAGCAGTCTGTTACCTTCACTCACACAGATAGTAAACATGTCCCTTGATTCTGGAATATTCCCAAAGGCCCTGAAAACTGCAGTCATCAGGCCCCTGCTAAAAAAGAGCAGTCTGGATGCTACGGTACTTAACAACTATCGTCCCATCTCAAATCTGCCATTTATGGGGAAAGTCCTTGAGAAAGTTGTCTACCTACAGCTTACTAGATTTCTTATAATCAACAACTCTTTGATATGTTTCAGTCCGGCTTTAGACCCCACCACAGCACTGAGACTGCTCTCGTTAAGGTTACAAACGATATCCGGCTGAACACTGACGCAGGCAAAGTCTCAATCCTAATCCTGTTAGATCTAAGTGCTGCCTTTGATACTGTCGACCATGAGATCCTCTTACAGAGACTAGAGGACTGGGTTGGCGTCGCTGGCACCGCCCTAAGTTGGTTTAGGTCTTACCTTGAAGACAGGAAGTACTTTGTGGAGATTGGAAACTGTGTCTCAGATCATATGGCCCTGACCTGTGGAGTACCACAGGGGTCGATCCTGGGACCTCTTCTGTTCAATCTCTACATGCTGCCGTTAGGTCAGTTAATACGCAGAAACAAAGTTTCCTATCATAACTATGCAGACGACACTCAGATCTATGTCTCACTGACTGCAGGAGAACATGGACCAGTGGACTCACTCCTTCACTGTATCCAACAGATCAGTGAGTGGATGCAAAACAACTTCCTTCAGCTAAACGCAGACAAAACTGAAATGATTGTCTTTGGTCCCCAGAAACAAAGAGAGAGCGTCATCTGTCACCTACAGTCTCTCTCCCTAAAACCTTCAAACAAGGTCAGAAATCTAGGGGTAATACTGGACTCAGACTTAAATTTTAATAGCCACATCAAATCAGTAACATCAGCAGCTTTTTACCATCTAAAAAACATTGCCAGGATCAAAAACATAGTGTCTAAAGCAGACTTGGAGATTCTTATCCATGCATTTGTCTCCAGTAGGTTAGACTACTGCAATGGCCTGCTCACAGGTCTGTCCAAACAGGCTGTAAAACAGCTGCAGTACATTCAAAATGCAGCAGCTCGAGTCCTGACTAGAACCAGGAAGTACGACCATATTAGTCCGGTCCTCAGGTCTCTGCACTGGCTTCCTGTGGCTCAGAGAATAGACTTTAAAACAGCTCTGCTTGTGTACAAATCTCTCCATGGCCTCGCACAAAATATATTAGTGACATGTTAGTCCCATATGAACCAGCCCGGACTCTGAGGAGCACAGGGACTGGACTCCTGTTAGTGCCCAGAGTCAGAACTAAACATGGGGAGGCTGCTTTTCAGATTCATGCTGCTAAAATCTGGAACAATCTTCCTGAAGATGTGAGACAGGCCTCCTCTCTGACAATGTTTAAAACCAGGTTAAAAACGGTGCTGTTTAGCTGTGCATACAACTGAGGGATTTTATATTTTTATCTTTCGTTTTAATGTTCTGTAATTATTTATGATTTTAATGCTATCTTGTTCAGCACTTTGAGTTGCCTTGTGTATGAATTGTGCTATACAAATAAACTTGCCTTGCCTTGCCTTGCCTTGCCTCAAATGTTCAGAAAATATAAAAAAAAGTTAAGCCGATTGATTTTTTTTTAACTTGCTCAGATAAACCATCCTTAAAATGACCCAACAAAGCAAATACTGAAATCCTGTCTTTATCAAAGCCAGCAGTGGAGTTGACGCTTCACTTTCCCGCTCAGACTCATCAGTGGAGGTTGGAGGGAGTGGTTTTAATCTCCCTCCGACTCTGACCTTAATAACATGAGGCCGGTCCAGGAGCACTGGGCCGATCCAAACTGCTCTGGACTATAATATGCTGTGATTAATATATTCACTGTAGCACTTTGGGGACTGGCCCACATAGAAATAAGCACATCCCCAAGAAGACTAGAATAGAACCAGAATAGTACAGCCACAGCCTAAAAAAGCATTGTTCTTTTTAAGTAAATAAGACCCTAACTCTTACCCATAATGCTCAGGAAATAAGGCATATACTGTAGTTTAGATGTAGCTACAAAGTGATGGATATTTTACAACAAAAGGCGTCAATTTTTAGTCTCGGAATGATAAATTGACAACATGGGTGTATTGTGGATGGAAAGGTGGAGCTACTGTCAAAATCAATTCTGTTCCTCTTAATAATCAATTACTTATCCAAGGTGCTTCTGGAACCCGTTGTCTGTCAACAAGCTTGTGTTGCCTCATTGTCCTTGCTCTGCGTTTTCTTTTCCATATGGACCAATCAAAGCCTGATGAAGTATCCAATCAACACGATCTCTCCGTGTCAGAGGCTCATAATCTGATTTCAGATTATAATCCTCCTCACATGCCTGTCATGGATTTGGGCAAAGGCCAAGAATTTACCTTGTTTTTATCGGAGGGCTTCCTGAAATCAGTGATTCCAACAGGAACTGAGGAAACTAAAGTGTTGTGTTTTCTTAAAGGTTATCAACAAGAAAAAAATAATGGTTCCCACACACTGCTGTCCTCGCAAAAAATGTTATGTTATGTTTTGGTCCTGAGACCTTCATCATCTCAGGACCAAAAGCATCTCTCTCTGGTCTCTCTCTGGTCTCTCTTTGGTCTCTCTTTAGTCTATCTCTAGACTCTCTAGTCTCTCTCTAGTCTTTCTCTGGTCTCTCTCTCTAGGCTCTCTTTAGTCTCTCTCTGGTCTCTCTCTAGTCTCTTTAGTCTCTCTCTGGTCTCTCTTTAGTCTCTCTCTGGTCTCTCTCTTGTCTCTCTTTAGTCTCTCTCTCTAGTCTCTCTCTGGTCTCTCTCTAGTCTCTCTTTACTCTCTCTCTCTGGTCTCTCTAGTCTCTCTTTAGTCTCTCTCTAGTCTCTCTCTCTGGTCTCTCTCTAGTCTCTCTTTAGTCTCTCTCTGGTCTCTCTCTCTGCAAAGACCGCAGTGTTCGGACACAGTAATCTGTAAATCCACAGCAATATTCACTGTTAAAGGTGCCTTATTTAGCTTCTCTTCATGTTTCACAGTCCATCCTAGTCACATGTGTGATAATAACTTGGGTGATACACAAACCACACTCAAAACCTGTCAAATTAAAGCCTAAAGTTTGAGGGAATCAATTAAAAAACTACCTTGGGCAAACAGCTGTGATCAGTTTAAACCAGAGAAAAGTCAGAAAGCCTAATATTGGACCTTTTAAGTTTACTCTCTTTCAAAAGTGGAAAGTCATGAACATAAAATATCACCATCGAGACAAGGAACTGGAGATGGTCTTTTCTGGTTGAATCAAGGTTAAACAGGATTTTAATACTGTACAATTTTTTTATTTGATTAAAACTGGGCAAAAATATTAAGAAAACAGTAAATAAAGTCATATATAAGTCATATAAAAGCTTTCATTATTTTACATAAAAAATCCTTCCACTGTTGCAAAGAAAATGTAAACTGCATATTATTATAACGATTAGTTGATAAGGTAATTATCCCTGCCTATAGGAATAATTACTCTGTCTGAGCACAACACAAATCTGGTTCTGTCTGTGTCCGTAGAGTGCCTGGTTCTGTCTGTGTCCGTAGAGCGCCTGGTTCTGTCTGTGTCCGTAGAGTGCCTGGTTCTGTATGTTTCCGTAAAGCGCCTGGTTCTGTCTGTGTCCGTAGAGCGCCTGGTTCTGTCTGTGTCCGTATAGTGCCTGGTTCTGTATGTTTCCGTAAAGCGCCTGGTTCTGTCTGTGTCCGTAGAGCGCCTGGTTCTGTCTGTGTCCGTAGAGTGCCTGGTTCTGTATGTTTCCGTAAAGCGCCTGGTTCTGTCTGTGTCCGTAGAGCGCCTGGTTCTGTCTGTGTCCGTAGAGTGCCTGGTTCTGTCTGTCCGTAGAGTGCCTGGTTCTGTGTCTGTAGAGTGCCTGGTTCTGTCTGTGTCTGTAGAGTGCCTGGTTCTGTGTCTGTAGAGTGCCTGGTTCTGTGTCTGTAGAGTGCCTGGGTCTGTCTGTGTCCGTAGAGTGCCTGGGTCTGTCTGTGTCCGTAGAGTGCCTGGTTCTGTCTGTGTCCGTAGAGCGCCTGGTTCTGTCTGTGTCCGTAGAGCGCCTGGTTCTGTCTGTGTCCGTAGAGTGCCTGGTTCTGTCTGTGTCCGTAGAGTGCCTGGTTCTGTGTCTGTAGAGTGCCTGGTTCTGTCTGTGTCCGTACAGTGCCTGGTTCTGTCTGTGTCTGTAGAGTGCCTGGGTCTGTCTGTGTCCGTAGAGTGCCTGGTTCTGTCTGTGTCCGTAGAGCGCCTGGTTCTGTCTGTGTCCGTAGAGCGCCTGGTTCTGTCTGTGTCCGTAGAGCGCCTGGTTCTGTCTGTGTCCGTAGAGCGCCTGGTTCTGTCTGTGTCCGTAGAGTGCCTGGTTCTGTATGTTTCCGTAAAGCGCCTGGTTCTGTCTGTGTCCGTAGAGCGCCTGGTTCTGTCTGTGTCCGTAGAGTGCCTGGTTCTGTATGTTTCCGTAAAGCGCCTGGTTCTGTCTGTGTCCGTAGAGCGCCTGGGTCTGTCTGTGTCCGTAGAGTGCCTGGTTCTGTCTGTGTCCGTAGAGTTCCTGGTTCTGTGTCCGTACAGTGCCTGGTTCTGTCTGTGTCCCTAGAGTGCCTGGTTCTGTCTGTGTCCGTACAGTGCCTGGTTCTGTCTGTGTCCGTACAGTGCCTGGTTCTGTCTGTGTCCGTACAGTTCCTGGTTCTGTCTGTGTCCGTACAGTGCCTGGTTCTGTCTGTCTCCGTAGAGTGCCTGGGTCTGTGTCCGTAGAGTTGTGCTGCAGCTTCTCTGTGTCAGATCCAATGGTGTAGGTTTGGTTCCAATCTTGGTGGGGACATTCACTACGACCTGAGTCTACACCCATTGACACGGGGTCCAGAGTTTCTCCCCCAGAATTTGTTGTGTAATCACACACTATATTTGCAATAGTGTGTTGCCTTCTATACTAAACTCAGCTGTAGACTGAATGAGAAGCAGTTAAGGATTTTTTCTAATAGTTAAAACAAAATCAATTGGATCAGAGCTTCTGAGTTTTGTGTTGCGTTCATTCTATACTGACTTAAACCTAATCCAAATCTACATAATAGCCCTCACCTGAGGCTCTAACAGTTCAGGATGTGCTCTCGATACTTGAAATAAATCATGCTCTGATCTTTCAATATCCTATAATAAATAAAAACAGAGGAGAAAATATTGAATTAGAATCTACAGTGAGTAGCTCACTACATTGTTGACGATCAATCTCTAAAAACAATTCATAGTCCCATGCATACCTACAAAATTCCAACCTCACCTGATGCACTGAAGGGCCTGTTGCTTCTACCTCAACATTCCCTATATTGTTCTCTCTTGTTGGTTGAGTTTCCTATGTATGTTAACAGAAGATTAATCATCACAATTCATAATTGGCTATTACTTGTGCTTTCTCTTACTTACTTTCCAACTGTTAAAAAAGCTCTTTATCTTTTTTTGTGGAGGTGGCATTTTTTCTAAATTATATAAGAAGGTATAGACAATCAAAAACAGACATTCATATACATGAACTGCAAAATCATTTATATAACTTGGCCAATGTAAAAAGTTACATAGTATTTCTCAATACAATGAGTTAACAAGAGTTTGGCAATAAGTAACAGTGTGGATTTTTCTATATTTTCTTTTTTTTATTCCACTCTCAACCCAAAAAGGCAAGTAATGACTCACAGGGCTCTCAAGTATGCAAAATAAAAACTTAAATGACCTGTTGTGTGTTTTGCGCACAACCAGCATGCATCGTTAACGCAATGGAAAATTTAGGTATCCAAGCTTTAATTTCGGGAGCGCTGGTTGCGCTTTGGGAAGAGTCAGGGGAGAGACATGTCAGAGACACAGGGGAGAAACGGGGGAGATACGAGGGAGACCCGCACTTGCAACATGGTTCTGTCTGCATATGGTCCGAGCTCGGTACCATGTTAGAGCGGTGCTTTCACTGAGCGCCGCGGCTGTCATTACAAAGTGGCAGCAGCTGCACCAGGACGTGCACATTCGAGTGCATCGCTTGAATGTGCTTAGAGCAAATAACAGCAAGTGCCCGCTGTCACACATTTCACAGAAATTACATTATCAGCAGATAAAGGTTGTAAATCGTGGATCCGTGGAATATTTTCATCCCTAGTTTATCCTAATTCACACAACACACCCACTTATACATTTTGGATAGTAAGAGCACAATAAGTATTTTTTCAGCCTTTCAACCAACCTGTTTCTTTATTGGAGCCAGTTCTGTTCTGTCTCTGTGCCGTGTGAGCTCCTCGGAACATTAAACAGTGCGCTGACAGATTAGAAATAACGTAAGTACTTTGAATGGTAATAGATCTACAGTACTTTCCTCTGATTACTCACAAGCTACAACGCTCAGGGAACGAAAAAAAACACTTGCTTCACGCTGGCTAACTTAAAAAAATTAAACAGTCGCTCAGTGCTTCAGTTTGGCGCTGAAGAAGACAGCCAATCACTGCAGAGAACGGAACGGGTCACGTGCTGCTGCTGCTGCTGTTGCTCTGGAGGCGAGGAGGAGGCGCGACGTATGCACGAACGGAAGACATGTGTCCCGGACCGTCCGGGTCACGGGACATCATGTCATTTTGGTGGGGACTTTTTAGTCCTCACCAAATATTGGTGGGGACATGTCCCCATGGTCCCCACGCAAACCTACGCCCTTGGTCAGATCTACTCTTGCCTCGAGGTCTTTCTCACTTCTTTCTTCAAAGGGTCAAACTAGGGTGAATCTTTCCCCTTTTATCTTTCCAACTAGTTTACAGTAAAACTCCAAAGGGAAGAAATATTATTGTGACTTTAAACGTATTGTAATGTTGACATTTGCTTTAGCATTGGTTTGTTTTTGTGTCTCAGATGATGAAGCACGCCTGGGACAGCTACAGACAGTACGGCTGGGGCCACAATGAGCTCAAACCTATCGCCAAGAAGGGACACTCCACCAATATCTTTGGTAAGTTTATTATTCTACAGCAGTTGGGTGATGTGTTTCCAGATAAATGTATATAAAAGCCAAGCCATTGTTCATTACGTATCTAATTATTTACAACTTGATCACATTGTATGGTTGTGTTTGCGTTTTCATTGTTAATATTATTGAAAACCGTAGCGGGAACACATCGATATGTCACCTTGTTTCAGGGGGTCCTTTTTGCAAACGCACAACATATGGAAGCGAGGGGTGGGCAAAATATATCATAGACAATAATATTGTGAAAGTTAATTTGAAGATATGCTTTTTTGTATTCTCGTCCTTTTTTTTTTTTCCAGTTATTTTTATTATCATTTTTTTCAACAGTTTTTACAACACATTTATATGTATAACATTTATATCACATAAATGTAATCGACAACACGAGACAAAACACAAAAGTGGAGAAAATTATAATAATAAAATAATATAAAAAAAAAAAAAAAAAAAAGTAAAAACCTGCACACATTCGAAGTTCTATGCAAAAAGAACAAAATATATATATAAAATCAAATTAAGAATGACGAGGTCCATCAAAACTTACTTATTATAATAATCAATAAAAGGCTGCCAAATTGAGTAGAATATTTGTTCTTTCTTTCTCAAAGAATACTTGATTTTTTCCAATTGTAAGAATTGCATTACGTCTCTAAGAAAGTTTTGATGGTAGGAGGCACGTTATTTTTCCAATTCAATAAAATTAAACGTCTGGCTAGCAATGTGACAAAACACATTATACTGGTCTGTGAGCTGTTCAAATGTATATCAGGAGACACAACACCAAATAGAAACATTATTGGATCTGCTGGGAGTCTAATATTGAAAATCACTGACAAAGTCTCAATTATTTTAGTCCAATAGAGGGTGATGTGAGGACAGTTCCAAAATGTATGTGACAACGAAGCAGGGGCATAGCCACAACGTTCACATGAGGCGTTCACTCCCGGGAACAGCCTGGACAGCCTTTGCTTGGAAAGATGCAATCGATGTAGAATCTTAAACTGCAGCAAACCGTGTCTGATACAAATTGAGGAGGAGTGGACCCGCTCTTGAGCTTCAATCCACTGGTCGTCTGTGATATTTATACCCAAGTCTTCACTCCAAGCATTTTTTATATGGTCAAGCGTAGTTGTACAATCCATCTGTGAAAAATTATTATATATTCTAGAAATAGATCCTTTCTTGAGCGGGTCGTTCACTAACACATGGTTCATAGGATCCATTTCAGGTTGATTAGGAAAAGAGGGAAATGTCGCCTTAGTAAAATTACGTATTTGTAAGTATTTGAAAAAATCTTTTATCAATTTTAAATTTGTGTTTTAATCTCTCAAATGTTGGAAATACTTTGTCAATAAAAAGGTCCAGAATTGTGTGCACTCCTTTAAGGCCCCATTGTAGAAATGCATGACCTGAAAATAATTTATGACCTTGATTTCCAATTATTGGTGTTAGGACCGAACAATGATTCCATTTAAAGTGTCTTCTGATTTGAGACCAAATTTTCAGTGAGTGAGACACAACAGGGTTGTGAGTTTTAAATTTAGAAAGATCAGAGGTGTAATGTATCAATGATTTCAATGTATTAGGAAAAAAGGCTTGATTTTCCATCCGTTCCCAATCAGGCCTGTGAAATCCATTCCAAAAAGAAATACATCGAATATTACAGGACCAATAGTAGAGCCGGAAATTGGGCAGACCCATTCCTCCTACAGGTTTGGGTCTTTGTAAAAAAGATTTTTTGATCCTTGGTGTCTTTTTATTCCAAATAAAGGACGTAACTAAAGAGTCTATTTTAGTAAAAAAACTCTTATTGATCAAAATTGGAACACACTGAAATAAAAATACATATTTTGGCAAAACATTCATTCTGATAATATTAATTCGGCCAGCAAGAGAGATCGGGAGATTAGACCATCTCTCAATCTGTTTCTCTGTTTGTTTATATAGGTTCACAAAGTTCTTACTGAAGAGGCCAGAGATCTCACGTGTGACATTTATTCCGAGATATTTAAAACAGTCTGAAACAGCGAAGGGAAAAGGAGTAAGCGTGTGTATTTGTGCTTTAGCTTTTGAGCTGATCGGAAATAATATGCTCTTTAGTAGGTTGATTTTATATCCTGACACCTTCCCAAAATCAGATAGCATGGTCATAATGTTTGGTAGAGACAGAGATGGATCAGAGATGTACAAAAGCAGATCATCTGCATACAAGGACACTTTATGCTCCCTGCCTCCTCTCAATCCCTTTATAATCACCTGCAGAGCGCAGCAATATAGCCAGAGGCTCTATGACCAGGGCAAACAGCAAAGGAGACAGGGGGCAGCCCTGTCGTGTTGAGCGTTGGAGAGGAAAAGAGCAGGAATCCATATTATTTGTATGAACTAGAGGTGCAACGGTTCATCACTGATCCGTGATCCGTTCGGTTCAACGTCTTCGGTTCGGTACAGACGTGATCCGCGGTTTGATTTATGAAAAAAAAGTTGTGCGCACGTTGTTCAGTCCACACACAGCGCGGTCATTGCGAGCGGAGGAACGGAGATGCTTGAAAGCCCCGCGTCATTTAAATCCCCAGTATGAGAGCATTTTGGCTTCACTGTAACTACACTGATGATTCATATTCGACAAAACTGTCACAGTGTGTAAGCACTGTGGACCAAGAAAGACATGAGTGAAAAAAGCGTCTCAACGACCGCTTATTGTCGCGGCATTTAAGCAGCTCCTTTACGCACAGTCAGACCGGGCTAAAGTCCACTCTCCCGCGCATCCTCAGCTGCGTTCACGACTGACGTTTGGACGTCCCGCGGAACCTATAATAGATCCATGAGCGGAACCGCTCAGTTCATCACCGCAGACTGGGAGATGAAAAGTCTGGCACTGAAGACACGCCCCCTCTACGACAGTCACACAGTCACACAGCGAAGGTACTGACACAAGCAGCGGAGGAATGGAAGACAAAGGCCCAGTACTAATATTCCAGTCACAACTGATAATGCCAAAAATTAAATAAATGCAGTGAATGAGGCTGGGCCCAGAATGGACCCCCTCCTCGGGAGAATCAGGAAGGTGGTGTAATATATGAGGGTAAATATCCTCATAAAGTGCCTTCTTATGTTGCACTTTGTGTTGTTTTTCATTAATTATGTTAAATAGACATAATTGGATGGATGGAATATGCCTTCCATCCACCCATCCATCCATTTCCTTCACCTTAATTCATTTCTAGGTCAGGGGGGCAGTCAGAGCAGGTGCCGAGTCCACATGAGCTGGGTTTATTCAAAAAGAAAAATGAACCGAAAAATGAACCGAACCGTGGCCTCTGAACCGAGGTACGAACCGAACCGTGATTTTTTCAAACCGTTGCACCCCTAGTATGAACACATGCTTTAGGCTGAGCGTAAAGTAGCCTGATTAAGGAAGTGTAGTGTGGGCCAAATCCGAACCTCGACAGGGCAGAGAAGAGAAAGTCCCACTCGACCCTGTCGAAGGCCTTCTCCGCGTCTAATGAGAGTAATATTTCAGATACTTCCTGATTTGGATTTTGAGTGTAAATAATGTTAAACAATCGTCTGATGTTAAAAAATAACTGTCTGTCTTTAACAAATCCAGTTTGATCTGGTGACACAATAGTTGGAAGGACTTTTTCTAAACGCACGGCCAAGATCTTTGCTAAAATTTTGTTATCCACATTCAGAAGGCTTATGGGTCTATATGAACCTGGTTCTAGTGGGTCTTTCCCAGATTTGTGAATTAAAGAAATACATGCGTCATATAGCGTTGGAGGTAGAAATCCTGCAGCTAATGCCTCGTTATAAACACTTAAAAGGAGAGTTGAAATTTGATCTATAAAAGCCTTATAAAATTCAACACTGTAACCATCGGGACCTGGGCACTTAGAATTTTGCATTGACTGTATAGCCTGCTTTATTTCTAATTTTGAAATTGGTTGTTCTAATAACTCTTTGTTTTCTAAACTTATAGTGGGTATTTGAAGGTTATCAAAAAATTGTTCCATTAATTGTGGGTCTTTTTAAGATTCTGAAGAGTACAATTTGGAATAGAAGTTTTTAAATGTGTCATTAATTATTTTGGGATTTGTTGTGGTTTTACCTGTTTCTGTACGTATCTCTGTTATTAACCTTGACGCTGCCTCTTCTTTAATTTGTTGGGCCAATAGTTTACCTGTTTTTTCCCCGTATTCATAATTTTTGTGTCTTAATTGTGTCAAAAATGTAGTAGTCTCTGCTGTATATAATAAATTGAGTTCCGTCTGCAATGACTGCTTCTTTTTATAAAGGGCAGGTATGGGAGAATCAGCATAATTTCTGTCAATTTCTTTAAGTTCTTGGGTCAATTTGAACTCCTTTTCCCTTCGCTGCTTATTTCTTAAACTAGTCAGGCAAATAATCTGGCCCCTAATGTACGCTTTAAACGTTTCCCACAAGGTGGCTCTCTTGATCTTCGGATCATCATTAGTAAGAAGAAACATATCAATTTGAATTTGTTTATGCAGATCTTCTATTATATTATCGTCTGATAAAAGTGCATTTTTAAACCTCCACTTTTTAGTTGAAGGGTCGTGACCCATCTCTATATGGAATGACACTGGACAATGGTCAGATATCACAATTGCCTCATAATCACAGTGCTTAATGTTGGTCAGATATGCATAATCAATTAAAAAGAAATCAATTCTAGAAAACGAATGATGAACCGGAGAAAAAAAAGAGTATTTTTTTGTGTTGGGAAATAATACCCTAAATGGGTCGCTTAATTTATAGATATTCATGAATCTCTGAATGGCTTTAGCAGACTTTGATATGTTGGATGATTTTTGTGATGATTTATCTATTGTCGGGTCCAATACTAGATTAAAATCCCCTCCAATAATCAATCTGTGAGTGTCCATATTAGGTAACGCTGAAAAAAAAGAGACGATAAAAGCTTCGTCATCGGTATTGGGAGCATAGATACTAGCCAAAGTCACCGGCTTATTATATAACTTCCCTGTAGCAATAGCATAACGCCCTCGGGGATCAGATATGACTTTTGATGCCAAAAAGGGAATCGTCTTTCTAATAATTATTGCTGCACCTCTATTTTTTACAGGAAAATTAGAATGAAATATCTGTCCAAGCCATTTAGTTCGTAATCGTTTATGATCCTGATCTCTCAGGTGTGTCTCTTGTAAAAACCCGATATCCATCTCTAATTTTTTAAGGTGGGTCAGTACATTTCCTCGTTTAATAGATCCATTGAGTCCCTTACAATTCCAGGAGACAATTTTAACCAAGTTTATATGACTAGATGAGAAGTCTAAAGTATTGTTGCTAGCCATCATTGTTTAGGTGGAAAAATAAAATATTTCTCAATTTAGATTTTTTGGACAACCTCATTTGATAAAAGTCAAAAATATATTCAACAGTAGTGCAGGAAAAAACACAGAACAAACCAAAATTTCTAAAAACAGCAAACCTTGCTCTCTCTCTGAAAAACCTTGAGCTAACTACTCCATCAGAACTACAGAGGAAACATAGAATCCCCCCCAAACCGTTGTTTGTGCACTCAGAAAGGTGTGTGAACATTTGACTTACCACTAAGCTCCTAAAGAAAAGAAAAAAAAAAGAATTAAATCTTCCAGACCATCTTAAACATATTCTGGCCAATACCTGTGTTGATTGTAGACCAGCGTTTCCCAAATTTAAAGAAGATAATTATAGAAATATATATGTAATAAAAAATAAATAAAAACACTTCTATAGTGAAGAAATTTAAAACAATAAAAAATAAATGACTAAAAATCTAAATAAATATAAATGGCACAAGGGCATACATTTATAGGGTACCTGGTTTAGTGTCCGTTTTTCAGTTTATGCAGGCCAGTCATAACATTACCACGGGCGTCCAAATCAGCGTTCAATGCTCCTCCGATGACGATGATTTGTTGCGGTTAATGAATCTCTCCACTGCACATGGATCGATGAAGGTCATTCTGGAATCATCAACTGTTATCTCCAGCTTGGCAGGGAAGAGCATTCTGTACTTGACTCCAGCGTCGCGAAGTTTGGTTTTTACTTGATTGAAGGCCGCACGTTGTCGTCCTACCTCTGGGCTCATATCCGGGAAGATGTGAACCTGTGCTCCTTCAAAGAAAAGTTTCCCTTTGGTCCGGGACAGTGACATGATCTTTTCTTTATCCGAATAGTAGTGAAGACGGGCAATCATGGGTCGGGGTCGCTCGCCAGAACGTGGTTTTGGAGCGAGACTTCTGTGGGCACGATCTACAAGGATGGGACCGTCAAAGTTTTCTTCACCAAGCACTTTAGACAGAAATTTGGCTATAAATATGGTTGGCATGTTGTTTTCGGCCCCTTCGGGAACATTTAGGATCCTGATGTTTTGGCGGCGGCTCCTGTTCTCCAAGTCAATGCATTTCTCCTTAAGTTTCTTCTGGTCAGCAGCCAGAGTCTGGTAGGAGTTTTCCAGAGCCGTGAGCCTGTCAGAAGTGTCGCTGAGGGATTGCTCCATGTCCGACTGTGTGACAGCCGCCTCTTTTTGCATTGAAAACAGGCTCTCGACTTTTCCCATTAGCTCGTCGTGAACAGTTTTAATGTCCGCTTTGGTGGTCTCCCGCAGGGATGAGATTTCGTCGCGTATTTCTTTGGTGAGGCCTTCCATCTCTGCCTTTAGAAATGATCGCATTGTGTCTCTGTACGAGTTAAATTCCGCTCTTAGCTCCGTACGCAAAGTACCCAGTGAGATAGGACCGTCTTCTGTTAGCCCCGTGGCGCGGCTAGCTTTAGCACCGTCATTTTTTTCTGCAGTGGTGGCCTGAGAGTCAACCTCCAGAGTCGTTTGCGTGTATTGTCTGCCCTTCCTTTGAGACATTATGATATCGCGGACGTGGTAGTGCAATTTGCTTGAAATTAGCTGGTCTGGAAAATAAAATGTTACTTAAATACACACGGAGCTGGTCTATTGCGCTGCTCAAGCCATGAGACCGGAAGCGGAAGTCGTCCTTTTTATTTTTACATACATATTACAATTAGAGAAGGACAGATGCCCATTGGTCTAATGTGTGCCTAAAAAGCCAATCACTGCTTTATTTGTACATATTAGTAAATATTGAGCCTTTTTATGGATGTGTTCTTTCTGTGTTACTTGAATTTGATTTTTAATGTTAATATATAGTTTGTTAATGTTTGTGCATGTTTTGCAAAGAAGTGTGAATCTTCTATTTAGATCTACACTGTCTCTATCTATAGATGCCCTGGCAGCAAAACATTACAGATTATTTTGTGTAAAAATTATTGATTTTTAAAGATATCGTGACAATATCGTTATCGGGAATTGGTAAAAAAAATATTGATATTTATTTTTGTCCATATCGCCCGCCCCTAATGGAAGCCTGTGTTACATATAAGGAGCAGTATGGATAATGTCTAATCTTATCCAGCCCCCTTCCCTTGTGTCCCGTCGCGGGGCTGTGCTCATGGTGTGAGGATGCATTCATATGAATCTTCTAAGAATCTTCTAAGAAAGTTTTGTTCGAGGTCTGCCCAAACTCCTCGCAACGCTGCGTTATGCATAAAGGAGCTCTTAAGGACATTAATAATGTGAAACTGTGCATGAAAGTGCTTAACGAGTGTGGGGACAACATACCACGATTTGTGTCACATTATCTGGACGACTTGCCCCCCGTTTCATTTAACCACATTGATGCGTCTGCACTGCTGGCCCGAATGGAGCAACTAAACGCCGACTTCGGGTGCATGAAAAGGTCCATGGAGGAGCAATCCAGCGCTTTTGAAAGCATACGCGCGGTTACTGCCTGCTTGGACAGCCGCATCTCTGTAATGGAGAATCACAGTGGTGTCCCTGAACCCATCATCAGCGGTGGAGCACAGCAGGGGAGTCCTGCACGCCCTGTGCCTCCTGCGCGCCTGGCGCGCTCTGAGCCACCAGCTGCTGGGCTGGCGTCTTCCCCAGCTTGGAGCCTTGTCGTGCGGGAAGGACGCCGACAGAAAGCATCTGACCCTAGGCATAGTGGTCCAAAGCCACGTATGCCTTCTTCTAGACGCGAACGTAAAACCCCTGGCATAGTTGGAACTGGCGCCGGATCAAACATACACGCCATCAGGACGAAACTGGTGAGTGTTTTTGCAACAAAGTTTGATCCAAGTTTGGAGGCTGATACGCTAAAGGGATATCTGAGTGACAAATTGGGTCGGGAGGTTAAATGCCGCAAAATTGAGTCTGCGTACGGAAGATTCAGCTCTTTCCATATAACGGCTGAATGTAATGAAGTAGCAGAGATGTATGTGCCCGAACTCTGGCCAGCAGGTGTCTTCGTAAGGAGATACTATGAACCACGGAGGAAACATGCTACAGCTACAGTTAGCTCTGCTCCTAGCCGCGCTAGCGCATCTGTTGCCCAAGTTGGGACTGGCAATGAAGACAGCAAGGAATAGACAATACTATTTAATATGGCAAACATTCGGATTACGTCATACAATGCGCGTGGCCTGCGCCTCGGCAACAGTGGCGCTGACAAGGCAAGCCGGCTTGTATTGGACACTCTTTTAAAAGACAGTGATATTATTTGCATTCAAGAAACCTGGGCTTCCAAACAGGATTTGGATAAATTGAACTCCTTGCATGAGGATTTCCATGGAGTAGGGGAATCTACAACAGACCTCAGCACTAGAATAGTTCGGGGTAGAATACCTGGAGGTGTTGCCATTCTGTGGAATGCTAAATATGACTCTGCTGTCAAGGTTTTAAGGCTCAATGTTGATTGGGCTATTAGCATTGAAATAAGCCTCAATGATAAAAAATTCACTGTGCTAAATGTATATATGCCATATGAGTCACACCAAATGGAAGATGAGTTTGTAAACAAACTGGAATTCATAGAGTCCTTTATTGAAGATAACTGCACAACGTGTGTGTTTGTTATTGGAGATTTTAATGCTGACCTGTCGGATAAATCATCTATTTTCGGAAAACTTTTAGTCCAGTTTTGTAAAGACAATAATCTTATCTTATCAAGTGAACTGCTTTTACCAGATAACAGCTATACTTATATCAGTGATGCCTGGCACTCTACGTCATGGCTGGATCACTGTGTCTGCACAGCAGATGCACATGCTTCTCTGAGCAACATGGACATTATGTACGGACTTGCCACCTCTGGTCACATACCTATAGTTATATCCCTAGATACGGACAGTGTACCAGAACTACTGGAAAATGCGAATGCTGAACACACAGCCAGAATTGACTGGTCAAAAATAAGTATAAAGAATATTGAAAAATACACAACTAGGACAGATGTTCTGTTGCAGAACATGACACTGCCTATAGATGCACTGACTTGCCTTGATCCAAACTGTAATAATTCTAGTCACTGCCATGAGCTTTGTATATTCTATGAAAACATAATCCAAGTATTGAAAGACAGTAGTGAATGCCTGCAACAGAAAAATCATAAACCCCCCCATGTAAAACCTGGGTGGAATGACATTGTGGCTGATCATCATGCTGCTGCTAGAGAAGCTTTTGGACTCTGGCATGCAGCAGGAAAGCCCAGACAAGGACCACTGTTTGAGTCGAAAAAGGCAACTACAGCTAGATTTAAATATGCTCTACGGTTTATTAAAAGAAATGCAAATATGTTAAGAGCTGACTCGCTTGCCAGAGGACTTCAATGTAAGGATTTTTATAAATTCTGGAAGGAGGTGAAATCAATGAACAACTCTAGAACACCATTGCCATCTAACATTGAAGGTATATGTGGTTCTCAAAATATTACTGAGCTATGGAGGAAGCATTATTTTGACTTATTTAATTCAGTGAAAAGTGACATTTGTCCTGTTGGCCATGTGGATATGGAGGCTGGCATGCTGATACGGTCAACTGAAATCCAGGATGCTATATTAAAGCTAAGTGAAAACAAAGCCTGCGGTCTGGATACAATCACAGCTGAGCACCTGAAGAACTCCTCT